>JAIEZT010000053.1:108203-380558 GCA_019594935.1 Periophthalmus modestus | reverse complement strand
ACGCTGTCAATCAAACCTCTTTGAAAGAAGACCTGATTTGTCTTTTTTAATGTCAATGTTTGATTTACATAACAGTTTTTTCGAATATAAAGTGAACTGGAGCCAGAAGTCGAATGGAGCCTGACTGCACCATGATCACTTTCCTGTTGATCGCGCGCTAGCCGCTAAATACTCTAATACTCAAATACTCTAAATACTCCCAAATACTTTAAATACTCTAAATACTCTAAATACTTTAAATAATCTAAACACTTTAAATAATCTAAATACTCTAAATACCCTAAATACTCTAAATACTCTAAATACTCTAAATACTTTAAATAATCTAATCTGATAGAACAATGTGCCTCAGCTTCAGACTCACCAAGTACATAAAGTACTGTACTTAGGTCAGTTTTACAGTACATACTTTTTACTTTTACTTCCCTCCAGTGGCTCAGTTGGTAGAGTTTATCATGTACATGTGAGAGCAGTATCTGTACTTTCTACTGCACTGCATTTTCAACAGGACTGAAAAGTAAAAGTACTTTTCAGATGATTTGAGGCGTTATTTTTACCATGAAACATCCTGAAGTTTAAGATTCAAGCTTCAGCTTTGAGGAAAACACAAATAAATAAACAAAAATAAATAAAACAAACAAAAGAAAATAAACAAAAATAAATAAAACAAACAAAAGAAAATAAACAAAAATAAATAAAACAAACAAAAGAAAATAAACAAAAATAAATAAAACAAACAAAAGAAAATAAACAAAAATAAATAAAACAAACAAAAGAAAATAAACAAAAATAAATAAAACAAACAAAAATAAATATACAAAAATAAATAAAACAAACAAAAGAAAAAAACAAAAAAAATATACAAAAATAAATAAAACAAACAAAAGAAAATAAACAAAAATAAAGAAAACAAACAAAAATAAATATACAAAAATAAATAAAACAAACAAAAATATACAAAAAAACAAATAGACAAAAAAAAATAAAACAAAAAAAATAAATAAATAAATAAACAAAACAAAAAAATAAATAGATAACAATAATAAAAACAAACAAAAATAGACAAAAAAAATAAACCAAACAAAAATAAAAACTCAAAGATAAACAAAACAAATTGACAAAATAAATAAATATATAAATATAAAAAATAAACCAAACAAACAAAAATAAAAACACAAAGATAAACAAAATAAAAAAATAGACAAAACAAACAAAACAAACAAAAATAAAAACAGAAAAATAAAGAAAACAAACAAAAATAAACACAAATCACAACACTTTAACTTTTTACTCTTTAAGTACATTTTAAACCGGTACTTTAATACTTTTACTTGAGTACATTTTTTCATGTGATACTTTTGTATCTGTATTTTTACTTAAGTATCAAAGCACTTCTTCCAGCTGTCCTGTCAGACACAGACCACTGCTGCGGACTTCACCCATCGCCCCTTCCCATGATCCTTTGCTGCTGGCGTCTGGAGCAGGAGGAGCAGTTTTCCCATGATCCTTTGCTGCTGGCGTCTGGAGCAGGAGGAGCAGTTTTCCCATGATCCTTTGCTGCCGGCGGGAGCAGAGGGGAGTCGGAGAGTCGGTAATCTAGACACCGATCAGCTTAATCTTACGGATCAAACGGCGCAGCGGAGGCAACAGCTTAATCTTACGGATCATTAAACGGCGCTGCACCGGCGCGCTCCTCCGTATACATCATCCACGCTTAATAAACATAACGATGACATAAGAGCTCATTTGCATTTTAAAGGGAAATGAAGAGTTCCCGCTGAAAAAAGTAAATTATTGGGGAAGTACAAAATGAATTATATTTTTGGGACCACTTAGAGGGAGGTAGAGTGTTTGGGGGAGAGGAGGAGGAGAGGAGGAGGAGAGGGGGAGAGGGGGAGAGGGGGATGTGTGAGTTTCAATCTGGCAACATGAGTGAGGTCACGAAGGGTAAGAAGAGCAAAGCACTCTGGGAGAAACAGCAGCATCTCTGTCATTCCCCAGTTTGAGTCATTTACCATATTTGCGTCCGTCATGCTAGTCGTTAGCTTGCTAGTCGTTAGCTCGTCGTCTGATTATTTCTCCGTCAGTTGTAGACGTGGTTCATTAAACAAAGATCGTAAAAACATAAAGTTTATTTTTAGATAAAACATGTGATGTACTTTTGGTTCTGACTCAAACTGGGGAATCACAGTCTCGTTAGAAGTTAGCTAGCTCTGTAGCCGTGGCTGCCATGGGGCTAATGACAAAAACGTGGCAGCCGATTTCCAACGCAACAAATCACTGTCCCGTCTGCGCAATTATAAGCTTTTTTTATCATGCCTGAACCAGGAAGTAACTGTGGTGCGCTGTTAGCATGCCTTTTGTTGTTGTTAGCATCAGGGTTAGTGTGACAGCAAAACTCACGAATGGTAAGAAGAGCAAAGCATTCTGGGAGAAACAGCAGCGTCTCTGTCATTCCCCAGTTTGAGTCATTTACCATATTTGCGTCCGTCATGCTAGTCGTTAGCTTGCTAGTCGTTAGCTCGTCGTCTGATTATTTCTCCGTCAGTTGTAGACGTGGTTCATTAAACAAAGATCGTAAAAACATAAAGTTTATTTTTAGATAAAGATGTGATGTACTTTTGATATATTTTTAAGCATTTTTTTTATTATCCATGAATCAGGAAGTAACTGTGGTGCGCTGTTAGCATGCCTTTTGTTGTTAGTATCTGGGTTAGCGTGACAGCAAAACTCAGGGTAAGTAGAGCAAAGCACTCTGGGAGAAATAGTAGTGGCTCTTTCATTTACCGCATTTGAGTCGTTTACCGTATTTGCGTCGGTCATGCTAGCTGTTAGCTTGTCTGTTTTCTTATCAGTTGTAGACTAAAATATTTTTATATAAAGACACATAATATACTGCTCTACTGTACTGATTTTTAATGAAAATGTGATTCTGACTCAACGTAGAACATCTGGAGGTTCGCTAGTTCTGTAGCCATACCTGCCCTGAGGCTAATGACAAAAACGTGGCGCCGGATCTGTGCCACTGGCCTCTCCTGATCTAATCACTCTTTATATACCACAAACACTAAACAACACACATTATAGTTGAATCAGAGAATCAAACCACAAACCTTCCAGTTATGAGGCGCTGAACGTTCTTCCAGCTGTAGTTATAACTGTTTTATCAACCACCAACCAGGAAGTGCGGCGGTTGAACTGTTAGCATGCTAGTTGTTGTAACTTTAGCCTGAACCAAACTGTTTCAAATGAACCAGATCAGTTTGTAAGAGTCAAAATCAGGGACAGAGACTTTAAGTAAAAGACAAGTAAATATAGAGTCTGTCCCCTGTCCCCTGTCCTCTGTGTCTGTCCCTGTTCTCTGTCCTCTGTCCTCTGTCCTCTGTCCCCTGTCCTATGTGTCTGTCCTCTGTTCTCTGTCCTCTGTCCCCTGTCCTCTGTCTGTCCCCTGTCCTCTGTCCCCTGTCCTCTGTCCTCTGTCCCCTGTCCTCTGTCTGTCCCCTGTCCTCTGTCCTCTGTCCTCTTCCCCCTGTCCTCTGTGTCTGTCCTCTGTCCCAGACGCTCAGACCTGATTAAACATGTAGAAAACGTCCCTCAGTTTTACATCAAACTGGATGAGCTCAGCAGAATCTACCAGAGCGAATAAAGTCAACTTTTACTACATGTACTAGAGGGGGAGGAGCCACAGAGGGGGAGGAGCCACAGAGAGGGAGGAGCCACAGAGAGGGAGGAGCCACAGGGGGAGGGGCCACAGAGAGGGAGGAGCCACAGGGGGGAGGAGCCACAGAGAAGGAGGAGCCACAGAGAGAGAGGGGCCTTCTCGCCCCTCCACAGACACAGACACCTCCTCATCTCTCCTCAGACTCTGACACCTCCTCGTGTCTCCTCTGACACCTCCTCGTGTCTCCTCTGACACCTCCTCGTGTCTCCTCTGACACCTCCTCGTCTCTCCTCTGACACCTCCTCGTCTCTCCTCTGACACCTCCTCATGTCTCCTCTGACACCTCCTCGTGTCTCCTCTGACACCTCCTCGTGTCTCCTCTGACACCTCCTCGTGTCTCCTCTGACACCTCCTCGTCTCTCCTCTGACACCTCCTCGTGTCTCCTCTGACACCTCCTCGTCTCTCCACAGACTCTGACACCTCCTCGTGTCTCCTCTGACACCTCCTCGTGTCTCCTCTGACACCTCCTCGTGTCTCCTCTGACTCTGACACCTCCTCGTGTCTCCTCTGACACCTCCTCGTGTCTCCTCTGACACCTCCTCGTGTCTCCTCAGCACTTTTATAACATCTTGTCGTTTGGATGTGATAAACTGAGTCAGCACAGATCTGTCCAGAGACACGAGGAGAAAACCACGTCTCCATTTTGTTTTAGATCAGACTCATTTTAAAGAGTAATATGTAACTTTACATGTGGAGGGTTGTTTCCAAATTATGAACAAGCACGGTCCATATTTCTATAAAAAAAAGAAAAGTTATATATGGAAAAATTAATAATAATAAGGAAAAAAAAAAAAAAAACGATCTCACTGAAAACACGGTGAGTTTCTGAAGAATCTGAAGACGGAGAAATGTTGTTTTGTTTGTAAATGACGAGCGACCAATCAGCTCCTGTCTCTGAAACAAACTCGTCTGATTGGACGATCGGGTTTGGTTCTGGTTTGAGGCGTCAGAGGGACTGAGGATATCAGCCCAGATCTGCCCGGCAACCAGGTTGCGGGTCAGCTCTGTGGAGAGGCGATGCACCTTTTATGAAATGTACACGACTGGTCAAAAGTGTTTTTTTTTTATTACTTTCTACATCTTATGAACACAAAGAAGACATCAGATTTATAATGTAAAATATATAGAATTATATATATTTTATATTAAAATTCTCAAAGTATCCACCTTTTATTTGTAGAAAAAAAGCAAAAATGAAGAAAATATATATCTTTTTATATATTAGCAGAATTATTTATTTTTTTCTTTATAATTCCATATATCCTACTTCATATATTTGATGTCTTAAAATGTAGAAAACTGTAAAACATAAAGAAAATATATATACTTTTATATATATTGTGCCGTTAAATCCAGGAAAAAGCTGAATTGTGATGTATATTTTTCTCATCTTCAAACACATTTATGAGACTTTATGTTATATATAAATGTTGTATAAAAACACATTTTCCCCTCCTCCTCTGTACATTTGTCCCCCTCTGTGTTCTGAATGATAGATGCTTGTCGGCGCCGCCCTGTTGTCAGAGGCAGGTCAGTGCGCCCATCCAACCCCATTAGGCTGAATGCAAACGGCGCTTCATCTGAATTCATTACCAGGATCTATATCTGCTGCGAGGCCAAGGGCGCCATTTGTAACGCCATGCAAATATCTATCATTAAACGCTGACACACCATTTCTCTGCCCAAAGAAAGAAAAATGTCCCGGGACGTGTTTTGTTCCTGGACCAAATCGACAAACCTGAAATCCAGGTTTTGGTGGTCGGTTCATGTCCGGTTCATGATTTGCATAAGGTTTTAAATAACAGCTCAACGGTTTGATGAACGACCCGAGTGTTTTCAGGGAGGAGTAAATATTCACCGATATGGAGCCGTTTAGGCCCAGGGAAAATAATTGATAAATGGGTTTAACACGATGTGCGGCACTTATTTCACTGGACTAAAAGTATTTCTAACGCCAGATATTTTATTTTTGTACAAACTGATCCATAGACATGATTTCATGATTTATTTTAATGTTTTCAGTGTTTCTGGTGTAGTTTCCTCCATCTTGTTTCAGTCTGGTCCTCACTCCCTCCACCACGTCTCAAACCAAACGTCCAATCAGATCGGTTTATTTCAGTGACATGTCTGAAACAAAGCAGCTGATTGGTCGTCCATTATTTACAACCAAAGTGACATTTCCCGTCTGCAGAAATCCTCCGTTTTTCTGAGACGTTTTTGTTCTTTTTTTTCCATGTTTGTTTGTCCCTGATTGGCTAATCCACCTGTCAATCACGCCCCTTTGAACTCTGGGAGATCCGTCAGTTTCCAGACTCACATCTTCACACAGTGCTGAGGCAGTTCTGTATCTGCTGTTTAAATGTTCCACAGTGCAGCATTAACTTTTATGTGACAGGTAAAGTAAAAGGTCTGATGTCTTAAAATGTCGTTTTTTCCGGAGATACAGTTACACAGCCGTATTTTTACATCTGTGCAAATCCATATGAAATATTTGTAACTTGAATAAGTGAAAATACAGAAACAGTAAATTAACACGTTTAAAAAGTATTTACATTTATTTTACATCGACTGCTTTGCTGATGTGGCCCTCGGTGAAAATGTGTCTGACGCCCCTGATGCAGAACATTAAAGACAAAGTAATTACATCTCCATGGAGACGTGCAACAGTGACCACCCCACCAGAAAAGTTCCAGAGTGTATCTTTAAAGGAACAGTATGAGGTCTTTGCTCTTACAGTTTGTTAAAGTTACAACAATCCAGACTGACCCTGAGCGTCCAGAACAGTCGGAGTAAAGAAGTGAACTGATCTGGAGCCTGACAGAGTGTCATAGCAACCGAAGAGCCAATCAGGAGGAGGCTGGTTTAGGAGGGAGCGGGCGCTTAGCAACGCTGTCAATCAAACCTGTTACTAACGGGAGGAGACGTCGGGGAAAGAAGGACGTGATGTTCATATGTTGATTTACAGACACAGACATGAAATAAAAACCCCAGGATCATGTCGAGGGTTAATACGAACATTTAAGACCAAAAAAAAACCAAACCTCAGATCCTCCAGGTTCCCTCCTGAGCTGCACAGGCTGCACTAGCTCTGACTCATGATTGTTCTGCAGGTGCTGAGTTTAGGATCAGACAGAGACATTTTAAAATAACTGGATTTCAGCTCTGAACCTGGCAACACAAATGAGAGTCATGTGACGCTCGTTCTGCTTCTGATTGGACAATGAGTCGGTGTTTGAAATGTTTTAAAAGCTGCGTTTGATTTGAACATGGCAACCGCTCGTCTGGAGGTGGTGTGAAACTCGCAAAGTACTGCAAGTAAAACATGCAGGTATCTGTACTTTACTTGAGTACATTTACAGTGTGTACTTTTACTTTTACTTGAGTACATGTGAGAGCAGTATCTGTACTTTTACTCCACTACATTTATGAACTGAAAAGTAAAAGTATTTTTTTGTCATAGTTTGAAAAGTTTCTGCTGAAAAGTCTGAGGTTTATTTTTGACACGTTCAGAATTTAAACAAAAATATACAAATAAAAACTGAGAAAAACGACAAAATTCAGCTCAAATCTTCATCAGAATCACCACTTTTGAAGCTCATCTCAAAACCTGCGTGAAATACTTTTACTTTTTACTCTCAGTACATTTTTAAACATGTTCTTTAATTGGCGACTTGTATTTAAACTATTTTTTTTTTCTTCTTTTTTTTATGTGATGCTACTACTTTTACTTTTTTATTTCTTGCTCCAGTATCTGTACTTTTACTTCAAATCGAATACTGTATTTTCCGGATTATAAGTAAAAAAAAAAAAGCAAAATAATGAAGAAAAACGTGTCAGTTTTTCAGTTTGAGCGAAACAAAGACGTGAAATGATTGACTCAGATGTGACGTATTTTCCTCGTATAAGTCGCCCCTCGGACAAACTATGAAAAGTACAAAAAGTGCGACTTACAATCCAGAAAATACGGCACTACTTCCACGTCTGTATCTGCAGGTGGGTCAAAGCTCCGTACTGTCTCTTTAAGTTTAAACTCTGCTTCTTCTGCGTAAAACCTGGACCTTTAATGTTCTGCTTTATGTTCGTCTCTCGTCTGTTTTCCTCTCGTTTCGACAGAACGCATTAGCCGTGTTTTCTCGCCATTAGCCGCGCGTCTGTGATGTGCTAGCTAGCCGTATGCGGTCCGCTGCAGTATTTATAGGCCTGTGGAAGTCCTGCTGCGGAGCCTGATAGCAACAATAATGGCCCCGAATGTTCAGAGCGACGAGACCCGAGCCGCTAGAGTCAATAAATGTTTTTTACGGAGCGCGATCTGCATCTCAAACATCACGCCTCACTTATGGCAAACGAGACTGCGGAAAATACAAGCGAGAAACGGGTTTACTTATGAGTTTGGCTTTTAATCTGGGCAGTTTGGCCGTTTTGCTGGAGGAAATCGAACAGAAATTGCAGTTATGTAGCTGAGCAGTTTAGACAAACACATGAGTAAATATTAGAGCTGTGTGAGCGTTAAAGAACAGACACTGAAGCACGAAAAGACGGGCAGTTTGAAGAGAATTATCCAATAGTAGTGTTTTTAGAAGTGGTCGGGAGCAGGGGCGGAGCCAGGGGCGGAGCCAAGGGAAGGTGAGGAGGGGGGGCTTGAGGGGGCCCAGAGCGACCCATGCAGCTTTTAGCCCGACTTTAACGCATTCACTCACGGTTAAACATGTTCAAAATGAGAATATAATAAAGTGAAATCCATATTAGCTTTGATTAGCGTCCAACGGGGGATTGCTACATTTAGACGTGTTTAAAACAGCGACGCAAACATGTGGGGGGGGCTCCTCCAATCAAAAAGGTCCGACGTCCCTGACTGTAATGGAAAAAACTAAATAAAAATGGTACAGGTTATCGACTGGGTCATAGTCGATACTTTGCAGTGACGTCTCGCTGGGGGGTGTTCTACATGGATCTCTGTGGTGGAATGTTCAGCATTTTCCTTGGAGACACGACGTCCACATCAGCAAACAGAAAAACATAAAAATATTTAAAATTGTCTGATCAGTCCGAGTTCATGGTCGTGTTTAAACTCCACACACCTTCATGTCTAGAATCATTTGGATTGATTTCATCCTCTGGAGTTGCCTCTTATCTCGACTGAACCAAACTACCACTTGATGACATCACGAGGTGTGTCATGTAGCTCGTCCATTACACGGGCCTGTCCCTGAAGCTGACAGGAAAAAAGGACAAAACACAGAGACGTTTAAAATGTTTTATTGACTGAAGCCGTTGTGTCTCAGTGAAGTGAGTGAAACTGAAGTGTTTGGAAGTTCTACTCAGCACGACGTCTGTCAAAGAACCTGGAGAACATCAGCTTATGAAAGTAATGGGAAATGTGCAATGTGTGTAATGTGCAATATGTGTAATGTGCAATATGTGTAATGTGCAATATGTGTAATGTGCAATATGTGTAATGTGCAATATGTGTAATGTGCAATATGTGTAATGTGCAATGTGTGTAATGTGCAATATGTGTAATGTGCAATATGTGTAATGTGCAATGTGTGTAATGTGCAATGTGTGTAATGTGCAATGTGTGTAATATGCAATGTGTGTAATGTGCAATGTGTGTAATGTGCAATATGTGTAATGTGCAGTATGTGTAATGTGCAATGTGTGTAATGTGCAATATGTGTAATGTGCAATATGTGTAATGTGCAGTGTGTAATGTGCAATGTGTGTAATGTGCAATGTGTGTACTGTGCAATATGTGTAATGTGCAATGTGTGTAATGTGCAATATGTGTAATGTGCAATGTGTGTAATGTGCAATATGTGTAATGTGCTATGTGTGTAACGTGCAATGTGTGTAATGTGCAGTATGTGTAATGTGCAATGTGTGTAATGTGCAGTATGTGTAATGTGCAATGTGTGTAATGTGCAATATGGGAAATGTGCAATGTGTGTAATGTGCAATATGTGTAATGTGCAATATGTGTAATGTGCAATATGTGTAATGTGCAATGTGTGTTATGTGCAATATGTGTAATGTGCAATGTGTGTAATGTGCAATATGTGTAATGTGCAGTATGTGTAATGTGCAATATGTGTAATGTGCAATGTGTGTAATGTGCAATGAGCAGAACGTGCACTTATGGGAACTGTGAAGTTAGTGGAATGTGCAATATTTTGGACGGTGCAATAATGTGAAATGTGCAGCGTGTGTAATGTGCATTTTCCCGTTGACCCCTGTGTGACCCCAGCCTTCGGGACGACAGGTGTAAATGCTCCTTTGGCTCTGATCCGTGGGTTTTGTTCATGTTTAATGGTGTCAGGTCTGTTCTTTAACATAAACTGTCCCAAAAAAATAAATAAATAAAATTAAAAACTAAAACAAATGAAAAGAATATTCCAGGGCGACAGGAGGAGCGTCACATATTTAATCTTTGTGTGTCTCTAATTCATGTTCACTGTTAAAACTGATACTTCTAATGCAGAGCTGCACTTTTAACAACAGGTTTGACGGAATAAATCTTTACACTGTTTGTTTGTCATAACTTTTAACAACATTATGGGATCAGCCAGTCGACTATAAAAGGAGCCAACCTCAGTCTGCTGCAGGGAGGAGGTACAGGAGGTACAGGAGGTACAGGAGGTACAGGAGGTACAGGAGGAACAGGAGGTACAGGAGGAACAGGAGGGACAGGAGGAACAGGAGGTACAGGAGGTACAGGAGGTACAGGAGGTACAAGAGGTACAGGAGGAACAGGAGGTACAGGAGGAACAGGAGGGACAGGAGGAACAGGAGGTACAGGAGGTACAGGAGGTACAGGAGGTACAGGAGGAACAGGAGGCACAGGAGGTACAGGAGGTACAGGAGGAACAAGAGGCACCGGAGGCACAGGAGGAACAGGAGGCACAGGAGGCACAGGAGGAACAGGAGGTACAGGAGGAACAGGAGGTACAGGAGGTACTGGAGGAACAGGAGGAACAGGAGGTACAGGAGGAACAGGAGGTACAGGAGGTACAGGAGGAACAGGAGGTACAGGAGGCACAGGAGGAACAGGAGGAACAGGAGGAACAGGAGGAACAGGAGGAACAGGAGGTACAGGAGGTACAGGAGGAACAGGAGGTACAGGAGGAACAGGAGGCACAGGAGGTACAGGAGGAACAGGAGGAACAGGAGGTACAGGAGGCACAGGAGGTACAAAAGGAACAGGAGGCACAGGAGGAACAGGAGGAACAGGAGGTACAGGAGGAACAGGAGGTACAGGGGGTACAGGAGGAAAAGGAGGTACAGGAGGAAAAGGAGGTACAGGAGGCACAGGAGGCACAGGAGGCACAGGAGGTACAAGAGGTACAGGAGGTACAGGAGGCACAGGAGGCACAGGAGGCACAGGAGGTACAGGAGGAACAGGAGGTACAGGAGGCACAGGAGGCACAGGAGGCACAGGAGGTACAGGAGGTACAGGAGGTACAGGAGGTACAAGAGGTACAGGAGGAACAGGAGGTACAGGAGGTACACACTTGGGTCTGAACTGGACAAACTGTCTCAGCTCTGCTCTGGTCCTCGTTAAACCGCTAAGGAGATGTTAACTGGAAAACTACCACTTCATGACATCACAAGGTGGAACAGAGCGTTTTGATGTAACAGACGAATAATAAAGTGTGACTCAAACATGTGAATGAAACAAGCGCAGCTCCAGGTCTGGTTTTGATGCACTAACGACATTAAAACATGACTTAAAGCTACAAGAGTCACTTTTGAGTAACACACATCAGATCTAAACCTGGATTATATCAGGTCTTCACTGGGACTAAACCAGGTCTAAAATATCGGACTACGCGTCGTAATAAAGACGTTTCCAGGAAGGACCAACCCAAAGGAAACATAAATAAAACGACTCCAAATGAACCTGAGGACGAGTTTATAAAGGTTTTCAACTGATTTACTGTTTGGGCTCAAATAAACTTCAACAACCTTCTAGTTAGTGGGTGATCGCTGAACCCGCTGTGGCCCCCTGCTGGACGAGCGTCCCCGTCCCCGTCGTGAGGTCCCAGGACGCCTCTTACAGCCACATAAAGTCGTCCTCTGTCTCGTCGTAAAAACAGGGCGACGGACGCAGTCGTGTTCGCCACAAAATCAGCTGAAATGACGGCGTGTTTTTACAGAGCCGTTATTCCGCCGCCGCTTGTAAAATCTGTTTGTTTGTTACAATATGAGCCGTCCACATCCCATAATAATCCATCTAAAACGTGTTAACAAGACGACCACGGCGGGCCAGATGTCCACTTGATTCGTTCATCTTCTACAGTGATCCATCAAACTGCCAAAAGTATTTATATTATTTATTTATCTCTTGGTACTTCGCAGTGGCATCGCGCTGGCGGCTAATGCGTGTATGTCTATGTTGGAATGTTCGCCGGTTTCCCTGGCGATAAAATAGCCCGCGCACATTAGCAAAGCGCTTCCTGATTGTCTGAAAAAAAAAACACAAAATGGATTTACACTGCTCGTTTTCGTTTGCCCGTGATTAGTCCGAGCGTTCATGGTCATGTTTAGGATTTTGAACCTTTGCTAATGCTAATGCTAATGCTAATGCTAATGCTAATGCTAATGCTAGCTTGTGACTGTAATGTTATTTAAGAGGGACTTGTATAACAGCACAAAATCAGCAGTTCTTTATGGTCAGATTGTGTTAAAACAAAACTCAGATTAAAGTCTAGCTTGAGTAACAGAGCTTCAGACAGACCAGTGCCTCCAGTTAGCTCCATTGATCTTGATGCCAACAGCTGCAACGTATCAATTCAGATAATCAGAAAATTAAATGGAGTTGTGCTTGTTCACTGTCAGTAGCATTTTGACGAAAGCTGCCACTGTTTTTTGTCTTATTCAAAGCGCTGCACGTTTCAACGCCCCCAGTGATGCAGAGCTAGCGCCCTCTGCTGGTATTTTATGATCCAAACCTGCAGCTGTAATGAACACGGTTTGATGGAAGAAATGCTCAGAACGAGTCTGACGATGATTTATGGACTGAAGAGGTCTCCGGACTTTTACCTATGACGCAACAATCCAGGGAAAATTCAGTGAAGTGATTTCTATGTCAATCAAACCCTGTTGCTAATGCTAACAGATGCAACCTCAGGGACAAAAAGGTGCGTGATTTGTCTCTTATTAATGTTTAAATCTTGATTTATGGACAAAACTGTGAAATAAAACCCCAGGATCATGTAGAGGGTCAATACGAACATTAAGAACAAGTTAAATGATGCTCACTTCCTGTTTGGAACGCGTGGTTAGCATAGCAGGTTAGCCTAGCAGGTTAGCTATGTCCATTTATACATACAGTCTGTGGTAGATATACGAAGCTTCTTCTTTTCCAGATCTTCTTCTGTTGACTCCTCATCGTAGAGTCATTATTCGTGTTTGCGCTCCAGGACTCTCTCTCCAGGACTCTCTCTCCAGGACTCTCTCTCCAGGACTCTCACTTCAGGACTCTCTCTCCAGGACTCTCTCTCCAGGACTCTCGCTCCTTCTTCTCACTTCAGGACTCTCTCTCCAGGACTCTTGTTCCAGGACTCTCTCTCCAGGACTCTCTCTCCAGCACTCTCTCTCCTGGACTCTCTCTTCAGGACTCTCGCTCCAGGACTCTCTCTCCAGGACTCTCTCTCCAGGACACTCTCTCCATGACTCTCTCTCCAGGACTCTTTCTCCAGGACACTCTCTCCAGGACTCTCGTTCCAGGACTCTCTCTCCAGGACTCTCTCTCCAGGATTCTCACTTCAGGACTCTCTTGCTCTAGCACTCTCTCTCCAGGACTCTCGCTCCAGGACTCTCACTTCAGGACTCTCTCTCCAGGACTCACGCTCCAGGACACTCTCTCCATGACTCTCTCTCCAGGACTCTTTCTCCAGGACTCTCTCTCTCTCTCCAGACTCTCGTTCCAGGACTCTCTCTCCAGGACTCTCTCTCCAGGGCTCTCTCTCCAGGACTCTCTCGCTCTAGCACTCTCTCTCCAGGACTCTCTCTCCAGGACTCTCCAGGACTCTCCAGGCCTCTGGTCCCTGAGCAGACCCTCCTCTCTCTCGTCGCTCTCACTCTTCTCGCTTGTTTCGTTCATATTTATAGTGAAACATTTGGGTTTATGAGCGTCAGACTTAACGAGGAGCTGGAGGCAGGACGACGAGGAAGAGGAAGACGAGGCTGTAATTCTCTCATAACTACAGCGCGATCTGTGCCAGCGCCGCCCGATCTGTGCCAGCGCCGCCCGATCGGCTCCGCGCGGCGCCGCCATCATTTGTGCCGCCGACGAGCTGCAGATGTTTGGATGGATTTTACATAATGAAGATATGATTTTAAATATTTACTCAATACACGACGGAGCAGCTTTTATGATCGGAATTAGAGCTGAGGATGTTAAAGGGCTCGAGTTCCACTGTTAACTCTGCAGATTTACAACTGAAAACACTCTGTTCCACCTCGTGATGTCATCATGTGGTGATACAGGAAGTGCTCCACTGTGTTTTTAAACTCCACCTTCACTAGAATCATCTGGATCATTTCAGTCCTGGAAAAAACGACAATTTACAACTGAACTAAAGGGAAAAGGAGGAGTTCACGTGAAAACTCCTGTCCTCCTCTTCTCCTCCTCTTCTCCTACTCTTCTCTCCTCTCCTCCTCTTGTCTCCTCTCCTCTTCTTCTCTCCTCTCCTCCTTGTCTCCTCTCCTCCTCTTCTTCTTTGTCTCTTCTCCTTCTCTCGTCTCCTCTTCTCTTTCTCTCCTCTCCTCGTCTCCTCTCCTCCTCTCTTCTTTGTCTCTTCTCCTTCTCTTGTCTCTTTCTTGTCTCCTCTTCTCCTCTCGTCTCCTCTCCTTTTTGTCTCGTCTCCTCTTCTCGTCTCGTTTCCTCCTCCTCGTCTCCTTCCTCTTTAGTCTGACCTTTTCACTTGAAAATTACCACTTGATGACATCACAAGGTGGACCAGAGCGTTTTGATCCGTGGAGATGTTTCAGACGAATAATAAAGTGTGACTCAAACCTGTGAGTGAAAAACGTGACTCCAGGTCTGTGTTTGAGGAGGAAACATCTTTAGAACGTGGATTAAAGCTGCAGAGTCAGTTTCACGTCATATCGAACCTTTAAAGCTGCACATTTGTCTCGTCTCCTTGGAGATGTTCCTGATTTGCCTGGAATGTTCCGTTTAAAGTACACCTTTAAAGATGCACTATGTCACTTTTCTAGTGGACGAGAAGTGTTTTAGTGGTAAAAACGAGAACCTCTCCACAGATCTGACCTGTCACGTGGCCTGCTCAGCGTCCTCTGCTTGTCTCCACAGAAATGTTGGACAAGTTTAATGTCAGACTGTGGAACATCCAGGAAAAGGCAAACACATCGCCATGGAGACGAGCAGGTGCTGGACTCTCCATCGGAAAAGTTACACAGTGCAACTTTATGCCTCGTTTAAGGTCAAACATTTTCAGTCAGCATAAAAAATAAGAGTAAAGGTGAAGTACGAGGGGCACATAATCCCTGGTTAGCATATAGTGTTAGCATATAGTGTTAGCATATAGTGTTAGCATATTGTGTTAGCATATTGTGTTAGCATACGGCTGTAATCTCTGCATGTATCTGGGCCCAAGCTCGGGTTTAGCGTTAGCGACCAAACAAAAACAAAAACAGTTTTATATTCTGCTGGATTAAGGCTCCGAACACGTCGGCGCTAAAGTCAAACACGATTGTGATGCATTGGCTCAGATCTCATCTGCGATACAGGGACCCGAGCGAAGTGAAGAACACAGGAACGTCTGAAGGGACCAGCGTGAAGTGAAGAACACGGGGGAACGTCTGAAAGGACCAGACCGAAGTGAAGAACATGGGGGAACGTCTGAAAGGACCAGACCGAAGTGAAGAACACGGGGGAACGTCTGAAAGGACCAGACCGAAGTGAAGAACACGGGGGAACGTCTGAAGGGACCAGACCGAAGTGAAGAACACGGGGGAACGTCTGAAGGGACCCGAGCGAAGTGAAGACCACGGGGGAACGTCTGAAGGGAGCAGACCGAAGTGAAGAACATGGGGGATCGTTTGAGTCACAGCTCCACGGAGTCCAAAGGGAGGAGTCTCAGGTTCTTTCCTCATTTAGCTGATTAATCTGTTGATGGTCCAAAACCTTTGTTAACTTTAAGTTTATAGTTTAGTTTATATCAATGTTCCATCTTCAAGTCTCAAAGTGTTTTACATGAAGGAACCACTCACACACACCAGAGCACACAGACACTGAGGACCAGGGGGGTTAAGTGTCTTGCCCAAGGACATAACAAAAGCATGTACTTGGAAGTAGCAGAAGTTGGTACTGTTCTAGTCCTGGTTCAGTCCTGGTTCAGTCCTGCTTTAGACCTGGTTTAGTCCTGGTTTAGTCCTGGTTTAGACCCGGTTTAGACCTGATTTAGTCCTGGTTTAGTCCTGGTTTAGACCCGGTTTAGACCTGGTTCAGTCCTGGTTTAGTCCTGGTTTAGTCCTGGTTTAGACCCGGTTTAGACCTGGTTCAGTCCCGGTTTAGTCCCGGTGTGTAGTCCCTGTTTAGACCCGTTTTTAGACCCGGTTTAGTCCTGGTTTAGTCCTGGTTTAGACCCGGTTTAGTTTATCCGGTTTAGTCCTGGTTTAGACCCGGTTTAGTCCTGGTTCAGTCCTGGTTTAGTCCCGGTTTTCTCTCCTGGTTCAGTCCTGCTTTAGTCCTGGTTTAGACCTGGTTTAGTCCTGGTTATGTCCTGGTTTAGTTCTGATTTAGTCCTGGTTCAGTCCTAGTTCAGTCCTGGTCCAGTCCTGGTTTAGTCCTGGTTTAGTCCGCTGGTTTAGACCCGGTTTAGACCTGGTTCAGTCCTGGTTTAGTCCTGGTTTAGTCAAAGGTTTAGACCCGTTTAGACCTGGTTCAGTCCCGGTTTAGCACCCAACCTTTAGTCCCTGTTTAGACCCGGTTTAGTCAATGGTTTAGTCCTGGTTTAGACCCGGTTTAGTCCCGGTTTAGTCCTGGTTTAGACCCGGTTTAGTCCTGGTTCAGTCCTGGTTTAGTCCCGGTTTAGTCCTGGTTCAGTCCTGCTTTAGTCCTGGTTTAGACCTGGTTTAGTCCTGGTTATGTCCTGGTTTAGTTCTGATTTAGTCCTGGTTCAGTCCTAGTTCAGTCCTGGTCCAGTCCTGGTTTAGTCCTGGTTTAGTCCTGGTTTTGTCCTGGTTTAGACCTGGTTTAGACCCGGTTTAGACCCGGTTTAGACCTGGTTTAGACCTGGTTCAGTCCTGGTTTAGGGTCCTGGTTTAGTCCCGGTTTAGTCCCAGTTTAGTCCTGGTTTAGTCCTGGTTTAGTCCTGGTTCAGTCCTGGTTTAGTCCTGGTTTAGTCCCGGTTTAGTCCTGGTTTAGTCCTGGTTTAGTCCCAGTTTAGTCCTGGTTTAGTCCTGGTTTAGTCCTGGTTTAGTCCTGGTTTAGTCCCAGTTTAGTCCTGGTTTAGTCCTGGTTTAGTCCTGGTTCAGTCCTGGTTTAGTCCTGGTTTAGACCCGGTTTAGACCTGGTTTAGTCCTGGTTTAGTCCTGGTTTAGTCCTGGTTTTTAGACCCGGTTTAGACCTGGTTCAGTCCCGGTTTAGTCCCGGTTTAGTCCCTGTTTAGACCCGGTTTAGTCCTGGTTTAGTCCTGGTTTAGACCCGGTTTAGTCCCGGTTTAGTCCTGGTTTAGACCCGGTTTAGTCCTGGTTCAGTCCTGGTTTAGTCCCGGTTTAGTCCTGGTTCAGTCCTGCTTTAGTCCTGGTTAGACCCTGGTTTAGTCCTGGTTATGGTTATGTCCTGGTTTAGTTCCTGATTTAGTCCTGGTTCAGTCCTAGTTCAGTCCTGGTCCAGTCCTGGTTTAGTCCTGGTTTAGTCCTGGTTTTGTCCTGGTTTAGACCTGGTTTAGACCCGGTTTAGACCCGGTTTAGACCTGGTTTAGACCTGGTTCAGTCCTGGTTTAGTCCTGGTTTAGTCCCGGTTTAGTCCCAGTTTAGTCCTGGTTTAGTCCTGGTTTAGTCCTGGTTCAGTCCTGGTTTAGTCCTGGTTTAGTCCCGGTTTAGTCCTGGTTCAGTCCTGGTTTAGTCCCAGTTTAGTCCTGGTTTAGTCCTGGTTCAGTCCTGGTTTAGTCCCTGGTTTAGTCCCGTTTTTTAGTCCTGGTTTAGTCCTGGTTTAGTCCTGGTTCAGTCCTGGTTTAGTCCCGGTTTAGTCCCGGTTTAGTCCTGGTTTAGTCCTGGTTTAGTCCTATATTTCCCCTCGACAGCTGCAGAGGTTCATAGTTTCAAACTTGTGGATAACACGGCTCCGTTTTGCTTCAAAACTTTTTCCAGATCAGAACATTTAAACCCATCTCCCTTCGTCCCTGTGGTCGTTGCTCGTTTGTTGATTCTTTTTTCCAGTTTAGCTCCGGTGATTGTGTCCGTCTGGCAGCAGAAATCCATGGGCCCCTGCGCGCTCCCTGTGGTCCTTTATTGACACATCAGCGCAGACATCGGACCGCAGATTGGCTCCATCAGTTTTCCTGTCACCTTAACGCCACTTTTCAAAGCATCGACAGGCCCTGCACTCGCTAAACGAACTGCGCCTGATGCTTTATCGCTTTTCCTCTTCCTCCCCATCCTAAAATTGGACGGTACGGGACAGAAATATTAATCAAGTCGTCCGGGAGTGTCTCTGAATGATGAACGATTCGTGGAGAGGACAGTGCGGCCGAGGAGGCGTGGGGCATTTATCTACACGAGGCAGGACGCCGGCGAGAGGGTCACTGCGCCGTGTGTGGGTCCACAAACGAGACGAGGAACCGGGGCGATGTGTAAATTTTTACATAATCGTGACGGAGTTCGGGCGGTTTGGGTTTGTGAAATGACTTTGTGCAATACCATGAAAATTTGGGGCGGTACCTTCCAAAAACAATCACTACTGCACATCGCCTCAGGTTTGTGACGGTGTCGTGTCTCGTTTTGTGTCATGGTTTTGTATATTTACGGATGATTGTTGTGAATCTTACAGCTAACCTTAAAGAGAGATCTCTAGATGACTCAAACATGCCTGGGTGACATCTTCAGACTGTGTTTTTGATGAGGAACAGCAGTAGAACATGGGAGAAAGCTCCAGAAAGTCGATTTTGCTTTTGTCAGGATGTTTTTTTTGTGTGTTTTGCTATTTTCCCTCCTTCCGTCTGTATCTGAGCCTGGAGCTGGGCGGAGTTTCGGGCTCCTGTCGTTCACACCTGCTCCTCATCTGCATCAGCTGCACCTGGGAGGAGCCAGGACCTGACACTCGGTGCTGGATCGTCTTGTCGTCTTCACGTCGTGCTCCGGTGGACTCGCTTGTGATTCCACTCGTCGGAACTACCCTGCACCTCCGTCTCCACGTTCTCCATGAACACCCCGACCTCTGACCCTGCGACCCCCGACCCGCTCCGGGACGACTCCCTCCAACACCGCCCCAAACTGTCTGTTATGACCCTCGTTCAACTTCTTATATCTACAAATAAACTCTGTCCTGTTCCCTGAGTCTCTTTGGTCCTCGCTCAGACTGACTCGGATAAGGCCTTTCTGTGTGTTCGAGGTTAAGGTTAAGACACACTTCATACTGTATTTTCCGGACAATAAGTCGCTCTTTTTTCATAGTTTGTCCAGGGGTGAAACTATTAAAATACATCATTTCACGTGTTGGTTCTGGTCGTGTGAGGCTCCAGACTTGGACCTGTCTCTACTTCACAGAAATCTGAAAAAGACTGAACAAAAACGCCCCTAAAAGAAGATTTACTCTGCTGCGTCAATGAAGCCAGTGGATCAATGGATTTATTGATTTGGACTGAGATCCAGAGTAAACTTGTTTTTTTCTGCTTTCGTTCTGTTAATATCTGACGTTAACAAACCGACACGTGTCAGTTCTGTCTGTGCTTCATGAATAAATATAAATGTGTTTCGTGAGCCTGATGTTCTGACGTTCAGCCTGTTCTTACACATTTTATTCGTATTATTAGAACTTGACTTTAAAGATAAAATGTCTGTTCTTGGTCTAAATAAATTTCCTCCAAAAAATGCGACTTATATGTATTTTTCTCTTGATTATTCTGCATTTTTCTGAGCTGCGACTTATCCTCCAGAGCGATGTGTAGTCTGGGTATTGTCCTCTGCACTGGACCCGTCCCGTGATGCTCCAGAGGAACCTGAGGACTAGTCGATGCATCTCCAAATCTGTATCAGAGGAAGTATCAGACACAGACTCTTAAACACTGTGGTCCACCGTGAACCTCCTGCACACTGAGGATTAACACATACAACACACACGGGAAAAGTACACAAAGTACAACATTTACTGGAGAAAATCACAGGACAGAGCGTTTTTATGATCATCGTTGTATCCAGTTCGGAGTCGATTCCTCAGCATCAAAATCAAGACATTTAGTATCATGACGACACCTGTTTGGTCTGTTACTCGAAAGATAAAAACGTGTAAATCATCTGTAAATCCTTTTCCGGCTCAAACTGTCCTAAACTCCGCCCTCCTTTATCCTCATTCCCGCCGCCGCACACGTCGATAGTTATTGGCCGATCTGCATATAACAAATAGTGTGTCCATAATGCTCCATGATGACTGCAGGACTCCGCTGGGCCTTCTAAACCTCACGCCCGGGATCGATCACGAGATAGGCCCTGCTTAGGACGTTAACGCTCTAATTTGCTTTAACGACCTTTTCCTCTCGCGCTCATCGTCAAGGGCAACACAAAACACACTTAAAAAGGCATTATTTCCTTACCCGGCCGCGTGTATGGATGTAGGCCGGCGTGAGAATTGATGGCGACGCTGGCTATTACTTTGTCTTTATTTGCTCTCGTTGTGGTAATTATCGTAGATTAATGCCTCGCTCCGTCGTGGTGCAGAATAACATTAGCGGTAGCCATTTGCACATAACCTGCCCGGGCTAATAATGATAATAATATAGATTCAGGTTGTTCTAGATTCTGCAGAAAGAGACAGTGAGAAAAGCAGAGGCTCTCGTGGAGTTACAGGAATAATTAACCATGAAACACTAAGACAGGCTCTTTGTTAGCTTTGAATTGGCCCATGCAGTCGCTGAACAGGCCTTGAAATAGTCGATATTTTGCTTTATTTAAAAATTTAGCTGTTTAAAAAAAAATCTTAAAAAATAAATAAACAAGATTTATGCCATTTTTGAATTTTTATATTTGAATTTTAATAGTTAAAATTAAACATATGCAACTTTTCTGCGTAGATTATCAAGCACTGGGAGCGGGATCGCCTCTCCACAGAGTGAAATCGTGACATCTTCATGGTTTTGAATCAGCTGACGGACCAGGAAGTGACATCACACCTCGGTTTATACAGTGATAATATATAAAATATTTAAAACTACAACTGCAGCTACAATGGTACTACTGCAAATACATGTACTCACTTTGATATTACTTCTATTACTACTGTCACTGTGTATGCAGCAACTCTGTAACCTCTACTCTACTACTACTACTATTACTACTTTTACTACTACCACTACCACTACTACTACTACTGCTACTACTACTACTACTACTACTACTCCTACTGCTACTGCTACTGCTACTTCTACTACTACTACTACTACTACTACTACTACTACTACTACTACTACTACTAGCTCTTTACTGCTGCTACTTCTACTGCTAATACTACTACTACAACTCCTACTGCTACTGCTACTTCTACTACTACTACTACTACTACTGCTATCTCTACTACTGCTACTACTTCTACTGCTACTACTACTACTACTACTACCACTACTACTACTACTACTACTACTACTACTACTACTACTTTCGGCTCTCTGCTACTGAGCTGCTACTAATAACTACTAAATACTACTATTACTACTACTACTCAACTCCTACTACAACTCCTCACTGCTTTATACTATACTTATACTACTACTACTACAACTGCACTACTACTACTACTGCTATCTACATACTACTACTACTCCTACTTCTACTGCTACTTCTACTACTTCTACTACTACTACTGTTGCTACTACTACCACAATTAGGCCTACAAGTACATTTACTATTGTATTTATATTGCTTCTAATATTGATACTGTAGCCACTTCAACAACTACCTCTACAATCCCTACTACTTCTATTACTACTACCACTACTATCATTACTACTACTGCTACTACTACTACTACTACTGCCAATGTGTAAAATTACCCAAATAACACAAATAGCGCCGCAACTGAATAGTTTCCTAAGAGGTTTTCATCTCTTTTCCATCCCCAGGACGTAGCATACTACAACTACTACTAACTACTACTACAACTACAACTACTACCTGTACTATTAGCACTACCGCCGACAGTACTGTATAAATGAGATATTATTGTGTAGTACAAATATCCGCAGGCTCGGCACAGATCCCTGAGACGTTGGGAGAGGTTTTTACTCGGCACAGATGAAGTTGGGGCTGTTTCCTGCTGTAATGTGGAGCTGGGTTAAAGTAATGATCAGTGTGGGGCTGTTGTTTGCTCCATTATCCTCCGGGGGCATTACTCCTGATGGCTGCTCTTTAGTGGGAGATTGGCTGTGTGACCGCGCTCCGCAGCCTAAATTGCAGATTGGCTCATTGACTTCAATGATAAAATGTAAAAATGGCGGCTAAAGGAGCAGGTTTGTCGGTAGCTGTTTGTCAAGCGTACATGTGTCTCTGTGATGCTAAACGCTTCTATCCATCCAATAGTGTTTTATGGCTCAGGAGGCTAACGCTAGCTCATCCCATCTCTGTCATACTACACTGCCCCGTTTCATTCACATATGCAGCTATAAAGGCCGATGTTCTCCCGCGGAATAAATGAACCACAGAAACGGAAACGATGGAACGATATCGCTTTTATCTGACGCAAAAGATGGAACGATATCGCTTTTATCTGAAACACAACAACCGCACAAAGATGGAACGATATCGCTTTTATCTGAAACACAACAACCGCACAAAGATGGAACGATATCGCTTTTATCTGACCCACAACAACCGCACAAAGATGGAACGATATCGCTTTTATCTGACCCACAACAACCGCACAAAGATGGAACGATATCGCTTTTATCTGAAACACAACAACCGCACAAAGATGGAACGATATCGCTTTTATCTGAAACACAACAACCGCGCAAAGATACAACGATATCGCTTTTATCTGACCCACAACAATCGCACAAAGATGAAACGATATCGCTTTTATCTGAAACACAACAACCGCACAAAGATGGAACGATATCGCTTTTATCTGACCCACAACAACCGCACAAAGATGGAACGATATCGCTTTTATCTGAAACACAACAACCGCACAAAGATGGAACGATATCGCTTTTATCTGACCCACAACAAAGCACACAAAGATGGAACGATATCGCTTTTATCTGACCCACAACAACCGCACAAAGATGGAACGATATCGCTTTTATCTGAAACACAACAACCGCACAAAGATGGAACGATATCGCTTTATCTGAAACACAACAACCGCACAAAGATGGAACGATATCGCTTTTATCTGAAAAGATGGAACAAAACAACAACCGCACAAAGATGGAACGATATCGCTTTTATCTGACCCACAACAACCGCACAAAGATGGAACGATATCGCTTTTATCTGAAACACAACAACCGCACAAAGATAGAACGATATCGCTTTTATCTGACCCACAACAACCGCACAAAGATGGAACGATATCGCTTTTATCTGAAACACAACAACCGCACAAAGATACAACGATATCGCTTTTATCTGACCCACAACAAACGCGTAACGATGGAACGATATCGCTTTTATCTGAAACACAACAACCGCACAAAGATGGAACGATATCGCTTTTATCTGACCCACAACAACCGCACAAAGATGGAACGATATCGCTTTTATCTGAAACACAACAACCGCACAAAGATGGAACGATATCGCTTTTATCTGAAACACAACAACCGCACAAAGATGGAACGATATCGCTTTTATCTGAAACACAACAACCGCACAAAGATGGAACGATATCGCTTTTATCTGAAACACAACAACCGCGCAAAGATACAACGATATCGCTTTTATCTGACCCACAACAATCGCACAAAGATGAAACGATATCGCTTTTATCTGACCCACAACAACCGCACAAAGATGGAACGATATCGCTTTTATCTGAAACGCAAAACCGCGCAAAGATGGAACGATATTATCTGAAGATCTTGGTGAAACAGAATGCTTCAGTTTAATGGAACGAGAGCTGGGACCGAGGACTGAACCAGCAACTGTTTGGTTAGGAGGTCAGATGTGTCTTTTGCAAGTAGCACTCTCTTTAGAAGTAGTAATAGTAGTAGCAGTAGTAGTAGTAGTAGTAGTAGTAGTAGTAGTAGTAGTAGTAGTAGTAGTAGTAGTAGCAGCACTATCTCTTCTAATGATCACAATTTCATGGAGGAAATGTTCAGATTTTGATTTATATTCTTAAAAACAGCACAAACCATCTCTGAAGTGTTACCTGTGACATAACAATCTAGGTAAATTCTAAATAATGTTTTTTTAGGGCTCAGATGGACGAAACAGATTCATGAAACAAGCGAGAATGAAGCAAACTCCAGGTGTTTTTGATGAGAAAAGAATATCACAACATGGTTCAACGCTCAGAAAAGTCAGTTTTGCGTCACATGTGTTAAAGGTCAAAGGTCACACATACAGATGGTGTGCTCCGCCCCTTTAAGTCTCACCTGAGTCTTTTCCGTCTGCAGAAAACGACCCGTCCGCTCCTTCGCAGGATTTTAGCGTTTTTCTCGTGTAAATTAGCCGCGATTGACCGCCGTTTCCGAGTGTCTTCGGCGCTGTCAATTCCTCCTTGTTTGACGGATGACTCGGAGCCATCTGTCTATAATGGCAGACGCCGACGTGCTTAAGAGGAGGTGAGGACGGGGGAGGAGGCGCGAGGAGACGAGGGAGGAAAGGGGCCCCGGGATCACCAGTGTTACGCCCCTGTTCCTTTAAATGACTTATATAAAGACTACAGCAGGAGGAGGGGGTGAGAAGGAGGCGCAGAGGGCAGGAGGGGTGAGGAGAAGGAGGGGAGGAGGGGTGAGGAGGAGGGAGGAGGAGCAGGAGAGGCGGAGGGGTGAGGAGAGGAGGGTCCCATAAGAAAAATTTAAATAATGTAATGTCATTTTACTGATAATGTTTTACAAGTGAATGGCCACATCTAACCGTAATGGGCCGTTCTTAAAGGGATCGTTCTTAAAGGGATTTGACGATGTAATAAAACGTCGGAGATTAGTTAAAGAGAAAAAGAGACGGAAAATAAAAGATAAGGACTGAACTGCAGAGGTTTAGTCCTGGTTTAGTCTTGGTTTAGTCCTGGTTTAGACCTGGTTTAGTCCTGGTTTAGTCCTGGTTTAGTCCCGGTTTAGTCCTGGTTTAGACCTGGTTTAGTCCTGGTTTAGTCCTGGTTTAGTCCCGGTTTAGTCCTCGTTTAGTCCTGGTTTAGATCCGATTTAGTTCCAGTTTAGTCCTGGTTTAGTCCTGGTTTAGTCTCAGTTTAGTCCTGGTTTAGATCCGGCTTAGACCCAGTTTAGTTCTGGTTTAGTCCTGGCTTAGTCCCGGTTTAGTCCTGGTTTAGTCCCGGTTTAGACCCGATTTAGTCCCGGTTTAGACCCGTTTTAGTCCCGGTTTAGACCCGATTTAGTCCCGGTTTAGTCCCGGTTTAGTCCTGGTTTAGACCCGATTTAGTCCCGGTTTAGTCCCGGTTTAGACCCGGTTTAGTCCTGGTTTAGACCCGGTTTAGTCCTGGTTTAGACCCGATTTAGTCCCGTATTAGTCCCAGTTCAGACCCGGTTTAGTCCCGGTTTAGTCTTGGTTTAGTCCTGGTTTAGACCCGATTTAGTCCCGGTTTAGTCCCGGTTTAGACCCGGTTTAGTCCTGGTTTAGACCCGGTTTAGTCCCAGTTCAGACCCGGTTTAGTCCCGGTTTAGTCTTGGTTTAGTCTTGGTTTAGTCCTGGTTTAGTCTTGGTTTAGTCTTGGTTTAGTCCTGGTTTAGTCTTGGTTTAGTCCCGGTTTAGTCTTGGTTTAGTCTTGGTTTAGTCCCAGTTTAGTCCCGGTTTAGTCCTGGTTTAGTTCTTCTCTTTTACCATTACCCAATTTTGAACCATGAGTAAAAAACATGTTTGAGACTGAACTTTTAGTCCGCCCACTTGTTTCCACATGGTTCTCATCCAACAATGTCTCTGGACAGAATCGTCTGTTTCTTGCAGTTGTTTCTTTATGGTTCACATCCAGTAAAATGTCTTATTTCAGTCAGAGTCATGAGAAAAACACTGAACGACGCTGATGTTCCTAAAAGTCATGCATGTGAATACCAGCCCAAAACTGTGTGAGACCAACTGGAATGAACTTATTTCTTTACCTGGAATGTTCCGCAGTCTGAACTTGAACTGTGTCTTTATAAACCTGGTGGAGTGGGGTCGCCTCTCCATAGATCTTACTTATACACTTGTCTTGGTGGAGTCACTTTCTTGTCATCATGGAAATAGTTACATTTAATGCTATACTGCGGAACTTTCCAGACAATAGCACCAGCATCTCCATGGACACAAACGGTTTCTGGGTTTAATTTGACAAAACTACAGTTAAACATGATTCTCTAGATGTGTCAAACCCAAGGCCCACGGGCGAAATGTGGCCCATCATGTCATTTTATGTGGCCCACAACAAGGTAAATTAAAGGTGCAACTGTGTAAAAATCAGTTTATCAGGAGAAAGCAACTTATACAGCCGTATTTTTAACATCTATGAACATACATGTGCAATATTTGTAAATCAGATAAGTAATAATTATAGAAAGTTTATGAACAAGTTAAAAAAGTTTATTTATTTTACATCTGGCCGTTTGAGAGCGACCATTTTCCTGATGTGGCCCGTGGTGAAAATGTGTTTGACAGACCTGCTTTAGATTAATTATTGCAAAAATATGACGTTATTCTTTACTCCTTTTTTAACTTTATATATACTTTATACTTTATACTTGTACTTAATACTTTGCACCTTAAAGCCCCGAACGGCGCCTTCCTCGGAGTAAACGCAGTGGTAATGGTTTTGGGGCTGAGGCTGAGAAGGTGACAGCTCAAATTAACCTTTTATCAGACCGTTTTGTAAATCAATGTCACTGGGTTTAATAACAGCAGTCATCAGAGAATTATGCAAATCAGATCTACATTATGCAAATGAGTCTTTATAATGAGGCCTGACAGACGACTAAAGACACGGCAACAAAGCTCATCAGGTCTGCGCTAACGGGCTATTTAGGCTACGCAAAAACTCACGTTTATAAAGCGCTTTTCCATGTCCACCGGGCAAAGATATTAACATCAAGGAATCACTCACCCACTTGTATAAGACAGAGAAGTGTCCTGCCAAAGGGCACAGCGACATATGCACCGGTGTGGACGGGGCGAGGATCGAACCAACAGTCTTTATGTAAGTGAGTGAAGCTGATTGGAGCCATGGATACTGACTGTTTAAAAGCTTCTAAATAAACTTTTTACTATAACTACAAGACATTTTTGAAGTGTCTTGCCAAAGGACACGACGTCAGACACACTGGTGCTGATGGGGGCAAGGATTGAACCAACGATCTTTAGTCAGGTGAATAAAATTAATTAGATCCATGGATTTTGTCAGTAAACTTTATTTGTTTTACGAGTTTAAAAGCTTCTGTCTCGTTTCTTACACAAAAAATATAAACTTTTTACTGTAATTACAAGACATTTTTCAAAGTGTCTTGCCAAAGGACACGACATCAGACACACTGGTGCTGATGGAGGAAAGGATTGAACCACCAACCTTTAAGCAAGTTAATGAAGTGAACTGGATCCATATTGGACATTGGCCAATGGACTTTTTTGGGTTCTTCTGTTTCTCTTCATACATAAAAAAATCTAAACTTTTTACTATAACTACAAGACATTTTTCAAAGTGTCTTGCCAAAGGACACGACGTCAGACACACTGGTGCTGATGGGGGCAAGAATTGAACCAACAATCTTTACGCAAGTGAAGGAAGTTGTTTGGAACCAAAATTGGCCAGTGAACTTTTTTGGTTTAAGAGTTTAAAAGCTTCTGTCTCGTTTCTTACACAAAAAATCTAAACTTTTTACTGTAACTACAAGACACTTTTGAAGTGTCTTGCCAAAGGACACAACAGTAAATGCCTTGGTGTGGATGGAGGCAAGGATTTAACCACCAACTTTTAAGCAAGTGAATGAAGTGAACTGGATCCATCAAAACTGGCCAATGGACTTTTTGTTGGTTGTTTAATTTCATACATGTTAAATTGTTAAAACTGTTTTTATGTTTTTACTTGATTCATTTCGAGCAAAAGTTTCAGAAAAAGCTCGTCACAGGTTTGTTTCTACACGAGCTGGAAAAGGAGTCGGAAGAAGAAAACTTAGATCCCGTCCCGTCGTCCATCAAAACATAAATTCAGCTGAAAAACTAAAAAAAAAAGATCTACATAATCGCACAGACGACTTTTACTGCTACTGTGAGACAATTTACAAAGTGTCTTGCCGTGAATCTCGGACAGTGGAGTTTTTTTGGTTTATGACTTTAAAATCATCTCATTTCAAACATATATTAAAATTAAACTTCAGTACTAATGGTTAAAAGTGTAAAATCATAGACTGATGTAGCTAACCTGCTAGCCGCCGCCGCCGGGTCCCAAACAGGAAGTGATCACGTCGCACTTCCTGCTCCATCGACTGTGGAGAGTCAGTTTGTGTAATACACCACCTTTAAGTAAAAGTATTAAAGTACCTGTTTAAGGAGTAAAAAACTTAAGGAGTAAAAAGTAAGAGTATTTTGTGCAGATTTTAAGAAGTAAAAAGCTTCAAATGTGGTGATTTTGTTCAATAGAAATAATTGACTCAGTTGTTTGTTTTTTTTTCTTTTTTTCTTTATGTATTTTTGTTTGGCCAAATTATAAATGTGTTGAAACTATAATATAAAAGTACTTTTTTACTTTTCAGTCCTGTTCATAAATGTAGTGGAGTAGAAAGTACAGCTACTGCTCTCAAATGTACTCAAGTCAAAGTAAAAAGTGGCTCCAATTCACTGTCTATTGAAAATCTGTATCTGTGTCTCTCTCTGTCCCTGCTGCTGTCAGACTCATGTTGGTCTTAAATGTTCAGATTAACCCTCTACATGATCCTGGGTTCATTTTTTTTTTTTTTTTTTTTTTGTTTATTTTAGGTTTAGTTTTTAGGGTTCTTTTGTTTTGTTTGTTTGTTTGTGTTTTTAGTTATTTTGAGGGGTTTTTTGTTTTGTTTTGTTTTTTTAAATTTTTTTTTCTGTTTTTTTTTTAATTTTCTTGTCTTTTAGTTTTTGAGTGATTTTGAGTTTGTTTTTCTGAGTTATTCTAAGTTCATTTTTAATTTTTTAATTTATTAATTTATTAATTAATTAATTTGAGTTATTTTTAGTTTTTTAAAATAGTTTTTGTTTTTTTGTTTGTTTTTTGTTTAGTTTATTTTTAGTTTATTTTTTTTAAACTCTCTCTCTCTGTCCCTGCTGCTTCAGACTCATGTTGGTCTTAAATGTTCGTATTAACCCTCTACATGATCCTGGGGTTTTTATTTCACGTCTGTGTCTGTAAATCAACATATGAACATTAATAACTGACACATCAGGTCCTTCTGTCCCCGACGTCGCTCCTGTTAGCGTTAGCAACAGGTTGAGTTGACAGTGTTGCTAAGCGCCCACTTCCTGCCTTTACCTTCATCAGCCTCTCTCCTGATTGGTTCTTTGGTTGCTATGATACGCGCAGTCAGAATTTCAAATATACAACTCAGCTCCAAATTAGCCGCTATAACTGTTAGCCTCGATTAGCTTAATTTGACGTCAGCCTCACTCAGTCCGGTGTCGTCTCTGTCACGACAAAAAAAAAAATTTTAAAAATCAGAAAGTTTTGCCATTGTTCAACCCCAAAGACGTTTGAGCGTAACATTAAGATTATTTCTTTATTTCTCGAGGTATCCAGACCCCGCCCACCATCTGAAACCATGACATCATCCAGTCTGAAGAGCTTGACCAATCACGGAGCCCGATCTTTGCTCCACTGCTCCGGCCTCTTTCCTCGTGTTAATAAATGCAAACACGTCCTGTTCAGACGCTCTCTGGAGAACAGCGCACATTTGAATAGATTGTGGTTTCCGCGGCGTCTCTCCAGATGACTCTTCCTGCTTTACTACCTGAGTGTGACGGCGGCCATGTTGGGATGGTATTAGCAGCTAGCCTAGCGTAGCATCACGAAGCTACGCGCCGCTCCAGTCCCCACACAACTGTTCACACATTTATAATTTCATCTTCTGGCGGCGGCGTGGATCTCCCTCCGATGAATTTGTCAACAAGATGAATTGATTCTGAAAATACCTGAGTCTGTGTGTAATTTGAATTTATTAGTTTATTTTTAAAGTAATATACTTTTGGATTGACGGGGATTATTCAGACTGGTTTAGTCCTGGTTTAGACCTGGTTAAGTCCTGGTTCAGTCCTGGTTTAGACCTGGTTTAGTCCTGGTTTAGTTCTGGTTTAGTCCTGGTTTAGTCCTGGTTTAGTCCTGGTTTAGACCTGGTTCAGTCCTGGTTTAGTCCTGGTTTAGTCCAGATTTAGTCCTGGTTCAGTCCTGGTTTAGTCCTGGTTTAGTCCTGGTTTAGACCTGGTTTAGACCTGGTTTAGTCCTGGTTTAGTCCTGGTTTAGACCCGGTTTAGTCCCGGTTTAGTCCCGGTTTAGTCCCGGTTTAGACCTGGTTTAGTCCCGGTTTAGTCCCGGTTTAGTCCCGGTTTAGTCCCGGTTTAGACCCGGTTTAGTCCCGGTTTAGTCCCGGTTTAGTCCTGGTTTAGACCAGGTTTAGACCTGGTTTAGTCCTGGTTTAGACCCCGGTTTAGACCCTGTTTAGTCCCGTTTAGTCCCAGTTTAGTCCCAGTTTAGTCCCGGTTTAGTCCCGGTTTAGACCCGGTTTAGTCCCGGTTTAGTCCAGGTTTAGACCCGGTTTAGTCCCGGTTTAGTCCCGGTTTAGACCCGGTTTAGTCCTGGTTTAGACCAGGTTTAGTCCTGGTTTAGACCAGGTTTAGTCCCGGTTTAGTCCTGGTTTAGTCCCGGTTTAGACCAGGTTTAGTCCCGGTTTAGTCCTGGTTTAGTCCTGGTTTAGACCAGGTTTAGACCTGGTTTAGTCCTGGTTTAGACCCGGTTTAGACCCTGTTTAGTCCCGGTTTAGTCCCAGTTTAGTCCTGGTTTAGTCCCGGTTTAGTCCCGGTTTAGTCCCGGTTTAGTCCCGGTTTAGTCCTGGTTTAGTCCCGGTTTAGTCCTGGTTTAGTCCTGGTTTAGACCCGGTTTAGTCCTGGTTTAGTCCCGGTCTAGTCCTGGTTTTTTCCTTAAACTCTTTCCTTCATAATGTGATTTTTTGAGCTCGATTCGTTGCTTTTTCCTCTTGAATTTGTCAACATGATAAATGTGCTGTTCCATTATTTTTATCAGCTCCGTGTAACTGGGTCGGCCTCGTGTCGGGAGCGTGGACTGAATTATATTAACATTTATATAGTGTCGAGATAAAATAAAGTCATTCTGGGAGATTACTGCAGACGGCGGCGAGCGCTCGGGCAGAAATCACAGGGTTAAACACGAACTTTAAATAGACACATGAAGAATTTGATCATGTTTTTTAAATTAAATGTTATATTGTGCAAAGCTGTTAAGGCCAAAGTTAAAAAAGAACAAAAATCTGTGGCCAATTTTAACATTAAGATCAGTTTTAAAAGAAAAATTCTGCGTTTTAGGTTGAAGACGTCTGGATTCTCGTCCAAACCTTTTCAGTTTTGGTCAGATTTCTGCTGGACACTGACGTAAATCTGACTGAAGGGGGCGCTAACGACACTGAAGCTAACACAATAATACAAAACTAATGCATTTTTCCACATGTTTGTTGAAGTAGGCCTGTCGCAGTAGGCCTGTCGGAATAGACCTGTCGGAGTAGGCCTGTTGGAGTAGGCCTGTTGGAGTAAGTCTGTCGCAGTAGGCCTGTCGGAGTAGGTCTGTCGGAGTAGGCCTTTCGGAGTAGTCCTGTTGGAGTAGGCCTGTCGGAGTCGGTCTGTCGGGGTAGGCCTGTCGGAGTCGGTCTGTCGGGGTAGGCCTGTCGGAGTAGTCCTGTTGGAGTAGGCCTGTCGGAGTCGGTCTGTCGGGGTAGGCCTGTCGGAGTCGGTCTGTCGGGGTAGGCCTGTCGGAGTAGGCCTGTCGGAGTCGGTCTGTCGAGTAGGCCTGTCGGAGTCGGTCTGTCGGGTAGACCTGTCGGAGTAGGCCTGTCGGAGTAGGCCTGTTAGAGTAGGTCTGTCGGAGTAGACCTGTCGGAGTAGGGCTGTTGAGGTAGGCCTATGTGTAGTTGGGCCTGTCGGAGTCGGCCAGGGGTGTTTTGGCCAGTTTTTTTGGGCCCTCAGATGAACTGGCCCAGTTGATCAAAATCTGGACTTTTTACGACAAACGTGAGTAATTCTACAAATAAAACCTAAAAACCCTCACACTCCGACGTTCAGACCTGATATTAGTGTTTCAAACTTTATTTAAAGCATAAAGTCAAAACTACGTTAAATAAACCGTCTGAATTATCCACTGTATTATTTGGTGAAAAGGGTTTGAGCTCCTCTGAAAAAGGCTCAAACATCTTAAATTTAGGGCAATATGCAAAATGTGTCGTGTTAAAACTCGTCTGAGGTGTTCAGTGTCATCCAGGTGTGTCTGAGTCATCTAGAGATCTCTCCTGGGCCTGGTTTGTGTCGGTTTTTATTCTGTATCAAGAAGAGGCAAGAGGGAATCGTTCTGTAGAGACCCACAGAGGTAAATACCTCCCCTTTAATACCCCACAGAAGTAAATACCTCCCCTTTAATACCCCACAGAAGTAAATACCTCCCCTTTAATACCCCACAGAAGTAAATACCTCCCCTTTAATACCTCGCAGAAGTCAAATATCGCTCTTTTGCGTCGGTTTCGCTTGTTTTTAGCCGTTTCTTGAACATACAAACCTTTGTGTAAATTAAATTATCTCGGACAGATCCTGTTTTTTTAAATTCCCTCGTCAGCAGTTTATAAATTAGCGATAATCTCGTTTACGTTCACGTCTTAAACCAAGACAAACTCTCTTTTTAGCGCCGTCAGTGAAGTCCGGCGTCGTTTAAGCTAACCCCATTATTCTCCGCTTTAACCGCATTATCTCTATGTGTACATTGCAATTACGCGCTCCGGACAAAGCTAACGCGCTAACAAAGCTAATTACGCCGACAATGCTAACTGTGGCGCTGCTAGGTCCACACGCGCTCCGTAAATGACTTCAGCTGGACGCGACATGATGCTGATTTGATGAACACCGCGTGGGGCCGTGTGGAGACCCTCCTTTGTCCGGCGGTCATAAATCTTTCCGCTAACGTCGCGGCTAAATAGAGCTAAAGCCGCTCGCGCTTTTTCATGTTTTTGTTATGCTAAAGGCGCTAACCTCCCTGTGACCGAGCGCTTGTGTCGGGGCTTCTGGATCCGTCTGCTCTCCATATGGGACCTTTGTGCCGTAATGGGGGACAAGAGGGGGGACACGAGGGGGGACACGGGGAAAAGGAGCGCCCGATCGGGGAGGTGCGTGGAGGGAGCGGAGGGAGGCGCAGGAGGGTCCCACACACGAAGCGTCCCGAATGGACAGGCCCCTGAAGGAGGAGAACATGAGAGAACGCAACTGTTCACACTGTTCACACTGTGGGCCCCACAGGGAGAGGCCCACAGCAGCTCACCTACAGGGGGCGCTCTCCTACAGTATCTACATTTTATTATTAACATTTTATACATTAAAGCCTGAGCTGCGTCAGTGCTGGGATGTAAAAGCAGTAAAGTTTATTTTAAAGTGTCGAATGTTTAATTTTACTTGAGTACATGTGAGAGTATCTGTACTTTTACTCCACATTTTTGAAGTATTTTTATTTTAGTTTGAGACCTGCTGAAAAGTCTGAGGGTTTATTTTTTAACAAAAAAAAAAAAAAAAAAAAACAAAAAAAAAACCCGAAAACAAATAAAAACAGAAAAAATAAAAAAATGACTGATTTAACTTTTTTTTCTTTATTAAAATTCAGCACATTTGAAGTTTTATTAGATCGATGTGAAACTCAAACTCACACTGAGACTAAATAAAAACTGAGACAAATTTAAACAAAATCTAGAATAACTCAAGCTTCATATGACAAAAATATGAGAAATTAGACACATCAGTAGTGTTCACTTCTTATTTAAATAAATAAAATAAATGTAGCCTTTTAATTAAATTAATATATTTTATATATTAAATAAAAAATAAATATATATTGAATATTTTTTCACAAGCCAAGAAACAAATAATAATAATAATAATAATAATAATAATAATAATAATAATAATGAGATTATTATTATTATTATTATTATTATTATTATTATTATTATTATTATTATTATTATTATTATTATTTTCATTCACTGAAAATTCAATTCAAACTGCACTGTCCAAACCGAGGAGCAGAAAAAGTCCAGAGAAAACAAATATTCAGTCTCATTTTACTACAGTCTGATTTACACTGCAGAGAACAAGCAAAGCATTCTGGGACATGTAGTATTAGTGGTGCATGTGCTGTACCCGAGGACCAGCTCTAATGTGACATGATCTCATGGGCCAAATATATTTACACCGAGGGCCAGATTTGGCCCCCGGGCCTGAGTTTGATGTATATACTTTTTAGATCTGAAAATCTGATAAACAAATCAAATTTAAACAGATACTTAAGTACTTTTACTTCAGTAGATTTTTATTTGATACTTTTACTTTTACTTAGTATGTTTTCCTCCTGTATTTGTACTTTTACTGCAGTAACAGTGGAGTACTTCCTCCACCTCTGTACTACACCGTCTCACCACATTCAGGAGGTGAAGTGTGTTGCCTAAGGACACGATGGCAGTGCATTAAAGTGGCCTCCCTCCAAGTCCAGCCCAGGTCGACTCCAGAGGTCAGACGAGGCAGCGCAGAGTGGAAAGTGAAAGTGAAAGTGAAAGTGATTTGATTATTAGAACAACATGAAAGCACAAGTTTAGTTTTATTTGTTTTACTCTTAAATCTTGTGTTAAATACAGTCGTCCCCGTTTATCTCGGGGGTTATGTTCTAAAAATAACCTGCAACAGACAAAATCCACAAAGTATGAGCTTTATTTTTTATAATTATTCTATATTCTGTAAAACCCCTCACCACACACTTTATACACTTTACTCACACATTAACATTTTCTCACATTTCTCTCTTGTTTAAACACAAAAACGCAGAACACAATGGTCTACAGTCCCTCAGCCAATCAGGACGCAGAACACAATGGTCTACAGTCCCTCAGCCAATCAGGACGCAGAACACAATGGTCTACAGTCCCTCAGCCAATCAGGACGCAGAACACAATGGTCTACAGTCCCTCAGCCAATCAGGACGCAGAACACAATGGTCTACAGGCCCTCAGCCATCAGGACGCAGAACACAATGGTCTACAGTCCCTCAGCCAATCAGGACGCAGAACACAATGGTCTACAGTCCCTCAGCCAATCAGGACGCAGAACACAATGGTCTACAGTCCCTCAGCCAATAAACAGAACACAATTTGGGCCTGAAAACACAATGGTCTTGATCTTTGGTTTGGTCGTTCCCTGATAATACTGAACTTTGATTTTTTTAAATCTACGAAGGTTTTAAACTTTGAGAATGTGTGTTTAAACAAGAGAGAAATGTGAGAAAATGTTAATGTGTGAGAGAAAAGTGTATAAAGTGTGTGTGGTGAGGGGTTTTACAGACATGTTGTAATGTGTGTTTCACAGATCATATTATGGAAAAACATTGCAGCATCCGCTTGTCTCTGGAAATGTCGTTAATGCCATATTGTGGAACATTCAAGGTGAGGTAGTAACGTCTTCAAGGAGACAAGCAGGTTTTTCTCTAGACTCACTGTTTCTTTCACTGAAACTGTGTCTTTAAAGTCAGACATGTGTGAGTTTGTCTCTGTTTCCTCGTCGATAAAGTCCCACAGCAGACACCAGCCGCTCTGATAATTGATGATCCTCCTTCAGACTGAGCTCAAAGCAAATCATTTCCAATCTGCAGCTGAGCGTCGCAAACCCGAGTCCCGGTCTGGTCCGTCGATGAAACGCTCCGAGGGTCAAACCGACTTCAGACCGAGGCAGCGGAGAGGAAAATGTGCCGAGCGCCGAGGAAAATGTGCCGAGCGCCGAGCAACGAGATCCAGCTACACGACTTTATCTTATTTTACTGTGTCGACCCTGTGGAGGGAGGCTCGGGGCTGAGGCTGTGTTCAGAGACAAAAGCAGGCTAAAAACAGGCTAAAAACAGGCTAAAAACAGGCTAAAAACAGGCTAAAAACCAGGCTAAAAACAGGCTAAAAACAGGCTAAAAACAGGGCTAAAAACAGGCTAAAAACAGGCTAAAAACAGGCTAAAAACAGGCTAAAAAAAAAACAGGGCTAAAAGCAGGCTAAAAACAGGGCTAAAAACAGGGCTAAAAACAGGGCTAAAAAACAGGGCTAAAAAACAGGGCTAAAAAACAGGCTAAAAACAGGCTAAAAGCAGGCTAAAAACAGGCTAAAAAAAAAACAGGGCTAAAAGCAGGCTAAAAACAGGCTAAAAATCAGACTAAAACCAGGCTAAAAACAGGGCTAAAAACAGGCTAAAAACAGGGCTAAAAACAGGCTAAAAACAGGCTAAAAACAGGGCTAAAAACAGGGCTAAAAACAGGCTAAAAACAGGCTAAAAGCAGGCTAAAAAAACACAGCTAAAAAAACAGGCTAAAAAAAAAACAGGGCTAAAAGCAGCTAAAAACAGGCTAAAAATCAGACTAAAACCAGGCTAAAAACAGGGCTAAAAACAGGCTAAAAACAGGCTAAAAACCACGCTAAAAGCCACGCTAAAAAAGATGCTAAAGACAAAAAACACACACCCTAAAACCACTCTAAGAAACACGTTGAAAAACATGCAAAAAAACACACAAAAAAAACAAGCTAAAAATCACGCTAAAAACCATGCTAAAAAACACGCTAAAAAACATGCTAAAAATCGCGAAAAAAAAAAAAAAAAAACATGTTAAAAAAACAGGCTAAAAAACGGGCTAAAAACCACGCTAAAAATCACACAAAAAAACACGCAAAAAAACACGCAAACAAACACACTAAAAACCACACTAAAAGCCACACTAAAAAAGATGCTAAAAACAAAAAAAAACACACCCCTAAAACCACGCTAACACGTTAAAAAACACGAAAAAAAACTCGCAAAAAACAAGCTAAAAATCACACTAAAAACCATGTTAAAAAACACGCTAAAATCATGCTAAAAAAACAGACTACAAGCCTTGCTAAAAAAACACGCTAAAAAAACCACTAAAAATCACACTAAAAACCACGCTAAAAGCCACGCTAAAAAACATGCTAAAAACAAAAAAAATACACACCCTAAAACCACGCTAAGAAACCTGTTGAAAAACATGAAAAAAACACACAAAAAACTAGCTAAAAACCACGAAAAAATCATGCAACAAAACACGCTAAAAACCATGCTAAAAAACCACGCTAAAAATCATGCAAAAAAATCACACTAAAAAACATGCTTAAAACCCGCTATAAACTAGGCTAAAAAACGCTAAAAGCCATGCTAAAAACCACTCTACAAACCACACTATAATACACGCTAAAAACCATGCTAATAACCATGCTAAAATCCACGCTAATAAACACGCTAAACATTTATGTAAATTTGTCTGACACATTCTGTACTGTACAGGAGACACGGAGGAGACTGATGGACAATGGTCTACAGTCCCTCAGCCAATCAGGACGCAGAACACAATGGTCTACAGTCCCTCAGCCAATCAGGACGCAGAACACAATGGTCCAATGGGCCAAGTTACACATCAGATCTGTGGCGAGGCGAGCCTTCACACAGTAAGAATGAATGTTATTTCCAGATAAACTTAATCCTTTTTGCTTCACCAATGAGAAAACATCAAATTCACACTTTACATTCACTGGAAATAACTTGAATCAAACCACTGACTTTTGCGTTGGTGGGCAAACAGTCCAACCTCTGAGCCACTGCCACTATCGCCCGCTGGTCCCTTTAAAACTGGCACACAGCGCCCCCTGCTGTCCGCTCACACGGCCCCTCCGTCAGCTGTCACGGAGCCCAGAGACAGTCATTTTGTTCAGTGCCCCTGGGATTTAACATGAAAGAGCTGGAGAGGAGCAGCTTGTTCCTTTGATGGGCGGGAGCGAGGGGGGCACGGGGGGGGTACGAGGGGGCGCCGGAGTGGGACGTCCCGTGGGGGAATCCTTGAATTGTATTATGAGAAAACAACTGGTCCCAGCGGTCTTCGGGCCTGCAGCCTGGGGGCCGTGTTGGAGTGGAGTGTCAAATATGTAATCCTTTTGTTAAGCCCCTTTCAATCGACCTATTCAAGATGGCCGACATATGTAGGCTTTGTGCTCGGCTCCCAGTCGTTTATTCATTCTGACGTGGACAGACTCGGGCCTGAGGCGGGACGGAGCCTGGGTCATTCTGACGTGGACAGAGACTCGGGCCTGAGGCGGGACGGGGCCTGGGTCATTCTGACGTGGACAGAGACTCGGGGCCTGAGGCGGGACGGGGCCTGGGTCATTCTGACGTGGACAGAGACTCGGGCCTGAGGCGGGACGGAGCCTGGGTCATTCTGACGTGGACAGACTCGGGCCTGAGGCGGGACGGAGCCTGGGTCATTCTGACTGGACGTGGACAGACTCGGGCCTGAGGCGGGACGAGGCCTGGGTCATTCTGACGTGGACAGAGACTCGGGCCTGAGGCGGGACGGAGCCTGGGTCATTCTGACGTGGACAGAGACTCGGGCCTGAGGCGGGACGGGGCCTGGGTCATTCTGACGTGGACAGAGACTCGGGCCTGAGGCGGGACGGGGCCTGGGTCATTCTGACGTGGACAGAGACTCGGGCCTGAGGCGGGACGGGAGGAGCCTGGGTCATTCTGACGTGGACAGAGACTCGGGCCTGAGGCGGGACGGGGCCTGGGTCATTCTGACGTGGACAGAGACTCGGGCCTGAGGCGGGACGGAGCCTGGGTCATTCTGACGTGGACAGACTCGGGCCTGAGGCGGGACGGGGCCTGGGTCATTCTGACGTGGACAGACTTGGGGCCTGAGGCGGGACGGGGCCTGGGTCATTCTGACGTGGACAGACTCGGGCCTGAGGCGGGACGGGGCCTGGGTCATTCTGACGTGGACAGAGACTCGGGCCTGAGGCGGGACGGGGCCTGGGTCAGTCTGACGTGGACAGACTCGGGCCTGAGGCGGGACGGGGCCTGGGTCATTCTGACGTGGACAGACTCGGGCCTGAGGCGGGACGGGGCCTGGGTCATTCTGACGTGGACAGACTCGGGCCTGAGGCGGGACGGGGCCTGGGTCATTCTGACGTGGACAGACTCGGGCCTGAGGCGGGACGGGGCCTGGGTCATTCTGACGTGGACAGACTCGGGCCTGAGGCGGGACGGGGCCTGGGTCAGTCTGACGTGGACAGACTCGGGCCTGAGGCGGGACGGAGCCTGGGTCATTCTGACGTGGACAGACTCGGGCCTGAGGCGGGACGGGGCCTGGGTCAGTCTGACGTGGACAGACTCGGCCTGAGGCGGGACGGGGCCTGGGTCATTCTGACGTGGACAGACTCGGGCCTGAGGGACGGGACGGGGCCTGGGTCATTCTGACGTGGACAGACTTGGGGCCTGAGGCGGGACGGGGCCTGGGTCATTCTGACGTGGACAGACTCGGGCCTGAGGCGGGACGGGGCCTGGGTCATTCTGACGTGGACAGACTCGGGCCTGAGGCGGGACGGGGCCTGGGTCATTCTGACGTGGACAGAGACTTGGGCCTGAGGCGGGACGGGGCCTGGGTCATTCTGACGTGGACAGACTCGGGCCTGAGGCGGGACGGGGCCTGGGTCAGTCTGACGTGTTAAACCATGGACTGTGTCTGTGGTTAAACGCCGCCTCAGCTCAGGTCACTGTTTGGTTTTGGTTTTGGCAAAACACTTTTATTTTGCTTTGAAAAATGGATAAAGAAAAATGCAAAATCTAAGCGAGGATATTATTAGTGATGAATCCTGAACAGATCATTTGGTTTAGTCCTGGTCTAGACCTGGTTTAGACCTGGTTTAGTCCTGGTTTAGACCTGGTTTTGTCCTGGTTTAGTCTTGGATTAGTCATGATTTTGTCTCGGTTTATGTCCTGGTTTTAGTCCCGGTTTAGTGCTGATTTAATCCCAGTTTAGTCCCAGTTTAGTTCTGGTTTAGTTCCCGTTTAAACCCAGTTTTAGTCCAGATTTAATCCTGGTTTAGTCCCAGTTTAGTCACGGTTTTAGTCATAGTTTAGTCCTGATTTTGTCTCGGTTTTAGTCATGGTTTTAAGGCCAGTTTTAGGCCCTGGTTTACTCACGGTTTAGTCCCGGTTTAGTTCCGTTTAGACCCGGTTTAGTCCCGGTTTAGTCCCGGTTTAGACCTGGTTTAGAGCCGGTTTAGACTCGGTTTAGACCTGGTTTAGTCCCAGATTAGTCCCTGTTTAGACCTGGTTTAGTCCCGGTTTAGACCTGGTTTAGACCCGGTTTAGACTCGGTTTAGACCTGGTTTAGTCCCAGATTAGTCCCGGTTTAGACCCGGTTTAGTCCTGGTTTAGTCCCGGTTTAGACCCGGTTTAGACCTGGTTTAGACCCGGTTTAGACCCGGTTTTAGTCCCGGTTTAGACTCGGTTTAGACCCGGTTTAGACCTGGTTTAGTCCCAGATTAGTCCCATTTTTTTTTTTTTTTTTTTTTTTATTTAACCTTTATTTAACCAGGATAAAAAAAAACTCATTGAGATTAAAAATCTCTTTTTCAAGAGTGTCCGGGCCAGGGTTTAGTCCTGGTTTAGACGTGGTTTAGACCCGGTTTAGTCCCAGATTAGTCCCTGGTTTAGTCCTTGCGTCTGGCCTGTTATATCCACATTACACTGTGATGATGGGGCTGATGGGGCTGGTGGGGGGATTTGAACCTCAGGGCTGGACGAGTGGAGGTGCAGGGAGCGGTTGTCCTGTCTCTTCCCTGTCACCAGGAGGTTGTGGATTCTGAGTGACGGAGTGATAAATGCGTGTGAACTTTCAAACTCTAGTGAAGTGCCGGTGTCGCGGCCTCTCAAAGCCAAAGCGCTCGTTACAACGGGGCGTTAATCTCCATCCCATCATGATGAGAACACTGGTCCAAAACATTTCTCGTCAGCATTTTAGCAGCGCGGCTAACGACGCCATTCTTCTGCTGTCATTACACATATTAAAAATGCATTAGGAGCAAACTACAGCGGAGGGAAGGGACCAGAACACAACTGAAGAGGAGGAAGAGGAGGAAGAGGAGCAGAGCTGGTCAACGAGGATTTTACACTGCGCAAAACTTTAAACCACTCACAAAAGTTTACAAGACGACTACTGCGATTATCCACGGGGTTTAGCCTCAGGTTTACTCTGTATTAATACAAAAACGCTGTCTTTTCTGGGCCAAAAAAATGCTCAGTTTGGTTTTTGCCTGGATTGTTGCGTCATAGGTAAAAATCAGACTCCTCCTGTGCAGTTTTTAAACCCATAAACCCTCAGTGGACTCATTCTGTGGTGAAATCTGCGATGTTTTTAAACCGTCTGTGATATTTTTTTCCTTTATCTTTTCCATTTTTGACAGACCATGCGTGTCTCTGATTGGCTCATCCACCTGTCAATCATGTCCATCTGGGAGGTTCACCCGTGACCAGACAAGTAGTTTTACCTCCTCAAGTATTTTACAAGTAGTGAAAAAATAACGTATTCAGGGTCCAGGATACAGTGCTGTACAATAGTGACAGCAGAGGGCGATTTGACTCTTAAAGTAGCAATGGTTGTGGTCATTTAACTCGTGAGTTTTATTTCCTCAAAAAAATTAAAAGTGATGATTAATAAATTCACTCAGTCACTCAGTGCTGTACCAGTGTTGAAATAGACTATGATTTGTTTTTAAGTAGCCTGGTTGTGGTCATTTTAATAGTACCGTATTAAATTTTAATTTAATTTAACTTAATTTCATTTAATTATTTAATTTAATTTAAATTTTTTTTTTTTTTTTTTTTTTTTATTTAGAGACCTGTCCTCACACATTTGTTGTACCTGGAGTCGTGTTTTGTTTCATTCATGTTTGAGTCACTTTATTATGAGTCTGTAACATCTCCAAAGCTCAAAACGCTCTGTTCCACCTTGTGATGTCATCAGGTGGTAGTTTTCAAAGTTACCAGCTCCTTTTACCTGTAATTTTAGAGATTTAGAGATTGGCACTGAAAATGATCCCAATGATTCTAGTGAAGGTGGAGTTTAAAAACACAGTGGAGCACTTCCTGTATCACCACATGATGACATCACAAGGTGGAACAGAGAGTTTTCAGTTTGAGTCTAAATCTGCAGGTTTGTGTTTTAAACATGTGAATGAAACAAAACAACAATAATGGCCTTTAAACGCCTCGGGTGAAGTTTATAAAGTATTTTTCAAATGTCGACGTTATTTTAAGTGAGAAAATGTAAAATATCAGAAACAAACCCACATCAGGGGCTTTAACATCGATATAATATGTTTCTGTGTTTTTTACACCGGTGTAATCTCTCATATTTGTCTCTAAACTCCTCCTGCAGAAACTGGCCCCACACAGACGCCATTTTGTGTCTAAACTGCCTTCGGACCCATTATCCCCCTCGATTACAGACTAATGCCTCACTGCGGGGCTTTTGTGGACAGAGGAGGGGACCGGGGCCAGTTTAATGAGATCTTAGCAGGGCTGTGTGAATTAAAGAGCGCCCCCTGTGGCGACGACACTTAGGACAATCTCTCTCCTCAGACGTGCGATGATGGAGCCACGTTTCCCGCTAGTTTGGCTAATCAGGAAAACGCCGGCCGTGTTTTTACAACCAGAACATGTCTGTGCTTTTTGTTTAACGCTCATCTCCAGAGAATCCAGACTCCAGACTTCAGATGTGAGAGGAGGAGGAGGAGGAGGAGGAGGAGGAGGAGAGAGGGAGGCGCGCTTGTTTTCCTAATGTTCCGAGGCCATTATTTTCAGATTGGAATTGTAACAAAGAAATGAAGCGTCCTAAAGAGGTGATGGGAACGTCGGGGGCTCGGCTCAAATGGGACAAAGAAACGACTGGAACACGAGACTGGAACCTTGTTTAAAACGACGAAATCGTTTGTCGGTTTTATGAAATTCGCACAAACACAAACTCGTTTATGGAGAGATTCGCCCGATCGCTTCTGACACACGGCCCGTTTTCTTTAAAGGTGCAGAGGCTCGAACCTCCACAGATCTGACCTGGAACTACTGTCTCAGCAGCAACAGCAGGAGAGTCAGAGAGGAGGAGAGGAGGAGAGGAGGAGAGGAGGAGGAGGAGGAGGAGGAGAGGAGGAGGAGGAGGGAGGAGAGGAGGAGGAGGAGAGGAGGAGAGGAGGGAGGAGGAGAGAGGAGGAGGGAGGAGGAGGAGAGGAGAGGGGAGGAGGAGGAGGGGGAGGAGGAGAGGAGGAGGAGGAGGAGGAGGAGGAGAGAGAGGAGGAGGAGGAGGAGAGGAGAGGAGGAGAGGGAGGAGGAGGAGGAGGAGGAGGAGAGGAGGAGGAGGAGGAGGAGGAGAGAGGAGGGAGGAGGAGGAGAGAAGGGGAGGAGGAGAGAGGAGTGAGGAGGAGGAGTGAGTAAAATGGCCGCCGGTCCAGATGTGACTGAATCAGTGTAAACGTCTCAAACTTTCACCAAATGTAAAATAAATGTAAAAATGTTTAATCTGGATAAATAAGTTTCTGTTTGTGACGTGTCTGTGTCACGTGTCGAATCTCCCGATAAACATTTTTAAAGTGTCGGGGTCGGACCTGCAGCTCGGCTTCAGAAACACTTTTCATTTTCCTTCTTGGACATTTGTTTTTCTTTAAGGCTAACGTTAGCGCACTTAGCTCCGTGTCTGGAGCCAAAATGGCGACGTAGATTGTACCGACCCGCCTCACGAAAACATAAAAGTTTTTATGTTTGAAGCACAAACTCGTCTTCACTTTTCTTGAAACTGCCCTCCACAGTTTTCCTCGTCCTGAACATTTTGGGATCATTATTTGCAAATATTTGTCAGTTTCACTTGTTGGGAAATCTCATTAGTTTATGTTTTTTTTAAATACAAACTTTAAAGCAGCATCGACTTATTTTAAAATGACAGTTACGTCTTTTAATTCACCTTCTCGCGGCCACATAAAATGACGTGGTGGCACCACATTTGGCCCCCGGGCCTTGAGTTTGACAGAGATGCTTTACTTCACAATCGGTGATGATAAAATGTTATTGTAGCCACGGCTGTCCTGGGGCAGACTGACAGGAGTGAGGCGGCCGATCTGCGCCACCGGCCTCAGTTCAGTGTTTTTTTGTAAAGTGTAAAATCCGAGCAGCAGTCGCCTCTTAGCCCCGAACAAGAGCTTTGATTCAGCCGAGAGAAAGTTAGAAAATCCAACAGTGAAACAGTCAACAGACAGATTCATAGAAAACAAGGAAAAAAGGAGCTGTCCCAGAGCGCCCCCTGTCCTCAGACCCTCCATCTCGTCTAAAAAAACCTCAAAACATCACGTTCAAACTAGACAGTGTGGGTAAAGTGTCTTGCCTAAGGACACAACACTTTTTGCCACATCTCGCATCAACTCAACTTTATTTCGAGAACATTTTAAAAACAACCAAAGTGCTGCTCACAAAAGAAACAGAACAAACTCTGAGCGACGGTAAAAAGACAAACGAGGAGAAAAGTGAGTCTTTACGGAGGACTCGGGAATCGGAGAGCCGGATGTGCAGGGAGCCGATTCACATCGCGACTCCTGATAGTGACGAGGAAACATTAGAACATGGTGTAATATGGGCCCTAACCTTCAAACGTCTCACTGGAAACAGAGGTGAAGATATTTTTCAAATGTCGACTTTGTTTTAATAGAAAATGTGAAATCGTCATCAGAAATCGTTTCATATCAGTCGAATATGTTTCTTGAGGCGATTATCCCATAATAACTAAAACTTCTCTGCAGAAACTGGCCCCACACAGACGCCATTTTGTGTCTAAACTGCCTTCGGACCCATTATCCCCCTCGATTACAGACTAATGCCTCACTGCGGGGCTTTTGTGGACAGAGGAGGGGCCGGTTTAAGAGGTGTGAGGTACAAGTGCTGAGGGGCCGGACCAGGACGCCATTAAAAAGCAAATACAATCATTTTAAAATCAGTCCGAACGTGCTGAAGGAGGACGATGGTCAAATGCACCTGATCCAGTTCTGCACCAGCTCAACGAGAGCTGACAAAAGCGTGGGGTCTGTTCTCAAAGTTGTAACGAGATTAAATCACTTTGGTAAGTTTCCTCAACTGAAAAAAGCTGATGTTGACAACAGAGTTAATTTGGGCGTCAGTTTAAAAACACAGTCCATTCTCAAACCTAAATGTGTCTCTACAGGATCACGGCCCGAGGAGACGAGCTCCACGCTGGGACTGAAAACACCAACTCGCATTTTTCTCATCGGAGTGAAGGAAGTTAAAAAACATCCATGCTCTGACTTCAGCCAAGCCCTCAACAAGACGTTTAGACTGAGGCACGAACAACTGCCACTTTGTGTTTTTAGAGAATTGACAGAGGAGGCAACAAATAAAGTGAAAAAAGTGAAAAAAGTAGAGGCCCTAGAACTGACCCTTGGGGAACTCCACACGACAGAGAGACCAGGGAGAACACTGCTTCAGCTTGGACACGCGAAACTTCGGTTGGCCACATGAACGAGGATAAGGCCACACCCCCAAACGAGACATTTAGACTGGTTCAGAGGCACGAACAACTGCTACTTTGTGTTTTTAAAGAACTGATCCAAGAGGCAACAGATAAAATGAAAAAAGCAAAAAACGTAGAGGCCCTTGAAGTGACCCTTGGGGAACTCCACGTGATAGACAGACCAGGGAGAACATGCTTCAGCTTGGACACGTGAAACTTCAGTTGGCCAAATAGGACCTGAACCAGGGTCACACCTCCAAACGAGACATTTAGACTGGTTCAGAGGCACGAACAACTGCTACTTTGTGTTTTTAAAGAACTGATCCAGGGGGCAACAGATAAAGCCAAAAAAGGGAGAAAAGTAGAAGCCCTAGAACTGACCCTTGGGGAACTCCACTTGATAAACAGACCAGGGAGAACACAACTTCAGCTTGGACACGTGAAACTTCGGTTGGTCAAATAGGACCTGAACCAGGATTAGGCCACACCCCTAAACGAGACAGTCAGATCCGGTCGCCCACCGTGTCGAACGCCGGTTAAATCCAACAAAAAGAGTCAGAATGTTTCCAGAGTCACTAAAGAGTCTGAACAAAGCTGACCCTACGCCGTGTCCGCTTTGAAAATCTGACTGCTTTGAAAGGTCAGAGGTCATGTCGTGTTTTTCCAGCAGAGGGAGCCTGGAGACTGGCCAGGTGTCGGTTTAATGCTGCACTGTGGAACTTTTAAGAAGAAGGATCATTTTCCATTTCGGTCGTACCTCGGTTCATGTCTCCTGTTTGGGGCGTGTGTGTTTACTGCTGTATCTGTGAATAAAGTCCTGAAATGGTGATGTTCTGTCTCGAAAGCTGCTGGTGCAATCCCCCAGCGCTGTTGTGTTGCCCATGAGCAGGACACCTCCCCAGCCCCTCCTGTGTGAGCTGCGTGTTTGGTGGTCTGTCCGGCGTTTAACTCTCCCTTTGTCAGATTTGTGTAGCAGATCGAACAAAGTCACGGTTCCTCGTGGTTGGTCAAAGCCGTTCGGACCCACCCAAGCGTGCACCTCCCCTTTAAGACCTCCCCTTAAACACCTCCCCTTTAACACCTCCCCTTTAAGAGCTCCCCTTAAACACCTCCCCTTAAACACCTCCCCCTTAAACACCTCCCCTTTAACACCTCCCCTTTAAGAGCTCCCCTTAAACACCTCCCCTTAAACACCTCCCCCTTAACACCTCCCCTTTAACACCTCCCCTTTAAGAACAGGAAGATGTTCAGGCCACTCCTCTGATCTGGACCAGAACAGAGACGAGAGAGGAGGGGAGGATATGAACGAGGGAGGAGGGAGAGAAGGAGAGAGGAGGGGAGGATATGAACGAGGGAGGAGGGAGAGAAGGAGAGAGGAGGGGAGGATATGAACGAGGGAGAGAAGGAGAGAGGAGGGGAGGATATGAACGAGGGAGGAGGGAGAGAAGGCGAGAGGAGGGGAGGATATGAACGAAGGAGAGAGGAGGGGAGGATATGAACGAGGGAGGAGGGAGAGAAGGCGAGAGGAGGGGAGGATATGAACGAGGGAGAGAAGGAGAGAGGAGGGGAGGATACGAACGAGGGAGAGAAGGAGGGAGAGGGGAGGATACAGACGAGGGAGAGAAAGGAGAGAGGAGGGGAGGATATAACGAGGGAGGAGGAGGGAGAGAGAGGAGGGGAGGAGGGGAGGATATGACGGGGGAGAGATACAGGATATGAACGAGGGAGAGGAGGGAGAGAGAAGGAGAGGGAGAGGATATGAACGAGGGAGAGAAGGAGGAGGAGGGGGAGGATATGAACGAGGGAGAAAGGAGGGAGAGGAGAGAGGAGGGGAGGATATGAACGAGGGAGGAGAGGGGAGAGAAGGAGAGGGAGGGGAGGATATGAACGAGGGAGAGAGGGAGAGGAGGAGGGAGGATATGAACGAGGGAGAGAAGGAGGAGGGGAGGATATGAACGAGGGGAGAGAGAAGAGAGAGAGAGGGGAGGAGGGAGGATATGAACGAGGGAGGAGGGGAGAAGGAGAGAGGAGGGGAGGATATGAACGAGGGAGAGAAGGAGAGAGGAGGGGAGGATATGAACGAGGGAGGAGGGAGAGAAGGAGAGAGGAGGGGAGGATATGAACGAGGGAGAGGGAGAGAAGGAGGGAGGAGGGAGAGAGGATATGAACGAGGGAGAGAAGGAGAGAGGAGGGGAGGATACGAACGAGGGAGGAGGGAGAGAAGGAGGAGGGAGAGAGAGGAGAGGGACAGTGTGAGGAGAGACGGGAGAGGAGGAGAGGGGAAGAGAGGGAGAGAAGGAGGAGGAGAGAGGAACAGAGGGAGTTATTTCTCTTTCATTTTAAACAATTACTCTCGTGCATTTCAAATGTGAATTATTTAGAAGTGCTTTTCACAACTTCCATAACGGTAAAGCTAACAACATGGAAGTCTGCATTAGCATTAGCATTAGCATAAGCATTAGCGTTAGCATGCATGAAAATGAAAACATTTTACTGTAGCTATAGAAGCATTTTTATTTAAAGGCCACATACACATATTCTTGTGGCTTTAATCCCTTTAGAGCTGCTTTTGGGTTAAGTTTTTCACATTTTCAAACTTAAATATATCAACATTTGGAAAATCTACTTCATAAACTTCACCTGAGGCATTTGGGCTTCGGAGAAGTCTGGATTTTACCTGTGACACAACAAAAATGGCAAAATGCAAAGTAGTACTCAGAGAAGACGGCTGTGGAAACAAAATACGACAGGAGTGTGTTTTTTCTTTGATGAATTCTGTTTCATAAATCCTCTTCCTCTGAGCAGAATTTTGCATTTTCCAGGATTGTTACGTCACAGGTAAAAGTCCAGGGGTTTTTGGCCTTGTTTTTAACTCCATGAATCATCTCCAGCCTCGTTCTAAACATTTCAGCCGTCACGTCGCGTTCCTTCTGTTAGCATGATGGTCAAGGTCGCTAACTCTACTTGTAATTTTGCTGTTCACTTGAAAACTACCACTTGATGACATCACAAGGTGGAACGGAGCATTTTGAGCTTTGAAGTTGTTACAGACGAATAATAAACGAGTGACTGAAACACACACAGCTCCAGGTCTGTGTTTGACATATTAACAGCTTTAGAACGTGACTTAAAGCTGTAGGAGTCAGTTTTGTGATACTGGAGCTTTAAAGGTGAAACACAATAAAAATACATCCTGGTAAGTGTCGTTTAATCTGACGTTTAGTCTTAAAAATGGACTCGTTGTTAACTCTGGTCATGTCTCGACTTGAGCTGAACCTTCACAGCGTCTCTGTAGATGAGCAGAAATCGTCTGTAGAAAAGTGTTTTCTTAAACTCAGATCAGGCGCCGCTGCACTGCCAGTAACCAAGACTTCAATTACAGCGAGAGAGAGACTGTGAGAGTGTGTGTGTGTGTGTGTGTGTGAGTGTGTGTGTGTGTGTGTGTGTGTGTGTGTGTGTGTGTGTGTGTGTGTGTGTGTGAGTGTGTGTGTGTGAGTGTGTGTGTGTGTGTGTGTGTGTGTGTGTGTGTGTGTGTGTGTGTGTGTGTGTGTGTGTGAGTGTGTGTGTGTGTGTGTGTGTGAGAGTGTGTGTGTGTGTGTGTGTGTGAGTGTGTGTGTGTGTGTGTGTGTGTGTGTGTGTGTGTGTGTGTGTGTGTGTGTGAGTGTGTGTGTGTGTGTGTGTGTGTGTGTGTGTGTGTGTGTGTGTGTGTGTTTAAGTGTGTGAATGTGAGAGTGTGAGTGTGTGTTTAAGTGTGTGAGACTGTGTTTAAGAGTGTGAGTTTAAGAGTGTGAGTGTGTGAGTGTGTTTAAGTGTGTTTAAGTGTGTGAGTGTGAGTGTGTGTTTAAGTGTGCGAGTGTGTTTAAGTGTGCGAGTGTGTTTAAATGTGTGAGTGTGTGTTTAAGTGTGTGAGTGTGAGACTGTGTTTAAGTGTGTGAGTGTGTTTAAGTGTGTGTTTAAGTGTGTGAGTGTGTGTTTAAGTGTGTGAGTGTGAGTGTGTGTTTAAGTGTGTGAGTGTGAGACTGTGTTTAAGTGTGTGAGTGTGTGTTTAAGTGTGTGAGTGTGAGTTTAAGTGTGTGAGTGTGAGACTGTGTTTAAGTGTGTGAGTGTGTGTTTAAGTGTGTGAGTGTGAGACTGTGTTTAAGTGTGTGAGTGTGAGACTGTGTTTAAGTGTGTGAGTGTGTGTTTAAGTGTGTGAGTGTGTGTTTAAGTGTGTGAGTGTGAGACTGTGTTTAAGTGTGTGAGTGTGAGACTGTGTTTAAGTGTGTGAGTGTGTGTTTAAGTGTGTGAGTGTGAGACTGTGTTTAAGTGTGTGAGTGTGAGACTGTGTTTAAGTGTGTGAGTGTGTTTAAGTGTGTGTTTAAGTGTGTGAGTGTGTGTTTAAGTGTGAGTGTGTGAGTGTGTTTAAGTGTGAGACTGTGTTTAAGAGTGTGTGTGTGTGTTTAAGTGTGTGCGTGTGAGTGTGTGTTTAAGTGTGAGTGTGTGAGTGTGTTTAAGTGTGTGAGTGTGAGTGTGTGAGTGTGTTTAAGTGTTTAAGTGTGACTGTGTGTGAGCAGATCTCGGAGGAGCAGAGTGAAGGACGCCTCAATGTGACCCGTGAGTCTGTCCACTCCGCTGCTCCTGACAGACGATCCTTCGCTGGGTTAATGTGAGACTTAGAGTTTAAAGATGTAACTGTTCAAATGAACGAGGCTGTTCACATTTTGTTCAGTGGAAGAATCAAATAAAACTACTAAAAGTTTCACCCGATTTACAGCTGAAACCTGAAGTTTACATTCACTTTAAAGACACATACACTATTTTTTTTTTTATCTCTGTCTGACAAGAAATCAGACTAAACTTTTCCCATTTTAGGTCAATTAGGATTAACAAATTATTTCTATTTGCTAAACGCCAGAAAAATAAGAGAAGGATTTTTACAACAATTTTTCAGTCAGACGTTTACACACATTTCATCAGTATTTGTTCCATTACCTTTAAAGTGTATGACTCAAATTTTTTGGATTTAATTCTAGAAGCTTCTCACAGAAGTTGTCAGGAGTTTTGTCCCATTTGTCTTGACAGAACTGAAAGATGGACACGCCAACACATCGACTTTGTCACCCTTATGCCTCTTTGTCACCAGTTTGGCTGCATGCTTCAGCTAACCCATAGAAGTAAATACCTCCTCTTTAATACCCCACAGAAGTAAATACCTCCTCTTTAATACCCCACAGAAGTAAATACCTCCTCTTTAATACCCCACAGAAGTAAATACCTCCTCTTTAATACCCCACAGGAGTAAATACCTCCTCTTTAATACCCCACAGGAGTAAATACCTGTCTTTGTACATTTTTCGGTGGTTCACTTTTCTACATTGATCATAAAATTTAGTTTCATATTTTGCTAAAACTCCCAAAGACACCATCGTGCGACCTTCTGGTTTGGAGGTCAATGCTCAGCGGCTGCACCACCTCTCGTCGTATGTGGTTACGCAGATAAATAAATACATCTGGGTCCTGCGTAAATGCGTTTTCCCACGGCTGAGGTCTTAAAGGGGCGGTGGGGTCTTAAAGGGGCGCTCGTGTAAGTGTAATAATAAAACGGTGATGAGCTTTGAGCAGATTCAGAGTGTCCTCCTGTAACGCTCTGGACCTTGTGTTTCGCTCAGCTGTGAATCCATTTGTGCTGGACAGTTAAACTTCTATAACGGCCCCCTCGCTCCGGCCCCCCGCTCGGGTGCTCCCCGCTCGGGTGCTCCCCGCTCGGGTGCTCCCCCCTCACCCCCCGCCTCGCTCCTTTTCCTCTTCTATTAAACTCAAACAGAAAAATGAGCTCTTTCGGAGATGATCTGGTGAAGGCCAGAAGCATCGAGACGGTGGAACAAGGCTGTTTTAAAAGGGTCCAGACACCACTTGATGACATCACAAGGTGCAACAGAGCGTTTTCAGCTTTTGGAGATGTGGACAGACTAATAATAAAGTTTGTGACTGAAACAAAACACAACTCCAGGTCTGTTTTAGAGCCTCACGAGAGTCACTCCACATGCGTAAAAAATGGATAAATGAACAGGTTTAATGCCACTGCGAAACATTTAAGGCGACGCAGCGACATCCACAGGGAGAAAAACACGAGGCAAAACCAGAGACAGTTGCCTCTGTGTCAGTGGACAACAACAGGGGGACGGCGGCTCAGTTGGTAGAGCGTTTGCCGCTGATCTGAAGGTCGGCGGTGAGAATCCCGATCTCGCCGTGAACGTCTTTGGTTGAGCCTCAGATCCAGGGACCCGCAGGTCGTTGGTGCGATTCCAGCTCCCACAGGTGAACACTGTCATGGCCGCGTCTCAGTTTGACGGTTTCTCACTTCGTCGACTGAATTTGAAGGACACTTACGTAACTTTCCGCGAGACAAGGCCTGTCCCATTTCATGCACGTTTCCATGGAGATCACGTCTTCTACAGGAGAAACAAGGTCTATTTTCTTAAACTTATGTAATACTCGCTACAAATGGTAAAAATGACCTTGATCGTTATATTTGTCTGTCGATATTCAAACGGAAAGTCCATATTTGATTCAGTCTCAACAGAATAAACGGCTGAGACGACGACATTTTGACTCTTCTTCAATGAAATAATAAAGAATTAAAAATAAAACTGTCATTATTTCAGTCCATTTTACACGTTTAGGTCATGAGTCGGTGTCCGTCCCGTTTCGGAGGAGCACTATTCGTCGTTACTTTGAACAGTACTTCGAAGTGAGCGATCGTCGAATTGGGACACGGCCCTTGTGTCCTTGGGCAGGACACTCGCCCCTGGTTTATGAGTATGTGTGTAAAGCATTTTGAGGCTTGAAGTTGGACCAGCGCCGTGTTTTTATTCATTGTTTTGTGCTTAATTGATAATGAACAAACAGTTTTTTAAGAATGATTCAGACCAGAAACTACTTAAAGGCGATGAACTGTTTTTACCGTCTTAAAAACAGGAAAAACACCCGGTGCAGGTTGTTTAATAAAACCAAAACCCTCATAAGTTTTAAGACTGAATCATCCTCCATAAACCCTCAGCTCATTATGAAGTAAGTCTTTGTTCATGTTTAATTAAGACACAGTTATTCTAAAGTGTTTTTTCATTTATTTGAGCTCGAATATCCCCAAACGAACTCAAATATGAGATCAGAGCGAGTCTCGGCTGCTCTCGCTCTGCCAAATGTTTTATCTAATTCAACTTAGGAACAACCTCCATTTTATTGATTAAAAAAGAAAAAAACACCAGTGGAACTAACGGGACGAGGCAGAGATGAATGTCCCGCTCCGACTCCGGGACCAGGCGGAAAACGCTCAGCAAAGTGAGGAATAACGATGTAAATGGGCTCGGAGCGGTTCATATCTTAGAGAGAATCAGTCGATTTGGCGCCGAAATGAAGAGCGATCGTCGTAGAAACGTCGTGTTAGACCTGATGCCCCGTCAGAATCCACCGGTCACAAAGGATTTAAAGAGACAACGACCAATAAATGAAGATTAAACTGGATGAAAATGAAAGTGGTGTGAAATGCTCGAAAATCAGACCTGAACCGATACTAAAACGAGTATCGAAAGTAGATACTCGTTTGTAGTATCGATACTGAAAAAGAGTCACTTTCACAGGACAGAAAAAAGCTGCGTTTTCCTGAAAAAAACCCTTTAGAATGATGTTGAGCGTCGAGCGTCGGGTCGATGGGAGGACGCTCGTTTTAGCCGGTTTAATTTTGAAGAGTCAGCGACACAGAATCTGGCGTCTTGAAAGTTGAAAAGCTGAACTTTTTCTCTTTGACGCCAAAAAACCAGAGACGACGCTCCAGTGATTTAGCGACGTCAGTATCGGGAAAAAGGAGAAAGACGTCAGCCACAAACTAGAGACGACTTAATGATTCTGGGTGAACCGTTTATACAGTGTGTCGTGTTCTGCGTCCTGATTGGCTGAGGGACTGTAGACCATTGTGTTCTGCGTCCTGATTGGCTGAGGGACTGTAGACCATTGTGTTCTGCGTCCTGATTGGCTGAGGGACTGTAGACCATTGTGTTCTGCGTCCTGATTGGCTGAGGGACTGTAGACCATTGTGTTCTGCGTCCTGATTGGCTGAGGGACTGTAGACCATTGTGTTCTGCGTCCTGATTGGCTGAGGGACTGTAGACCATTGTGTCCTGCGTCCTGATTGGCTGAGGGACTGTAGACCATCGTGTTCTGCGTCCTGATTGGCTGAGGGACTGTAGACCATTGTGTTCTACACCTGAGACACTATTAATCATTTAAACAAGAGAGAAATATGAGAAAAAGTTAATCCCTGTGTGAGAAAAGTGTATAAATGTTGTGGTGAGGGGTTTTACTACAACTACTTGCGGATTTCGCCTATTGCAGGTTATTTTTAGAACATAACCCCCACGATTCAACACAAAAAATACTCGCTCATGGACCGGTTATCCATTTTGTGACATGAGCGACCATTTTATCTTCATACTCTAAACACACAGTATTTAAAGACGTACAGAAAACACTTCGGCCGCAGTATCTCGAGGATAAAACGCCCAGATGCGCCGGAGAAGCTGCAGTTTGAAGCGAAGTGAAGTCGTGTGGAGCAGCGGCAGGAGACGCACGGGGGTGAAGAGGTGAGAGACAATAACAGGGTTTTAATGGGAGTTTTAGCTCTGTGACTGAAGGTCTGCACAGAAGAACAGAAAGTATTAACCCCACGAGATACGAGACCAACGAAACAAACGTTAAGAAGAGTTTAAAGTGAAAATACTTTGGTTTTTGTTTCTGTTTGATCAAACTGGGGTCGATCCGGACGAGGTTAGTGCGACTGTTACTGCTGCGATATCACACGAAACTGACTCGTGTGGCTTTAAATCATGTTAAAATCATGTTTCGAGTTTAAATCAAAACGCTCTGTTCCACCTTGTGATGTCATCAAGTGGTAGTTTTAAAGTGAACATCTCCTTTTACCTTTAGTTCAGTCGAGATGATTGGCCAGAGCTGAAATGATCCAAATGATTCTAGTGAAGGTGGAGTTTAAAAACACAGTGGAGCACTTCCTGTATCACCACATGATGACATCACGAGGTGGAACAGAGTGTTTTCAGTTATAAATCTGCAAACTCCAGGTCTGTTTGTGACGAAGAAACATTAGAAAAGATCAGAGAACAGTGTAATGTGGGACCTTTAAGAAGACAGATAAAAGTTTGTAGAATGTGAATACAAACGTTTTCTGATTGGTCAATGTCTGTCACGTCCACGTGACTGACAGCTGCAGGTATCCAATCAGAGAGAAGTGTGACGCGAGGAGGAGAAAATCACTTTATGTACAGGGAAATAAAGGAACGAAGGGGCAGAGTAAAGAGACTAAACCAGGACTAAAACAGGACTAAACCAGGACTAAACCAGGACTAAACCGGGTCTAAACCAGGTCTAAACCAGGTCTAAACCAGGACTAAACCAGGACTAAACCAGGACTAAACCAGGACTAAACCAGGACTAAACCAGGACTAGACCAGGACTAAACCGGGTCTAAACCGGGTCTAAACCAGGTCTAAACCAGGTCTAAACCAGGTCTAAACCAGGTCTAAACCAGGTCTAAACCAGGACTAAACCAGCTCTAAACTAGGACTAAACCAGGACTAGACCAGGACTAAACCAGGTCTAAACCGGGACTAAACTGGGACTAAATCAGGACTAAACCAGGACTAAACCGGGACTAAACCAGGTCTAAACCAGGTCTAAACCGGGTCTAAACGAGGACTAGACCAGGACTAAACCAGGTCTAAACTAGGACTAAACCAGGACTAGACCAGGACTAAACCAGGTCTAAACCAGGTCTAAACCGGGACTAAACTGGGACTAAATCAGGACTAAACCAGGTCTAAACCAGGACTAAACCAGGCCTAAACCAGGTCTAAACCAGGTCTAAACCAGGACTAGACCAGGACTAAACCAGGTCTAAACTAGGACTAAACCAGGACTAGACCAGGACTAAACCAGGTCTAAACCAGGTCTAAACCGGGACTAAACTGGGACTAAATCAGGACTAAACCAGGACTAAACCGGGACTAAACCAGGTCTAAACCAGGTCTAAACCAGGTCTAAACCAGGACTAGACCAGGACTAAACCAGGTCTAAACTAGGACTAAACCAGGACTAGACCAGGACTAAACCAGGTCTAAACCAGGTCTTAACCGGGACTAAAACTGGGACTAAATCAGGACTAAACCAGGTCTAAACCCAGGACTAAACCAGGCCTAAACCAGGTCTAAACCAGGTCTAAACCAGGACTAGACCAGGACTAAACAGGTCTAAACTAGGACTAAACCAGGACTAGACCAGGACTAAACCAGGTCTAAACCGGGACTAAACTGGGACTAAATCAGGACTAAACCAGGACTAAACCGGGACTAAACCAGGTCTAAACCAGGACTAAACCAGGTCTAAACCAGGTCTAAACCAGGACTAAACTAGAACTAAACCAGGACTAAACCAGGACTAGACCAGGACTAAACCAGGTCTAAACCAGGTCTAAACCAGGACTAGACCAGGACTAAACCAGGTCTAAACTAGGACTAAACCAGGACTAGACCAGGACTAAACCAGTCTAAACCAGGTCTAAACCGGACTAAACTGGGACTAAATCAGGACTAAACCAGGACTAAACCGGGACTAAACCAGGTCTAAACCAGGACTAAACCAGGTCTAAACCAGGTCTAAACCAGGTCTAAACCAGGACTAAACTAGGACTAGACCAGGACTAAACCAGGTCTAAACCAGGTCTAAACCAGGACTAGACCAGGACTAAACCAGGTCTAAACCAGGTCTAAACCAGGACTAGACCAGGACTAAACCAGGACTAAACCACGTCTAAACCGGGACTAAACCAGGACTAAACCGGGTCTAAACCGGGACTAAACCAGGACTAAACCAGGACTAAACCAGTCTAAACCAGGTCTAAACCAGGACTAAACCAGGACTAAACCAGGACTAAACCGGTCTAAACCAGGACTAAACCAGGACTAAACCAGGACTAAACCAGGTCTAAACCAGGACTAAACCAGGACTAAACCAGGTCTAAACCAGGACTAAACCAGGACTAAACCAGGTCTAAACCGGGACTAAACCAGGACTAAACCGGGAGGATTGATGTGTCTCTTCTCTCGTCTCTGTCAGATGTTTCCTCCTGGTTCACGGTCTCTGAACAAACATCTAAACATCATGTAAAAGCTGCTCTTCAGTCTCAGATGCAGATGGACTGTCAAAATACGACACAAAACGGCTCCTTCAGATTAAAAGCTCGGCGCTATCACACGTGAGGCAGCGAGCCGCGAGAGTCTGACACAACGATACGACGAAGACACTGGGTTTACAGAGACACGGAGAACGTCAGAAAACAGGTCAGAGCCCGGCGTTTAGAGGCAGAGCCATCAGCGGCCATTTTGTTTTTTAAAATAAGAGAAGCACAAAAATCCTCCTCTTTAATACCCCACAGATGTAAATACCTCCTCTTTAATACCCCACAGGAGTAAATACCTCCTCTTTAATACCCCACAGAAGTAAATACCTCCTCTTTAATACCCCACAGGAGTAAATACCTCCTCTTTAATACCCCACAGGAGTAAATACCTCCTCTTTAATACCCCACAGAAGTAAATACCTCCTCTTTAATACCCCACAGAAGTAAATACCTCCTCTTTAATACTCCACAGGAGTAAATACCTCCTCTTTAATACCCCACAGGAGTAAATACCTCCTCTTTAATACCCCACAGAAGTAAATACCTCCTCTTAATAATACCCCACAGAAGTAAATACCTCCTCTTTAATACCCCACAGGAGTAAATACCTCCTCTTTAATACCCCACAGAAGTAAGTAAATACCTCCTCTTTAATACCCCACAGGAGTAAATACCTCCTCTTTAATACTCCACAGGAGTAAATACCTCCTCTTTAATACTCCACAGGAGTAAATACCTCCTCTTCAACTAAACTCTAAACATTTTTCAGTAAAAGTTGTTTAAAGTGCTTATAAACTCATCATGGTGAGTAGTTAGTGGCTCTGAGTGTATAACGTGAGGGAGGAATAACTTTGGAAACTGTTTAAAATGAAATAATTCTGTTTGTCACGTTTTAAAATCAGGAACAGACATTTTAAATATCGTCTGTGGAGCGAGTCTTGTATCTGCCTTAAAAATGATGCTCATCGATGCAGCAGGAAGTGCACCATGATCACTTCCTGTCTGGAGCGCGGCGGCGGCTAACAGATTAGCTACACGAGTTTATATAAACACTCTGTGGGGTGAAGTACTGACTGTGTACTGTGGTTTGTGTAGCACTCTTGTGTGTGTGTAGTCATCTTGTTATGTGTGTGTTTGTGTTGTACTCCTGTTGTGTGTGTGTGTGTGTGTGTGTGTGTGTGTGTGTGTGTAGTCCTGTTGTGTGTGTGTATTCCCATTGTGTGTGTATACTCCTGTTGTGCGTTGCGGTCCTACAGTTGTATAAAGTGGAGTGCTCGGCCTCTGCATTAAACTCTTGTTGTGTGTGTGTTGTGTGTGTGTGTGTCTGTGTGTGTGTAGTCCCGTTGTGTGTGTGTAAATCCTGTTGTGTGTGTGTGTAGTCCTGTTGTGTGTGTGTGTGTGTGTGTGTGTGTAGTCCTCTTGTGTGTGTGTGTGTGTATTCCCGTTGTGTGTGTATACTCCTGTTGTGCGTTGCGGTCCTACAGTTGTATAAAGTGGAGTGCTCGGCCTCTGCATTAAACTCTTGTGTGTGTGTGTTGTGTGTGTGTGTGTGTCTGTGTGTGTGTAGTCCCGTTGTGTGTGTGTAATCCTGTTGTGTGTGTGTGTAGTCCTGTTGTGTGTGTGTGTGTGTGTGTGTGTGTAGTCCTCTTGTGTGTGTGTGTGTGTATTCCCGTTGTGTGTGTATACTCCTGTTGTGCGTTGCGGTCCTACAGTTGTATAAAGTGGAGTGCTCGGCCTCTGCATTAAACTCTTGTTGTGTGTGTGTTGTGTGTGTTGTGTGTGTGTAGTCCTCTTGTGTGTGTTGTGTGTGTGTGTAGTCCTGTTGTGTGTGTGTGTGTATGTGTGTAGTCCCGTTGTGTGTGTGTGTGTAGTCCTCTTGTGTGTGTGTGTATTCCCGTTGTGTGTGTATACTCCTGTTGTGCGTTGCGGTCCTACAGTTGTATAAAGTGGAGTGCTCGGCCTCTGCATTAAACTCTTGTTGTGTGTGTGTTGTGTGTGTGTGTTTGTGTGTGTGTGTGTGTAGTCCCCCGTTGTGTGTGTGTGTATTCCCGTTGTGTGTATACTCCTGTTGTGCGTTGCGGTCCCACAGTTGTATAAAGTGGAGTGCTCGGCCTCTGCATTAAACATATTGTATAAAACAGCACATTTATCACTGTCAGGCTGTAGATGTGTGTTCATCCGAGCGTTCACTTCCCTGTTTCTTTGTCTCAGTCTGTCACGGCTCAGGCCAGATATGTTCATAATGCGACCGGGATATTATTGTGTAACCCTCCGATACCGAGGCACGAGCGCAATCAGAATAAATAATACAACCAGACGGATCATATATGTTCAAAATGTCTTTATTTTGTGTAGTTCCTTCGACCTGTGACTGCGGCTGGTTAAAGCTCCGTGTTACTCTTTATTTTTTATGTTCTCATGTTGTTTCCTCGTCTCAAACAAACCTGGAGTTGTGTTTTTTTGTCTCAGTCACACATGTTTAACACAAACAAACCTGCAGATTTAAAAACACTCTGTTCCACCTTTTTTATACTGAAAAAAGACCTAAATCGGGACTGAAACAAGAACTAAACCAGGACTGAAACAAGACCTAAACCAGGACTGAAACAAGAACTAAACCAGGACTGAAACAAGGTCTAAACCAGGACTGAAACAAGACCTAAACCAGGTCTGAAACAAGGTCTAAACCAGGACTGAAACAAGACCTAACCGGGACTGAAACAAGGTCTAAACGGGACTGAAACAAGACCTAAACCGGGACTGAAACAAGGTCTAAACCAGGACTGAAACAAGACCTAAACCAGGACTGAAACAAGACCTAAACCGGGACTGAAACAAGACCTAAACCGGGACTGAAACAAGACCTAAACCGGGACTGGAACAAGGTCTAAACCAGGACTGAAACAAAGTCTAAACCAGGACTGAAACAAGACCTAAACCAGGACTGAAACAAGACCTAAACCGGGACTGAAACAAGACCTAAACCGGGACTGAAACGAGACCTAAACCAGGACTGAAACAAGACCTAAATCGGGACTGAAACAAGACCTAAACCAGGACTGAAACAAGAACTAAACCAGGACTGGAACAAGGTCTAAACCAGGACTGAAACGAGACCTAAACCAGGACTGAAACAAGGTCTAAACCAGGACTGAAACAAAGTCTAAACCAGGACTGAAACGAGACCTAAACCAGGACTGAAACAAGACCTAAACCAGGACTGAAACAAGGTCTAAACCAGGACTGAAACAAGACCTAAACCAGGACTGAAACAAGGTCTAAACCAGGCCTGAAACAAGACCTAAACCAGGACTGAAACAAGACCTAAACCAGGTCTGAAACAAGACCTAAACCAGGACTGAAACAAGGTCTAAACCAGGACTGAAACAAGAACTAAACCAGGACTGAAACAAGAACTAAACCAGGACTGAAACAAAGTCTAAACCAGGACTGAAACAAAAAGTCTAAACCAGGACTGAAACGAGACCTAAACCAGGACTGAAACAAGACCTAAAAACCAGGACTGAAACAAGGTCTAAACCAGGACTGAAACAAGACCTAAACCAGGACTGAAACAAGGTCTAAACCAGGCCTGAAACAAGACCTAAACCAGGACTGAAACAAGACCTAAACCAGGACTGAAACAAGAACTAAACCAGGACTGAAACAAGAAACTAAACCAGGTCTGAAACAAGGTCTAAACCAGGACTGAAACAAGACCTAAACCAGGACTGAAACAAGACCTAAACCAGGACTGAAACAAGGTCTAAACCAGGACTGAAACAAGAACTAAACCAGGTCTGAAACAAGGTCTAAACCAGGACTGAAACAAGACCTAAACGACTGAAACAAGTACTAAACCAAGTCTGAAAACAGTTCTAAACCAGGTCTTAAACAAGGTCTAAATCAGGTCTGAAACAAGACCTAAACCAGGACTGAAACAAGGTCTAAAACCAGGACTGAAACAAGACCCTAAACCAGGACTGAAACAAGGTCTAAACCAGGCCTGAAACACAAGACCTAAACCAGGACTGAAACAAGACCTAAACCAGGTCTGAAACAAGACCTAAACCAGGACTGAAACAAGGTCTAAACCAGGACTGAAACAAGAACTAAACCAGGACTGAAACAAGAACTAAACCAGGTCTGAAACAAGGTCTAAACCAGGACTGAAACAAGACCTAAACCAGGACTGAAACAAGACCTAAACCAGGACTGAAACAAGGTCTAAACCAGGACTGAAACAAGAACTAAACCAGGTCTGAAACAAGGTCTAAACCAGGACTGAAACAAGACCTAAACGACTGAAACAAGTACTAAACCAAGTCTGAAAACAGTTCTAAACCAGGTCTTAAACAAGGTCTAAATCAGGTCTGAAACAAGACCTAAACCAGGACTGAAACAAGGTCTAAACCAGGACTGAAACAAGACCTAAACCAGGACTGAAACAAGGTCTAAACCAGGCCTGAAACAAGACCTAAACCAGGACTGAAACAAGACCTAAACCAGGTCTGAAACAAGACCTAAACCAGGACTGAAACAAGGTCTAAACCAGGACTGAAACAAGAACTAAACCAGGACTGAAACAAGAACTAAACCAGGTCTGAAACAAGGTCTAAACCAGGACTGAAACAAGACCTAAACCAGGACTGAAACAAGACCTAAACCAGGACTGAAACAAGGTCTAAACCAGGACTGAAACAAGAACTAAACCAGGTCTGAAACAAGGTCTAAACCAGGACTGAAACAAGACCTAAACGACTGAAACAAGTACTAAACCAAGTCTGAAAACAGTTCTAAACCAGGTCTTAAACAAGGTCTAAATCAGGTCTGAAACAAGACCTAAATCAGGCTTGAACCAGGACTGAGGCTGTCATCAATGAAATTTTCACATTTCTCACCAAAAATACCAAACCCACAAACTTCCCTCTGAAACACTGAGATCAAATCCTGAAACGTAAGTGCAGTTTTCTGTACATTTGGACGGACAGGCGTTTGCAGTTTGGAGTTTTGCCTCAGTTTAATCTGAATATATGAAAATCAGTGTAAAATGTTCCCAGTGGAGCCGTTTCTCCCGGGACGAAGCGGCAGAGAAACGGCCTGGAGATCGGTGGCTGCGGTCGTATAGTTAAACCCACTCTCCGCTCGAAGTGTGGAAAGATCGAGGGAGAACGCCTGACACTTTCATATGAAAATAAATGACTTAACCTTTGAAACTCCAGGCTCAAAAACAGCAGAAGCAGGGCATTATGGGGCATTACGGGGCATTACGGGGCATTACTCACCCCGGCTCTGTACATAATGGAGTCATCAATAACAGGCCGTGAGCAGGAGAAGTGAACATGGACTTTTGTACTCGAACTGAAGCTGTGGTGAAGGATTAAAGCAGGAATCTGGAACTTTTTCATCTTTAAACGTGTGCTATGGCAACCGGCCTCTCTGGAAAATCCAACGAGCAGCGTCAAAGAGCGCTTCGGGTCGTCAGATTTTACGACTAAGACCAGGTTGTAATTAATCCAAAAAGTGATGTGCTTCAGTGTAGATGGAGGTACAGTTTGTAACTTTCTGCATGATTCCAGGTTAAAGCCAAACTTCGGAACATTCACGACATGGAGATGGGTCAGTTTTATGTCTTACTGTGGAATATTATAGAAAGAGAAATAACATGTCCATGGAAACAAATGAGACTGAACCAGGACTGAAACGAGACCTAAACCAGGTCTGAAACAAGGTCTAAACCAGGTCTGAAACGAGACCTAAACCAGGTCTGAAACAAGGTCTAAACCAGGTCTGAAACGAGACCTAAACCAGGTCTGAAACGAGGTCTAAACCAGGTCTGAAACAAGACCTAAACCAGGTCTGAAACAAAACCTAAACCAGGTCTGAAACGAGACCTAAACCAGGTCTGAAACAAGACCTAAACCAGGTCTGAAACAAGACCTAAACCAGGTCTGAAACGAGACCTAAACCAGGTCTGAAACAAAACCTAAACCAGGACTGAAGAAAGACCGAAACCGGGACTGAAACGAGATCTAAAACAAGAATGAAGCAAGACCTAAACCAGGACCGAAACAAGACCTAAACCAGGTCTGAAACAAGGTCTAAACCAGGACTGAAACAAGACCTAAACCAGGACTGAAACAAGACCTAAACCAGGACTGAAGAAAGACCGAAACCGGGACTGAAACGAGATCTAAAACAAGAATGAAGCAAGACCTAAACCAGGTCTGAAACAAGGTCTAAACCAGGACTGAAACAAGGTCTAAACCAGGACTGAAACAAGACCTAAACCAGGACTGAAACGAGTCCTAAACCAGGACTGAAACAAGAACTAAACCAGGACTGAAACATGGAGATAGGTCAGTTTTATGCCAGACTGTGGAACATTATACATAAAGGAACAACATTTCCATGGAAACAAGCAGGAGGCCAAATAAAAGTCTGGTTTGTGGAACATTCCCGAGAAAGTGATGACATCTCCATGGAGACAAGCAGCTGGAAAAGTTACACAGTGCAGCTTTTTGGGCATGGCTGGTTCAGTTGTACTTACGTTTGCAAACCAATAGGGGGAGCAAATGTTACAGATATAAGTCACAGAGCAACACACTCCACAAGCACGTGAACAGTCCAAACACCCATGGGTTTGAGGTGATGACAAATGAGCGCTAATTCACAAATCAAAACAGTTTTGAGGGAAGAAAAGTCCTCAAAATGGCGCCCATAAGCAGGAAACCGAAAGCTGTGTTTCCTCTTAAAGCCTTTGTTTCTGTGTCAGGTTTTTGCAGGTGATCCATCATGTTGTCACGTCGCTCAAAGAGATTTTTATTATTACTTTTTTTATTTCAATTAAAGGAGAGAGAAGAGTGGAGGTGGAGGTGGAGGCGGGGGCGGAGGAGGTGGAGGCGGAGGTGGGATTGTGCTGCAGTAGGCCGTTTGTGAGGAGCTCATTTTAGATCCAGGGCCCTGAGGGAGGGAGCCTGCCCTTAAGAAATGTCCTTCAGCCTCCAAAATGTGTAACACAGAGCACAATAAAACATTACATAATCATTTTACAGATGGAACAAGAACAGTGGATTTTAAATATTTTTTTTTTTTTTTTTTTTAAATCATCTACGATTAATACTATTACAACTACTCAGTGAGGTGCAGTGAGGGGAGGCAGGTGAGGCCGTGTCATCACAGAGGAAAAAGAAAAAATGAAATGGTTATATTTATCCAATGATTTGTGCTATAAAGTTATTTTCTATTTAACTTTCCAATTTAAATTTTTACATTTACCATTGAAATATCGAAGAGTCATGTGGTGAGGCACAGGCCGTTGGTGCCTCACATGGACTGACTGTGCTGTAGCTGCTTTAAGGCTGTGAAAAGGGGGCCAGGTGAGGCACGCAGTTACCTGGAGTCATGATAGGGGGCGCTCGTGAGCCCAGGGATTGTTGTAACTCCCGCAGAATAAGGGCCACAGAATAGTGAGAGCAATTGGTTCACTTTTTTCTGGACTTTGGGTCGAAGCAGGAGGTTATAATTAAAGGAAGACCAACGATAAAGGAGCTAAAGGAGCCAAAGGAGCTAAAGGAGCCAAAGGAGCTAAAGGAGCCAAAGGAGCCAAAGGAGCCAAAGGAGCTAAAGGAGCTAAAGGAGCTAAATGGTTTGCTCCAGACGATGGGACTCGCTCTTTTCAAACAGAGAGGTTCACACGAAAAGTCTGGAAATACAAAACCAGCTTTTTTATTTCAAACTATTAGAGCTATTTCATACTTTTATTTTGAAATTCTTTTTTAGTCTGGCCCAAGTCACTTACAGGGAAAGAAATTGCCCCTTGATCAAATGTTCTGACGCCTGGTTTATATTTTTGTGAATCTGTGACGACATCAGAGCCTCATGAACCTCACACGACACTGCAACTATTACTGGTACATTTCAGTTCTTCTATCTCCTTTACATCCTTTCCTCCATGCTATTTATAATTATTTCCTCCTTTCTCTCCTTCTCTCTCTTAATCTCCTCGGCTACTACTACTACTACTACTACTACTACTACTACAACTACTACTACTGCTACTACTACTACTACTACTACTACCACTGCACTGCATATTCTAATACTATTATCTCCTCCGAGCTCGTTTTTTGACGACTGTTTACTCTCCTCTTTTCTCTCCTCCTTTCTCTTAATGTCCTTGGCTACTACGACTACTAATACTACTAATACTACTACTACTGCACATTCCAATACTCGTATCTCCTCTGCTCCGAGCTGGTTTTATGACGACTGTTTACTCTCCTCCGTTCTCTCCTTCTCTCTCTTAATGTCCCCGGCAGAAGAATGTGGCACAGGGGAGCAGGCACGAGCGGCGTCTGTCCAAATGGATGGCACTTTTCGGCATTTAGCACCTGAAGCTAATTAGCTTTGCAGAGATTGTGCGGTGAAAAACGCCTTCACGCCACATTAACCCTCGCACATTCTCCAAGAGCAGGGAATTAATAGGAAAGATTAAAGTTTAAGGAGAGAAGAGGCCGCCACAGAACACACAGCCACCCCCCGCCATCCAGGAAGCCATCTTGGAAATGTTTAACTATGGTTGGTTATGGATGGAGATGTAATAATGGGATCTAGAAGTGTCGTAGTGTTCACTTCAGTTCAACTTTATTTCTATAGAGTATTTCAAACAACTTCAACTTCACAGAATTGTCAACAAATACACAGATAACACGACACATGATCAGAGCTACTCTCCATGTCCGGAGATCTGGTCGTCGAGGCCCCCACCTTCATCTGTCGCCCAGTTCTTTCTGCAACTGCCCCTTATGGATCCTCCCTGGGTGGTGGGTCCAGGTGAGGATGGCTCCAAGTCGCTCCTTCGGGTAGACCTGTCCAGACCTGCCTGGCCGAGAGCTCTCTCAAGCGCCCACCCCAGGCCTGGCTCCAGGATGGCGCCCCTTCACTTGGAGAAGGACTCGGACCTCAGACAGTATTTTTTATCGTTGTGACTCCATCGTTCCAGGCTCACTGCAGCAGAAACTGTCAGTCGTGGAACAGTTTGTTTAACCGGTGAAAATGTGATAAACCAACACAGTCTTCTTGATGTTCTGGTTTTATTTTACAGAGAACTTCACAACAGCGTAGAGCAAAGGGAGGGAGGATTCAGAGCGTCAAAAACAAAAGAGAAACTTATAAAACATGTTAATACTTTGTTTTTGGGCAAATGTAGAATTTTCAAAACAGTAAAAGGAAACATGGATCTAAATGTGTGATCTGTTACAGGTAATTCCCCATAGAAATAAAATACTTTTACTTGTTTAATATTCATTTCTTTACTACATCATTCCATATGTCTTGCTTCATAAATCTGACGTCTTCTGTGTGTTTATAAAATATAGAAAGTTGTGAACATAAAAAAACAAATCCCGTGTGAGAGGGCGTGTGCCAAATGACGAGTTTCAACAAGTGACTCAACCACAATCACCTGTGAGTTTGAGGAAGTCGCTTCACTGGAGACGCTCCTTCTAACGAGAAGTAAGTTTTAATATTGTTTATTTTTCAAGTTTCAATGAGGAAGGAACGAGTTTGAGACAATAATCAAACTTTAAAGGCTTTTAAGAGAAGATGGCATCAGATAAAGAGAGTTATTAACCCAGGACCTGCTGCTAACTTTGACTTTGGATGTGTAAATGAGTAAATGGACAGAACATGGATGAGATGGAGCGCAGAGAGGAACGAGCCCTTCCCTCCAAAACATCTCACTTCCCCAAGGCTCAGAGGTAAGACACCCCACCGCTGTTCTCCATGTACAAGATTTCATTAAAACATCCGAAACTTCCACAGACCCGCGTCTTTTGAGGTTCCGAGTTGTGAGAGCGTGTGAGCAGGGTCATGTCACTTTTATACTGAAACATACAGTTGAAACCAAAAGTTCAGATACAGTATATCCAAAAAAAAACCCCACCCTACCCTTTTTCCAGACAGAGGTTTTCATTAGTATTTGGTTCTATTGTCTTTAAACTGTGTGACTTGGGTCAAACCTTTTGAATTTCCTCCCATGAGCTCATCACTGTTGTTGGCAGGAGTTTTTCCCGTTCGTCCTGACAGATCTGCTGAAACTGAGCCAAGTTCGGAGTCGGCCTCGCTCGTACACGCCTTTTCATGTCTGCCCATACATTTTATTAGGACTGCAATATATTATATTAGTGTATGCCAACTTATTATTAGGAGAAGTTTGTTTGAGGTAATATTTGTAATGTTTCCATATAAAAGGGGAAATGTGTCTTTTTGTAGAGAAATGCCATTTTTCTTTGTTTTCTGTGTCCCTCAGTCGTCCAGGTCTGATCTACGTTAAAAGCCAAAAGTAAATTTGTCAACTGGACAAAAAGTTGTAGGATATGCAAGATATTTCACTGTATTAGATCTGTATTATCTGTAGATCTGTATTATTCTTTAATTGAATAGGGGGAGGGGCCTCGTACGGTAAAAACCACCACAGAGGCAGTATGTGTGAAGGGCTGTGTGCACCGCAGGCACCAGCTCCAGAGCCATCCTATTTGTGTCCTTCTGGGAATAAAGTCACCAACACTATTTCTGACCCACTTCACTCTGCAAATGTTTTAACTGAAAAATGTGAAACTTCCACAGACCAGAGTCGTGTGAGCGTCCGAGCTCTGAGGGCTTCAGGAGTGACCAGTCTATGGGGAATCCCATATCTTTTAAGACAGAAACGTAAGTCTCCACAAGCAGTGATCACAAATAATGTTTAACTTTCCACCACTGTTCTCCATGTCGGAGCTCAGACTAGAGCCACTGCTCCATCTGTGGCCATGACTCTTCGGTGACATCAGCAGGACGTCACTGAAGAGTGAAAACTCTATAGTACAAGTGATAAACTTAAGAGAAGAGCCACAGTGTGAAGCCAGAGACTCTTAGACTGGCACCATATAAAAGGTCTTTGTAGTGTTTGGAGCGATTGGAGATGATACCTCGGGACTGTCAGACCGGGGCGGAGGTCCCGAGGTAACCTACAGGGGAATGACACTCCTCAGCCTTCCCGGTAAGGTCTATTCCAGGGTACTGGAGAGGAGAATCCGACCGATAGTCGAACCTCAGATCCAGGAGGAGCAGTGTGGTTTTCGTCCTGGTCGTGGAACACTGGACCAGCTCTACACTCTCCATCGGGTCCTTGAGGTTCATGAGAGTTTGCCACAATCCACATGTGTTTTGTGGATCTGGAGAAGGCATTCGACCGTGTCCCCCGTGGTGTCCTTTGGGGGGTGCTCCGGGAGTATGGGGTCCGGGGCCCTTTGCTAAGGGCTGTCCGGTCCCTGTATGACCGGAGCAGGAGCTGTGTTCTCTGCAGTGAGTCAGACTTGTTCCCGGTGCATGTTGGACTCCACCAGGGCTGCCCTTTGTCACCGGTTCTGTTCATTATATTTATGGACAGAATTTCTATGTGCAGTCATGGGCTGGAGGGGGTCTGGTTCAGGGGCTGGAGGGGGTCTGGTTCAGGGGCTGGAGGGGGTCTGGTTCGGGAACCACAGGATCTCATCTCTGCTGTTTGCAGATGATATTGTCCTGATGCTTTTTCGAGCCAGGACCTGCAGCACTGGGGCAGTTTGCAGCCGAGTGTGAAGCAGCTGAGATGAGAATCAGCTGGCTCACAGTTAAGACACAGTAGTACAGACAGAACAAATATTCCTCTCGCCACAGCGATTGTTACTTTTCCAAACTTTCATTTAAAAAAAAAAACACCACATGCTATAAATGGTTTTACTGAAATGTATGACATGAAAATATTGTAAAAGTATTTCATGAACAAATCTGAAACTTCCACAGACCAGAGTCTTTTGAGCGTCCGAGCTGTGAGAGTCTCAGGAGTGACGAGTCTATGGGGAATCCCATTTCTTTTAAGACAGAAACGTAAGTCTCTGTGAGCGATGATCACACATGATGTTTGGAGGATGTTTGTATTTACTCTGGTTCACAGAGCGGAGCAGCAGGGTCCAGAAATCTCCAGTGACCAGCTCCATCAGGCACAGCTGGACTCCATATTTAAGGTGCATTACACAATACATTTATTTTAAGAGATTCTTTTTTAGACCAAGGTTTAGTTTGTTTTCCTCCCTGAGAGTTTGGACGGCTCACTAACGCTTTTCCTCAGAGTGGTCACGTGATGTCACTGTGACGTGTTCGGTCAACTGATTTAAACAGGTCTTCCTACCAGGACGACAGCGCCATCTGCAGTCTGACTTCTTCACAACGGAATCATGGGTGTGTGAGAGCAAAATGGCCCCTTGTCCTGGTTTAAAGTCCCATGGGCATGTTTCAGTATTCCGTTCACCTCCTTAATCCGGTGACGATGTTTGTTGTCCTCAGTCCCAATGACCTTCGTTCCGTCCCAGTCCACAGTGTGGTTCTCTCTTTTGCAGAGGTCAGAAATGGCTGATTTGAGTTGCTCCTGTTCTGCTTTGTGTTTTGTTGCCCATGTGCACGGCTTTCTTTTTCACATTCCGTCCGTTGTTCTGTTTTTGTGTACTGAAAGCCCTCCCTGTTTCCCCAATGTTTGTTTTATTAAGACATGCAGGATATTTGGTATCTGTGTGAACGCTCAGTCGTCCAGGTCTGATCCACAGCAAAAGACGAAGTTTAAATCTGTCAACTGGACAAATCGTTGTAGGAGTGAAGATGTTTCACTGCTCATCCAAGACGCTTCTTCAGTTGAGAACTTTTTTATCCAGTTGACAGATTTAAACTTCATCTTTTGCTTTGGTTTGGACATTGCAATCAGCCCCGGATCTATTTTATCTTTTGGGCGGACGAGGAGTTGTCTGTTTTCTGTAGTTTTCTGTATGTTTTTTTTGGTGTGTTTAAATTATGTTTTATTTTCACTTTAAACCAGGATGAGGCATTTTACTCTCACATACCCGAGATACTGATACTGCAGATGGCACTGTTGCCCTGCCTCCACTGAAGACAGCACCAAAACCTGTTTAAATTAGCTGACCCGACACATCACAGCAACATCACGAGACAACTCTGAGGAAGAGCGCTAAAAACGAAACCTTTGTCTGAAAAAGACATAAACTAAGACCAGATGAGTCTCACTGGACTTGGTTTGGTGCATAGACCATATAAAGAAGTGGGCTAAGTGAGTGTGACGTCACCCATGGCTTTAGGCTCCAGTCAAATGAAGCTCATCGAGGCTGGAGCAGTTATAGCGGCTAATTTTGAGCCTAGTTCCATAGTATAATAAACATACCAGGATTATGTAGAGCGGTTTTACGACCACATTGATGAGGCTCACTGCAGCAGTTACAGAGAGAGTGGGGACAGTTTTTCAATGTAAAGTGAATCGGAGCCAGAGTCGATGGAGCCAGGAGCGTGCCCATGCTCACTTCCTATTTGGAACATGGCGGTTAACAGGTTAGCTATGTCCATTTATATAAACAGTCTGTGGTTTGGTGGGATAATACCTAATATTGATCAACCTATGACATTAATTCTGCATTCTGTAATTCTGTCGTATCTGCTGTGTTCAACCAGGAAGAAGAATTATAACCTTCAAAAACATTACAAAAAAATGTATTACTTTTAAATATAATTACATTAACTATGTTTTAGATAAATGAGTAACCTAACTTATGCACTTTAAAGTCTATCAGTCAGAAGAATGAGAGCTTCACACAGATCTGACACTGACTGCATTTGTGTTGTGTATAATGTGTCTGTTCAGCTTCTGGAGGAGGACATCTTCACTTTTGTCCAGAAGGAGCTGAAGAAGCTCTACAAGGTTCTGAGTACAGATTACCCAGAATGCTCAGAGCCAGAGGAGGATGAGGATGAACAGCAGAGGAGCAGCAGTGAGGCTGTTCTGAAGATCACACTGAACTTCCTGAGGAGGATGAAGCAGAAGGAGCTGGCTGAGCGTCTGAGGAGCAGTAGGACCATTTAACACATTTAACAAGGTTCTCACAGTTGTTTTATATTCTCCGAGACTCAGGCCTGTGTCTGTTGTCTTCATTCAGGGAGTTATTCTGGAGATTATCGACATAAACTGAAGTCTAACCTGCAGCAGAAGTTTGAGTGTGTGTTTGAGGGCATCGCTAAAGCAGGAAACCCCACCCTTCTGAATCAGATCTACACAGAGCTCTACATCACAGAGGGAGGGTCTTCAGAGGTCAACCAGGAACATGAGGTCAGACACATGGAAACAGCCTCCAGGAAACCAGACCCAGCAGAGACAGTCATCACATGTGAAGACATGTTTAAAGGCCCAGCTCACACACATGGACCAATCAGAACAGTGCTGACAAAGGGAGTGGCTGGCATCGGGAAAACAGTGCTCACTCAGAAGTTCAGTCTGGACTGGGCTGAAGACAAAGCCAACCAGGACATACATCTGCTATTCCCGTTCACTTTCAGAGCACTCAATGTGCTGAAGGAGAGAAGCTTCAGCTTGGTGACACTTGTTCATCACTTCTTTAGTCAAACACAAACAGAACTCTGCAGCTTTGAAGACCTCCAGGTGCTCTTCATCTTTGACGGTCTGGACGAGTGCAGACTTTCTCTGGACTTCACCAAAACCAAGGCCCTGACCGACCCCACAGAGTCCTCCTCACTGCACGTGCTGCTGGTAAACCTCATCAGGGGGAGCCTGCTTCCCTCCGCTCGCCTCTGGATAACCACACGACCTGCTGCAGCCAATCAGATCCCTGCTGAGTGCGTCTCCCTGGTGACAGAGGTAAGAGGCTTCACCGACCTACAGAAGGAGCAGTACTTCAGGAAGAGGTTCAGAGATGAGGCCGACACAATCATCTGCCACATCAAGACGTCCAGAAGCCTCCACATCATGTGCCACATGCCAATCTTCTGCTGGATCGCTGCCACAGTCCTGGAGCATGTGTTGAAAATCAGAGAGAGAGGAGAGCTGCCCAAAACCCTAACGGAGATGTACATCCACTTCCTGGTGGTTCAAGCCAAAGTCAAGAACATCAAGTATGAAGGAGGATCTGAGACAGACCCACACTGGAGTCCAGAGACAAGGAAGATGGTGGAATCTCTGGGAAAATTGGCCTTTGAGCAGCTGCAGAAAGGAAACCTGATCTTCTACGACTGTGACCTGAGAGAGTGTGGGCTGGACGCTGCAGCGGCCTCAGTGTACTCTGGAGTGTTCACACAGGTCTTTAGAGAGGAGCCAGGCATGTACCAGGACAAGGTCTACTGCTTCATCCATCTGAGTGTGCAGGAGTTTCTGGCTGCTCTTCATGTGCATCTGACCTTCTGCAACACTGGGATCAACCTGCTCTCAGCAAAAACACAGAAATCCACAAAGTTCAGTCTGAAAAGAAAACTAAAGCATCTTCACCAGTCAGCTGTGGACCAGGCCTTACAGAGTCCAAATGGACACCTGGACCTGCTCCTCCGCTTCCTCCTGGGTCTTTCACTGTCGACCAATCAGAACCTCCTACAAGGTCTGCTGACACAGACGGAAAGTAGCTCTCAGACCAATCAGAAAACAGCTGAGTACATCAGTAAGAAGCTAAGTGAGGATGTGTCTGCAGAGAGGAGCATCAACCTGCTCCACTGTCTGAATGAACTGAATGAGCGTTCTCTGGTGAAGCAGATCCAACAGTACCTGAGTTCAGGACGTCTGTCTGAAGGTGGACTGTCTCCTGCTCAGTGGTCAGCTCTGGTTTTCATCTTACTGTCATCAGAAGAAGATCTGGACCAGTTTGAGCTGAAGAAATACTCTGCTTCAGAGGAGGCTCTCCTGAGGCTGCTGCCAGTGGTCAAGGCCTCCAACAAAGCTCTGTGAGTAACCTTTGTTTAACAGAGGATGGTTTGATTCAACTTCTACATAAACAATGGCTTTTTTCACAAATGTACTCGTGAAACATCATCTATGTGGCGGCTTTTCCAATTTAAAGCGTGCATTCTCTGTACCTGCACTGCATTCTTCTCAAGTCTATACCTTTTGTGTTCTTAGTAAGAAAATACTTAGCAAGAAAATACGTACTTACATACGAGTCTTCTTGAGTATTGGGAAATTATTATTTTTTTCTCTCTCTCCAGACTGAGCAGCTGTAACCTGTCAGAGAGAAGCTGTGAAGCTCTGTCCTCAGTCCTCAGCTCCCAGTCCTCTAGTCTGAGAGTCCTGGATCTCAGTCTCAACGACTTGAAGGACTCAGGGCTGAAGATGTTGTCTGTTGGTCTGAAGAGTCCTCACTGTAAACTGGAACAGCTCAGGTTAAAAAAAAAAATACTCTAAATAAAACAAATATTCTAAATATAAATATTATTATTACTATATGTAATATTTTTGAAGTTACCATTTTTAGGCATCTTTACATTTGTGTTTTTTCTTCATGTATTATGTAATCTGAATTTCTGTGGTTACAGAGTACTATTTAGAATTTTTTTTTAGAGCCAAGCCCTAGGATGAGAATCATCCCGGCAAGGAACTAGTTCAATTTTGAGACCCCAAGAAAAATATTCGGTAGCGCCACCTCAAAAAACAATTTTCATGAGGCCAGTGGGAGCCTGGTCCAATGTAAAAATTTTAAACTGCCTGAAAAATAGATCATGTCCCAACATATAAAAAACTTTGTTGGGGCCTTCATAAATCCTACAGGAAAAAGCGCACACCACCATACTTTTGACATCTCCTCCAACAGTTTTCATCAAAAACACTTCAAACACCCACGAACAATTAAAGATTATCAATTGAGTTGATATACAGTACACTGACTTGTGTGAGGAAGCTAATGTAAAAGAAAAGGGGCCTTCAGCGCCGTCCTAAGTTTAATTTTATTTATCTCCATGGAACAATTTCCAGACCATTTTAAACCAAACCTTTAATGTGAATTTGGTTATAGAGTGAAACTTATTCTTGTGAGTTTTAAGCCATGTTATAATGCTCTTCCCCCCTCAAAAACAGACCTGGAGTTGTGTTTTGTTTCAATCACACATGTTTGAGTAACCCCCTCCCTGAACCGCCTTAACATGGTGGAGGGGTTGTAGTACCCGAATGATCCTGGGAGCTATGTTGTCGGGGGCTTTATGCCCCGGGTCACCCATGGCAAACAGGTCCAGGGGGACGGGTCAGACTAAGAGCGGTTCAGAAGCCTTTATGACGAGGAAACAATCGAGGCCAGTTACGTCGCCTGGACCCGCATCACCGGGGCCCCAGGCCTGGGGTGGGTACTCAAGTGGGCGCCTGGTGGCTTAGCCCGAAGGAGTGACGTGGGGCCGTCCTCACGTGGACCCACCACCCGCGAGAGGATCCGTAGGGGGCTGGTGCAGAGAGATCTGGGCGGCAGTCGACGGCAGGGGCCTCAACGACCGAATCTCCGGACATGGAGACTGGCTGTGGAGGCATGGAATGTCACCTCGTTGGGGGGGAAGGAGCCTGAGCTTGTGTGGGAGGTTGAGCGTTACCGGCTAGATATAGTCGGCCTCACCTCCACGCACAATTTGGGCTCTGGAAACCAACTCCTTGAGAGGGGCTGGACTCTCCATTTCTCTGACGTTGCACGCGGGGAGCGGTGGCGAGATGGTGTGGGCTCATTGCCCCACAGCTCAGCCGTCATGTGTTGGAGTTCACCCCGGTGAATGAGAGGGTCGCATCCCTGTGCCTTCGGGTCGGGGTGCCTTCGGGTCAGGGTGTCCATCAGTGCACGTGGCCCCAGGACACCCTAGGTCGGAGGTCGATGATCGACTTTGTAGTCGTATCATCTGACCTCCGGCCGCGTGTTTTGAACACTCGGGTGAAGAGAGGGGCAGAGCTGTCAACTGATCACCACCTGGTGATGAGTTGGATCCACTGGCGGAGGAAGAAACCGGACAGACCTGGCAGGCCCAAGCATATCGTGAGGTTCTGTTGGGAAGGTCTGGTGGAGCCCTCTGTCAGGGGGGTCTTCAATTCGCACCTCCGGGAGAACTTCTCCCTGATCCCAGAGAAGGCTGGGGCATGGACTCCGAGTGCGCTGTGTTCTTCACCTCTTGTCGGATGTTGGATGTTGATGTTGTCGGGCGGTGGAAGGAATACTTTGAAGATCTCCTCAATCCCCCTGCCTTGTCTTCCAAGAAGGAAGCAGAGACTGGGGACCTGGAGGAGGACTCGTCCATCACCCTGGCTGAAGTCACTGAGGTGGTTGGCAAGTTCCTCTGTGGCAAGGCTCGGGGGTGGATGAGATCCATCCCAAGTACTTTAAGTCTTTGGGTGTTGTGGGTCTTAGCTTACACGTCTCTACAACATCGCATGGCGGTTGGGGACAGTACCTGTGGACTGGCAGACCGGGGTGGTGGTCCTTCTGTATAAGAACGGAGACAGGAGGGTCCAATTATAGGGGAATCACACTCCTCAGCCTTCCTGGTAAGGTCTATTACCAAAAAGGCTGGAGAGGAGAATCCGACCGATAGTCGAACCGCGGATTCAGGAGGAGCAGTGTGGTTTTCGTCCCGGTCGTGGAACACTGGACCAGCTCTACACTTTCCATCGGGTCCTCGAGGCTCATGGGAGTTTGCCACAGTCCACATGTGTTTTGTGGATCTGGAGAAGGCATTCGACTGTATCCCTCATGGTGTCCTTTGGGGGGTGCTCCGGGAGTATTGGGTCCGGGGCCCTTTGCTAAGGGCTGTCCGTTCCCTGTATGACCGGAGCAGGAGCTGTGTTTTGCATCGCCGGCAGTAAGTCAGACTTGTTCCCTGTGCATGTTGGACTCCAGGGCTGCCCTTTATCACCGGTTCTGTTCATTATAATTATGGACAGAATTTCTAGGCGCAGTCAGGGGCTGGAGGGGGTCTGGTTCATGAATCTCAGGATCTCATCTCTGCTGTTTACAGATGATGTTGTCTTAATGCTTCTTCGAGCCAGGACCTGCAGCAGGCGGTTTGCAGCCGAGTGTGAAGTGGCTGGGATGAGAATCAGCTCCACCAAAGCTGAGGCCATGGTTCTCAACCTGAAAAAGGTGGCGCCCTCTGCAGGTGGTGAATCCTTGCCTCAAGTGGAGGAGTTCAAGTATCTCGGGGTCTTGTTCACGAGTGAGGGACGGATGGAACGCGAGATTGACAGGCGGATCGGTGCAGCACCTGCAGTGATGCGGTCGCTGTATCGGTCCGTTGTGGTAAAGAAGGAGGCGAGTCAAAAGGCAAAGCTCTTGATTTATCTCAATCTACGTTCACCTCACCTATGGTCATGACTCTGTGATCTTGTCCTTTCGGTCATTACCCAGATACAAGCGGCCGAAATGGGTTTCCGCCGCAGAGTGGCTGGGCGCTCCCTTAGAGACAGGGTGAGGAGCTCAGTCACACGAGAGGAGCTTGGAGTAGAGCCGCTGCTCCTTCATGTCAAGAGGAACCAGCTGAGGTGGCTCAGGCATCTGCTCAGGATGCCTCCTGGATGCCTCCCTAGGGAGGTGTTCTGGGGAGGAGGCCCCGGGGAAGACCCAGGAGACGCTGAAGGGACTATGTCTCTCAGCTGGCCTGGGAACGCCTGTTCAACAACCTTTTATTGAGAACAAGAGTCTGGACACAGTTTATATTGTTCAGTTCTATTTATTTTCACTTGTTAGTAAAATCAAAATCACACCAGCAAATCATGTTTAAGCTGTGTAGGAACGTTATATTCTACGTTCCAAACTCTTTTTGCACTTCAGTCTGATGGGCTCTTGTCTCCTCCAGAATGACCCACTGTAACCTGTCAGAGAGAAGCTGTGAAGCTCTGTCCTCAGTCCTCAGCTCCTCTAGTCTGACAGTCCTGGACCTCTGTCACAACGACGTGAAGGACTCAGGGCTGAAGATGTTGTCTGTTGGATTGAAGAGTCCTCACTGTAAACTCAAACGGCTCAGGTTTGGAGATTTACATCACCTTCACCTTCATGTAATGTCCTCTCTCTCTGCTTTTGCAAAGCCTAATTAATAGATATATTTACTGCTGCTGCTGTTCACCCAAGTGTACAAATATTTAATATTGTGGTGTTTTAACAGGTTTTAATTAATAGTGCTGAACCTTGTCAGGCTCATGTAACTATAAACACCCCGAGTCCGTTTACCTCTTAGGTGAGACTCTTTCCTCTTCCAGTATCAACAGTGAACTAGTCTCCTCTTACCTGAACATTTTCTAAGGGCATTGGTTGGTTCTCAGTTGCTATTATACTCTGATGCTATGAAAACTATTTATAAATCAAAGAACAAGCATTTTAGCAGTAAACTGAGTTCCACCAGGCGGCGCTCTTCTCAACAGCATGTCTCTGTTTTGGTTGCTAGTTTATCACATGGTCTGGTCTCAGAAGAAGGCTGTGCTTCTCTGGCCTCAGCTCTGAGGTCCAACCCCTCCCATCTGCAAGAACTGGACCTCAGCTACAACCATCCAGGAGACAGAGGAGTGAAGCTCCTGTCTGCTCTACAGGACGACCCCCTACTGTGCACTGGACACGCTCAGGTATGAACAGCAGCTACACATTCATCAGAAACCTCCGTCACCTTTAAAACTGTGCTGCCAATTTGAAAATGGAACAGAGTAAGTAAAAGTGTGAACCTCGAAAGTATAATTCCTCATAAAAACGTCCTCCACAAACCCACTGACACTGCTCACTGCTCAGCTTCAGACCGAGTCTGTTTTCATCTGCGCCGCCGTCAGATCAGTCTCAAAACTGTTCAGTGCCTAAGTGCCTCTTAGAAAGAAACAAAGATGTGTAAACTGATGTGAGCTAAAGAGTGATCTTATATAACACAGTGGTGATCTGCTCTCCTCTCGTGGGATAAATGCTTATTTTGTTCTTAAAACAAAAAACAAAAAAAATCTTTTATTCCACAGACTCATGGTCTGCGTCTCGTTGAGCTCCTCAGGACTCGCTGCTCTGAGCGAGGCCTCGTGCTTCAGCTGGAGACGATTCAGAGACAACAGTCGTCTGATTTTTCATAAATGGACTTTTACTCTAGACTCAAAAACAGAATTTACTTACTCACAGCAAACCTCATGTTAAATCATGTTTTAGGATGTGTCACTTTTAGAATCCAAACGAGCCCAGTGTTGTTCAGAGTGACACAGACAAAACTGAAATGTCTTTTTTCTTTCCTCCAGACTGAAGCCAGCCGGAGCCTGGTGCATCAGCCCTGGACCGAGGAGGCGTAAGTGTCATTATAGTTACAAGACAGAAGGTTTTAAAAGAAAAAAAAGGCAATTTTAACAAATATTTTACATTTAAATACTCAGAGCCTCCACCCTGTTTTATGAACAGATGCAACGTTTGTCCTTCTCTTAATGAGCTTCTCACTGTCTCCTGAAACTTTTCACTTCAGCCTCAGGCTCAAGAAACGACACGAGACAAACCCGGGTTCAAAGTTTAGGGTGATTATTATCATTATGATGTAACCCTTTTACCAATCTGCTCGTTTTGAAAGAATAACTCATTTGTGTAGGACTCTTTTAACCTAGATTAAAATAATAGTAAAAGAGACATTCTGATGTATAAACTTTTGTCTAAGGTAAAGTATGATTCTCTTAAATTTTGCAAACAACTCCAGGGAAAACAATAATTTATGCCAAGAACCAAAATTAAAGGAACCTTTAACTATTTCTAATTTTGTGAATATTTCCCACAGTGTCTGTCTTTATAGTGAAACAAGAAACACAGTAAATACGGTTTAAACTTCTCTTATTTAGAAAAGTTATGAACTGAATAAAATACAACAAACATAAAATGTCCCCACAATATACGATCAAAATATGAATCTCAGAGTCTAGTAATGTAAGAGTCTATGGATCTCAGTCACTCATTTGATTTTATGCTGCTTTACATTGGAGCTCAATAAAAGATCCGTTAGGAAAATCCGTGGAATAATCCTACCAGTCTGTTGTCACTTTCACGTGTGAATGAAAAGAAGATTCATGAAGATGGTCCAGACTCTGCTCTGTCGTCCTCACAGGTGAGAGACTCGTCCGAGGCCACACGTCTGTCTCCATCTGACTCTGAAGTAGCAGAAATACGGCGCTAGCTTTAGCTTAGCTCTTTTCATCACGGTCCTCAGAGACTCTGTGAAACTCACCCTCAGGATGTACGTAAAGTCCCGTGAGTTCTCCTCGAGTCCTCAGCTCCTCCAGAGCAAAGGGGAGTCTTCAAACTCCGCTGAAACGAGGCTTTAATCATGTTTCTGTATGTTCGTTGAGCTCTTCTTCGTTGCGTTGCCGTTACAGTCTCTGAGTTTTTCGCGCTTCTCGAGCGTCTCTCCGCTCTTCTCTCGTACGTGCGTCACGTCATTACGTCATCACGTCATCGCGTACACTCAAACAAATAACATATTTACCGGGGTATTTTTTAGCTTTCTAACAATCATGAAATTTACGTTTATAAGTTTTAACACCGTACAAAATACATATTTAACTATTTAATGAACTTACAAATTGTAAATATATAATACTGTATTTATAATATGAAATAAAATATACATTCTCAATGTAAATGAAAACAAATAATCCTAATATAGAAAATATTAAGGTTATTACAATTATTATTATTATTATTATTATTATTATTATTATTATTATTATTATTATTATTATTATTATATTATTAATAATAATAATCATAATCATAATAATAATAATACAGTGTAAATAATCATGGAAATAAAGAAGAAACATAAAATGTGTCCAAATGTCTGACTGTTTGTGTGTCTCTTTCATTGTTTGTGTGTTCAGTTCATGTGTTCAGTTCATGTGTTCAGTTCGTGTGTTCAGTTTGCGTGTTCAGTTTGCGTGTTCAGTTCGTGTGTTTCTGCTCGTGTGTTCAGTTCGTGTGTTCAGTTTGTGTGTTCAGTTCATGTGTTCAGTTTGCATGTTTCGGGGGGAGTAGTTTAACTTTACTGTCATTTCCTCAGATTTCTGTGATCTCACTCTGGATCCAAACACATCTCACCGAAGTCTCAAACTGTCTGACGACAACAAGACGGCGACACGTGTGACGGAGGATCAGCCGTGTCCAGATCATCAGGACAGATTTGAGACGTGGGCTCAGGTTCTGTGTTCCTCTGGTCTGACCGGTCGCTGTTACTGGGAGGTCCAGTGGAGTGGAACTGTGGATATTTCAGTGTCGTACAGAGGAATCAGAAGGAAAGGACGTTGTAACGAGAGTTTGTTTGGATTCAATGATCAGTCGTGGAGTCTGGAGTGTTCTAAAGAAGGTTTCTCTGTTTTTCATGAGAACAAAGAGACTCGCTTCACTCGCTTCAGGTCGTCCTCCTCTTCTGGGACAGTCTCAGTGTTTGTGGACTGTCCTGCTGGCTCTCTGTCCTTCTACACAGTCTCCTCTGACCAACTGACCCACCTCCACACCTTCAACACCACCTTCACTGAGCCTCTGCTCCCCGGGTTTACGCTCTGTTCTTCTGGCTCCTCGGTGTCTCTGTGCGTCCCGTCGGACAGAACGGGACTTTAATGTTCTAGATTAAACTGACTCTTGCAGCTTTAAGTCATGTTCTAACTGTTCCCTCCTCAAAATCAGACCTGGAGTCGTGTTTGTTTCATTCACATGTTTAACACTTTATTATTCGTCTGTAACATCTCCAAAGATCAAAACGCTCTGTTCCACCTTGTGATGTCATCAAGTGGTAGTTTTAAAGTGAACAGCTCCTTTTACCTTTAGTTCAGTCGAGATAAGTGGCAACTGCAGGACTGAAATGATCCAGATGATTCTAGACGACATGATGACACACGATGACATCACCAGGTGGAACAGACTGTTTTCTGTTCGTTTCCTTTCATAGTTTTGATGCTTCAGTGAGAATCTACAGTGTGAATAAAGATGGAAATAAAGAACAAATAGAAATGAAAATGTGTGTTCAAACTTTTGACTGAGGTCCATGAAAACGTACCAGCCACCTGTCAATCACCTGTGAAGTCAGGGAAGCCCCGCCCACTGCAGCCCCGCCCACTGCAGTCCCGCCCACTGCAGCTCCGCCCACTGCAGCCCCGCCCACCTGCACCGCCGCCGACAGGAGCCGCTCTGAGTCACTCTGGACAGAACAGGATTTATAAATGTTTATTTCACTGGGCTGTGACTCACTCTCTACAGAACAACACAGTCACACAGTCAGAGCTTCACAGAACAAGAAAGACTTTAAATCACAAAACAACAAAATAAAACATGAATAATCACAAATAATCGTCATAAAAACAGCCTTAAAACAGAAAAGTGCAGAATAAAACCCTTTAAGTCACAGCTAAACAGAACAGAGCCTGGATTTAAAGAAAGAAGAAACCAGACTCACATCTACAGGGAGAATGTTCCACGTTTAGTCCTGGTTTAGTCCCAGTTTAGACCTGGTTTAGTCCTGGTTTAGACCTGGTTTAGTCCTGGTTTAGTCCTGGTTTAGTCCTGATTTAGTCCTGGTTTAGACCTGGTTTAGTCCTGTTTTAGACCTGGTTTAGTCCTGGTTTAGACCTGGTTTAGTCCTGGTTTAGTCCTGGTTTAGTCCTGGTTTAGTCCTGGTTTAGTCCTGGTTTAGACCTGGTTTAGTCCTGTTTTAGACCTGGTTTAGTCCTGGTTTAGTCCTGGTTTAGTCCTGGTTTAGTCCTGGTTTAGACCTGGTTTAGACCTGGTTTAGTCCTGGTTTAGACCTGGTTTAGTCCTGGTTTAGTCCTGGTTTAGACCTGGTTTAGTCCTGGTTTAGTCCTTAAATCCTGCTTCAGAACATCTGTTCTGTGGAAACACAAAAGTAACTGAAGCGTTTGAAGTTTGGACGTTTCGGGTCTGATCAGAAAAATTTGCTGAAGCAGCTGAAACAAACTGTGGTGAAGTTTCAGCAGCAGATGGATCATTTTCATCTCGGTCACGTGTTTGTTTTTTTATCCTCAAATCAAACCTCGTCTGTTTCTCCTGATGCTTCGGCTCTGGACCTTCAGTCTGAGGCTCTTCAGCGTCGCTTTTGTCTTTTGGTTCATGTTTTTCTTTATTATCTGATGTTATATTTTGATAAACTGTGGAGTTAAAGCACATCGAGTCTGAGCCACAGACATAAGTCAAACATAAAGAGACGGGACTGAACCGGGACTAAACCAGGTCTTCTGCTGCCCCCTGCAGGCCGGGAGTCAGAATGAACTTCTCCTTCAGAAACTCTGTGCTGTTCTCAGGACAAATACAAAAGTCTGTCAGTTTATGAACAATAATGAGACAGTTTCATATTTAACATCATTAAACTCAACAACTGGAACATTTTTCTTGATTTTTCATTTTGGTGAAGTTTATAATTGTTCTTCCTGGTTGTTATCGAGCAACCATGAAGTAAAAAGGCCCAGCACGTGTCGAAATTACACAAAAGTGAAGATTAGACTGATCCTAACTGTTGTGTAACAGACGACGAGATTATTTTGTTACATAAAGGTTTAAAATGTAAGAAAAATGTCTTTAATGTCTCTGTTTTCTGGATGGAGTTTACTTCAAACCACAAACTGCAACTTACCTGATGTGAAACCACCAAACAGAGTCAGAACATGCAAACACAGACACAGAGAGAACAAACTCCACAGACACAGAGAGAACAAACTCCACACAGACACAGAGAGAACAAACTCCACACAGACACAGAGAGAACAAACTCCACAGACACAGAGAGAACAAACTCCACAGACACAGAGAGAACAAACTCCACAGACACAGAGAGAACAAACTCCACAGACACAGAGAGACTCTCGCCTCCTCCCTGTCCTTCTCTCTTTCTTTTCTCCTCCCCCCCTCTCTCTCTCTCTTTCTTTTCTCCTCCCTCTCTCCCTCTCTCTCTCTCTCTCTCTTTCTCTCCTCCTCCATCTCCCTCTCTCTCTCTTTCTTTTCTCCTCCCTCTCCCCCTCTCTCTCTTTCTTTTCTCCCTCTCTCTCTCTCTTTCTTTTCTCCTCCCCCTCTCTCTCTCTCTTTCTTTTCTCCTCCCTCTCTCCCTCTCTCCTCCTCCATCTCCCTCTCTCTCTCTCTTTCTTTTCTCCTCCCTCTCTCTCTCTCTCTTCTCTCTCTCTTTCTCTCCTCCTCCCTCTCTCTCTCTCTCTCTTTCTTTTCTCCTCCCTCTCCCTCTCTCTCTCTCTCTTTTCTCCTCCCTCTCTCTCTCTCTTCTTTTCTTTTCCCTCCTCTCTCCTCCTCTCTCTCTCTCTCTTTCTTTCTCCTCCCTCTCCTCTCTCCTCTCTCTCTCTCTCTCCCTCCCTGGTCTCTCTTTCTCCTCCCTCCTCCTCTCTCTCTCTCTCTTTCTTCCCTCTCTCCTCCCTCTCCCTCTCTCTCTCTCTCTTTTCTCCTCCCCCTCTCTCTCTCTCTCTCTCTCTCTCTTCTTTTCTCCTCCCTCTCTCTCTCTTGTCTAACATTTTGTAGTTGTTCAGTAAAAATAATTCCGTCTGTCAGAATGATGGATGGAGTAGAAGAGAGAAAGAGAGAGAGAGAAAGACAGAGAGAGAGAGAGAGAGCAAGCCAGCGGGGTTTAATGGAGTCATAGAGGAAAACAACAAGCCAAATGGAGAGATAAAGAGGAGGAAATACAGGAGGTGTGGTCAGTGTAGAGGGTGTGGTCAGTGTAGAGGGTGTGGTCAGTGTAAAGGGGTGTGGTCAGTGTAAAGGGGTGTGGTCAGTGTAGAGGGTGTGGTCAGTGTAAAGGGGTGTGGTCAGTGTAAAGGGGTGTGGTCAGTGTAGAGGGTGTGGTCAGTGTAAAGGGGTGTGGCCAGTGTAAAGGGGTGGGTCAGTGTAAAAGGGTGTGGTCAGTGTAGAGGGGTGTGGTCAGTGTAAAGGGTGTGGTCAGTGTAAAGGGGTGTGGTCAGTGTAAGGGGTGTGGTCAGTGTAAAGGGGTGTGGTCAGTGTAAAGGGGTGTGGTCAGAGGGTGTGGTCAGTGTAAAGGGGTGTGGTCAGTGTAAAGGGGTGTGGTCAGTGTAGTCCTGGTTTAGCCCTCGTTTCTTCCTGCAGTGTGAGGCTCTGAGCACAGGGGGCGCTCTGGGACAGTGCTTCATGTTCACATGTGGTAATGTTTCGTGTCATTAAACCGTTTTTAAAGAGCAAACAAACATCCAGATCATATAAAGTTATAAAAAATTAAAGTTTGTTTTGCTCCTGACGTGATGTATCATTGATGAAGAAAGGCCACCGCACAGGGGCATGCTGGGAAATAAACACCTCCACGTTTTATCAATCGACATTTTAACTTAAGTGTTTCTTCACATTAGCGGCGGCCATCTTGTCCCGGGTCACACTCCACTGCAACTTTCAATTTGACTAAAGCTAAAAAACCCAATCACATTTTACTCATTTATGAATCCGCCCAAAAATGAGGCATTAAATATTGAGATTCTGAGACGTGGATCAGTGGTTCTGAAAACGCAGAGAGGCGGCCATTGGCTCGAAAGTGTCTCGTGTCAATTATAGAAATCATGAATTTTAAATCAGGAGATAAATCCCCAAACAGGAGCGAGTCTGTGGAGAGGCGAGTTCATTCTCCCGTGAGCCGCAGAGCAGGACAACACACGTCCACTCGTGTTCTCCCTCATGTTCTCACTCGTCGTGTTCTCGCTCGTGTTCTCACTCGTGTTCTCGCTCGTGTCCTCGCTCGTGTTCTCCCTCGTGTTCTCACTCGTGTTCTCCCTCGTGTTCTCGCTCGTGTTCTCACTCGTGTTCTCGCTCGTGTTCTCACTCGTGTTCTCCCTCGTGTTCTCCCTCGTGTTCTCGTTCGTGTTCTCGCTCGTGTCCTCGCTCGTGTTCTCGCTCGTGTTCCTCGCTCGTGTTCTCGCTCGTGTTCTCGCTCGTGTCCTCGCTCGTGTTCTCGCTCGTGTTCTCGCTCGTGTCCTCGCTCGTGTCCTCGCTCGTGTCCTCGCTCGTGTTCTCGCTCGTGTCCTCGCTCGTGTTCTCGCTCGTGTCCTCCCTCGTGTTCTCGCTCGTGTTCTCGCTCGTGTTCTCGCTCGTGTTCTCGCTCGTGTTCTCGCTCGTGTTCTCGCTCGTGTCTCGTGTTTCTCTCGTGTTCACGCTCGTGTTCAGGCTCGTGTTCTCGCTCGTGTTCTCGCTCGTGTTCTCCCTCGTGTCCTCGTTCGTGTTCTCGTTCGTGTCCTCGTTCGTGTTCTCGCTCGTGTTCTCCCTCGTGTCCTCGTTCGTGTTCTCGCTCGTGTCCTCGTTCGTGTTCTCGCTCGTGTTCTCCCTCGTGTTTTCGCTCGTGTTCTCCCTCGTGTTCTCGCTCGTGTTCACGCTCGTGTCCTCGTGTTCAGGCTCGTGTTCTCGCTCGTGTTCTCGCTCGTGTTCTCCCTCGTGTCCTCGTTCGTGTTCTCGTTCGTGTCCTCGTTCGTGTTCTCGTCGTGTCCTCGTTCGTGTTCTCGCTCGTCGTGTTCTCCCTCGTGTTTTCGCTCGTGTTCTCCCTCGTGTTCTCCCTCGTGTTCTCGCTCGTGTTCTCCCTCGTGTCCTCGCTCGTGTCCTCGCTCGTGTTCTCGCTCGTGTTCTCCCTCGTGTTCTCCGTCGTGTTCTCACTGTGTTCTCCCGTCGTGTTCTCCGTCGTGTTCTCGCTCGTGTTCTCGCTCGTGTTCTCGCTCGTGTCCTCGCCTCGCTCGTGTCGCGCTCGTGTTCTCGCTCGTGTCCTCGCTCGTGTTCTCCCTCGTGTTGCTCTTGCTCGTGTTCTCGCTCGTGTTCCTCGTTCGTGTTCTCGCTCGTGTCCTCGCTCGTGTTCTCGCTCGTGTCCTCGTCGTGTCCTCGCTCGTGTCCTCGTTCGTGTTCTCGCTCGTGTTCTCCCTCGTGTTTCCCTCGTGTCTCGTGTTATCCCTCGTGTTCTCGCTCGTGTTCGCTCGCTCGTGTTCTCCGCTCGTGTTCTCCCTCGTGTCCTCGTTCGTGTTCTCGTTCGTGTCCTCGCTCGTGTTCTCGTGTTCTCGCTCGTGTCTCTCCCTCGTGTCCTCCCTCGTGTTCTCGCTCGTGTCCTCGCTCGTGTTCTCGCTCGTGTCCCTCTCGCTCGTGTCCTCGTTCGTGTCCTCGCTCGTGTTCTCTCTCTCGTGTTGTCGCTCGTGTTCTCCTCGCTCGTGTTCACGCTCGTGTTCTCGCTCGTGTTCTCGCTCGTGTCTCTCCCTCGTGTCCTCGTTCGTGTCCTCGTTCGTGTTCTCGCTCGTGTCCTCGTTCGTGTTCTCGCTCGTGTCCTCGTTCGTGTTCTCGCTCGTGTCCTCGTTCGTGTTCTCGCTCGTGTTCTCGTCGTGTTCTCCTCGTGTTCTCGCTCGTGTTCTCCCTCGTGTTCTCTCGCTCGTGTTCTCGCTCGTGTCCTCGCTCGTGTCCTCGCTCGTGTTCTCGCTCGTGTTCTCGCCGTGTTCTCCCTCGTGTCTCTCACTGGTGTTCTCGCTCGTGTTCTCGCTCGTGTCCTCGCTCGTGTTCTCGCTCGTGTCTCCTCGCTCGTGTCCTCGCTCGTGTTTGTCTCGCTCGTGTTCTCTCGCTCGTGTCCTCGCTCGTGTCCTCGCTCGTGTCCTCGCTCGTGTTCTCGCTCGTGTTCTCCCTCGTGTTCTCGCTCGTGTCCTCGCTCGTGTTCTCCCTCGTGTTCTCGCTCGTGTTCTCGCTCGTGTCCTCGCTCGTGTTCTCGTTTGTGTTCTCTCCGTCGTGTTCTCACTGGTGTTCTCGCTCGTGTTCTCGCTCGTCTGTCCTCGCTCGTGTCCTCGCTCGTGTTCCGTGTCCTCGCTCGTGTTCTCGCTCGTGTTCCGTGTCCTCGCTCGTGTTCTCGCTCGTGTCTCCGTGTCCCGTGTCCTCGCTCGTGTTCTCGCTCGTGTCCTCGCTCGTGTTCTCGCTCGTGTTCTCCTGGTATTTTTTCATCACAAACAAACGAGGACGTGTGTTTTTCTTTCTTTCAGGTGGGAGTCCTGCGCCCTCTGCTGGTGGTGCTTTTAGTGTCTTTTCTGAATCTATGATTTTAAGTTAAACAACGTCATTATCTGAAGTTATGTAAATGTGGATCTCCAACATGTGAAAGCCACGATGTCCACCTCAGGGACTAAACCAGGACTAAACCAGGTCTAAACCAGGTCTAAACCAGGACTAAACCAGGTCTAAACCAGGACTAAACCAGGACTAAACCAGGACTAAACAAGGACTAAACCAGGACTAAACCAGGTCTTAACCAGGTCTAAACCAGGACTAAACCAGGACTAAACCAGGACTAAACATGGACTAAACAAGGACTAAACCAGGACTAAACCAGGTCTAAACCAGGTCTAAACCAGGACTAAACCAGGACTAAACCAGGACTAAACATGGAAAATCAGCATGTCAGTTTCATGCAGCTAAAACCTGGAACTGTATTCTTGAAGAAGTGAGACTCTGTGTGGAGTTTGTTCTCTGGTCTACTCTGGTCTGGTCTGGTCATGTCTGGTCTTGTCTGGGTCAGTCTGGTCTGGTCTGGTCCAGCCCGGTCTGGGTCGGTCTGGTCTGGTCTGGTCTGGTCTGGTCTGGTCCGGTCCGGTCTGGTCTGGTCTGCTCTGATCTGGGTCAGTCTGGGTCTGGTCCGGCCTGGTCTGGTCTGGGTCAGTCAGTCTGTCTGGTCTGGTCTGGTCTGGTACGGTCTGGTCTGGTTGGGTCTGCTCTGGTCTGGTCTGGGTCTGGTCTGGTCGGGTCTGGTGTCAGTCTGGTCTGGGTCTAGTCTGGTCTGGGTCGGTCTGGTCTGGTCTGGTCTGGGTCCGGTCTGGTCTGGTCCGGCCCGGTCCGGTCTGGGTCAGTCTGGTCTGGTCTGGTCTGGTCCGGTCTGGGTCAGTCTGGGTCTGGTCTGGGTCGGTCTGGTCTGGTCTGGGTCGGTCTGGGTCTGTCTGTGGTCCGGTCCCGGTCTGGTCTGGGTCAGTCTGGTCTGGTCTGGTCTGGTACGGTCTGGTTGGGTCTGCTCTGGTCTGGTCTGGGTCAGTCTGGTCTGGTCCGGGCTGGGTCAGTCTGGTCTGGTCTGGGTCGGTCTGGTCTGGTCTGGGTCGGTCCGGTCTGGTCTGGTCCGGCCCGGTCCGGTCTGGTCTGGGTCAGTCTGGTCTGGTCCGGTCTGGGTCAGTCTGGTCCGGTCTGGTCCGGTCTGGTCCGGTCTGGGTCAGTCTGGTCTGGTCTGGGTCAGTCTGGTCTGGTCCGGTCTGGGGTCAGTCTGGTCTCTGGTCCGGTCTGGGTCAGTCTGGTCTGGTCCGGTCTGGGTCGGTCTGGTCTGGTCTCCCTCTGGTCTGGTCCGGTCTGGGTCAGTCTGGTCTGGTCTGGTCTGGTCTGGGTCGGTCTGGTCTGGTCTGGTCTGGTCTGGTCTGGGTCGGTCTGGTCTGGTCTGGGTCGGTCTGGTCTGGTCTGGTCTGGGTCGGTCTGGTCCGGTCCTGGTCTGGGTCGGTCCGGTCTGGTCTGGTCCGGCCCGGTCCGGTCTGGTCTGGGTCAGTCTGGTCTGGTCTGGTCTGGTCCGGTCTGGGTCAGTCTGGTCTGGTCTGGGTCGGTCTGGTCTGGTCTGGGTCGGTCCGGTCTGGTCTGGTCCGGTCCGGTCTGGTCTGGGTCAGTCTGGTCTGGTCTGGGTCAGTCTGGTCTGGTCCGGTCTGGGTCAGTCTGGTCCGGTCTGGTCCGGTCTGGTCCGGTCTGGTCCGGTCTGGGTCAGTCTGGTCTGGTCTGGGTCAGTCTGGTCTGGTCCGGTCTGGGTCAGTCTGGTCTGGTCCGGTCTGGGTCGGTCTGGTCTGGTCTGCTCTGGTCTGGTCCGGTCTGGGTCAGTCTGTGGTCTGGTCTGGTCTGGTCTGGGTCGGTCTGGTCTGGTCTGGTCTGGTCTGGGTCGGTCTGGTCTGGTCTGGTCTGGGTCGGTCTGGTCTGGTCTGGTGGTGGGTCGGTCTGGCCCACTGGTTTGGTCTTTAAATGAAGACTAGCTCTGCTCCTGGACTCTGGTCTGTGATAATCTGGTTTGGATCTTCTCTTCCTCCTCGTCCACTTGCAAAACCAGGAATTTATCACAATCCAAAGAGTCATTCCCTAAATGTTCCAGGAGGAGGCAGAACATGCAGCGACTCCAAACCCGAGGACACCTCATCTGCAAATACTCGGATACTCTGAGGTGAGTCACTCTGGGAGACGTGAACGTCCAGCTGCTCGTGGAGACTCAGGTTTTAAGATAAAACTAAAAAACTGACAAAAAAAACCTTTGAGCTCATAGTTCTGATGTGGATCTGATTTACAGCAGTTCTACAAAACTATTCAGGAAAAGATCATCATCCAGCTTATTTTCTGTATAGAAGATTTTTTGAAAAATGTATTTATTTTTACATAAAATTCTGTTTTCTAACGTAACTAAAAGCCACAGCATGTAACTTTTTTGACACTAAAAGCAGGTGGATGTTTTTATTCCACTGAAAAACATGTGTCCTCATCATGAGTGAGACGCCTCTCCACAAACCTGACTCTTATTCTGCCTCCTGCTTGTTTCTATGGAGATGTTGTTCTTTTACCTATAATATTCCACACTATGGCATAAAATGTATCTATGTCAGTGTAGAATGTTCCGCAGTATGGTTTTAAGTTTCTGTTTCCATGGAAGCATACAGGTGCCACCTCCAGAAAGTTCCACACTGTGTCTTTAACTGAAGTGTGACAGTTTGAGTCCAGAGCCCTGTGTGTTTGTGTGGACTGTACTGCCCTCTGCTGGTCACTGCGCCTCATCACACCTGCCTGTCACCACTGGAGCCACTCCACTGTTTTACATCATACTTCACCCTGACATGAACAAAACAGGAATCACAAATATTCAATCTGGTTATTTATATTAGTGACTAGACAAAATAACTTTTTATGTTACAACATAAACCTGTAAAACAAAATCAATTTGATCTGCCCCTCATCTGTGTTAAATATGATGTCATCTGTGTTAAATATGATGTCATCTGTGTTAAATATGATGTCATCTGTGTTAAATATGATGTCATCTGTGTTAAATATGATGTCATCTGTGTTATATATGATGTCATCTGTGTTATATATGATGTCTCATCTGTATTAAATGTGATGTCATCTGTGTTATATATGATGTCATCTGTGTATATATAATAATCATAATAATACATGTGATTTATTTGTAGGGCGCCTTTCTGGGCACTCAAGGTCGCCTCACATACATCACACAACACATGACATTAAGACATTTGATGTCAACAGTTTAAAATATACACATTTAAAAACAAGCTTATAATATAAAAATGACAGTGCATATATGATGTCATCTGTTATTAATCTGTGTTGTCATCTGTGTAAAATATGATGTCATCTGTGTTATATATGATGTCATCTGTGTTATATATGATGTCATCTGTATTAAATGTGATGTCATCTGTATTAAATATGATGTCATCTGTGTTAAATATATGATGTCATCTGTGTTATATATGATGTCATCTGTGTTAAATATGATGTCATCTGTGTTATATATGATGTCATCTGTATTAAATGTGATGTCATCTGTGTTATATATGATGTCATCTGTGTTATATATGATGTCATCTGTGTTAAATATGATGTCATCTGTGTTATATATGATGTCATCTGTGTTATATATGATGTCATCTGTATTAAATGTGATGTCATCTGTGTTATATATGATGTCATCTGTGTTATATATGATGTCATCTGTATTAAATGTGATGTCATCTGTGCTAAATATGTCATCTGTATTAAATATGATGTCATCTGTATTAAATATGTCATCTGTGTTATATATGATGTCATCTGTGTTAAATATGATGTCATCTGTGTTAAATATGATGTCATCTGTATTAAATATGATGTCATCTGTGTTAAATATGATGTCATCTATATTAAATGTGATGTCATCTATATTAAATATGATGTCATCTATATTAAATGTGATGTCATCTGTGTTAAATATGATGTCATCTGTGTTAAATATGATGTCATCTGTATTAAATATGTCATCTGTGTTATATATGATGTCATCTGTGTTAAATATGATGTCATCTATATTAAATGTGATGTCATCTGTGTTAAATATGATGTCATCTGTGTTAAATATGATGTCATCTGTATTAAATATGTCATCTGTGTTATATATGATGTCATCTGTGTTAAATATGATGTCATCTATATTAAATATGATGTCATCTGTGTTAAATCTGACTGGCCTGGTGCTGATGTCTGAAACACAGTGACATATTCGGCTCAGACTCGGTTCAGACTCGGCTCAGACTCGGCTCAGACTCGGTTCAGACTCGGCTCAGACTCGGTTCAGACTCGGCTCAGACTCGGCTACAGACTCGGTTCAGACTCGTTTCAGACTCGGTTGCTCTTCTCTGGTGGTCTCTTGTGGATAATCTCCGTCTCTGTGGCCTGTACATGTGTTGTGTGTGTTGTGTGTGTTGTGTGTGTTGTGTGTGTTGTGTGTGTTGAGTGTTGTGTACAAGTCTCAAATGGCCTGTTTAAACCTCGATGGGGAAATGATGGGTTGTATCTGAAGTTTGGACATAAACTGGGAGTAAACGAGGATTCTGTAGGTGGTTTAAACCCCACATTTCTCTTCAGTTTGGGTCTAAACACAAACACATGAATTATCGTCCTCGTGAGCTGCAGTTTGAAGGTTCACGGCGTCACTTCGGTCGCACCAAAACCAGACACATCGAGGTTCAGATTTACACCGTTTAGAAAAGAGCGAAAGACAATGTTAGTATAATAATAAAGAGGAACACAGACGAGACAAACGCGGGATTCAAGTAAAAATACTGTTACCTCAAAAAATATTACTCAAGTAGAAGTAGAAAGATCCAGGTCCAGATACTCGAGTAACTGTCAGGACATAACATCAGATTTATAATGTGAAAAGAGACAAAGTGTTCAAATATAAAGCTCATAACTTTTACTCGAGTAAGAGTACTGTCACTCTGTACTATACACTACTCGAGTAAAAGTATGAGGTCTGAAGATTACTTTGAACAGGACACATTTTAAAGGTAAATCGAATGACTTCTTACGTGACTCAAGCTGCAGAAGCAGTTTAAATGTTGTGAGCACATTTTCATCTAAAGCAGCACTGTGTCACTTTCCTCGTCTCCATGGAGATGTTAATGCTGTGCTGTAATTTCCACTGTCTGGCATTAAACTTATCTACGTTTCATTTGTTCTATTCCAGCTGGTTTTATTCCTCGAAAATACTTTGTGAAACATGAATCCTTAATGTGACTCGCCTTTTCACAGATCTGACCTGTAACTCACCCTGGTGGTATCACTGCTTGTCTCCAGAATAGAAAAGAATAATATAAGTAAAGTAAATAAAATAAAAAATAAAGTCCAGTTAAATTTCAGATAAAGTCTAGTTAAAGTCCAGATAAAGTCCAGTCAAAATCCAGATAAAGTCCAGAAAAAGTCCAGTTAAAGTCCAGTTAAAGTCCAGATAAAATCCAGATAAAGTCCAGATAAAGTCCAGATAAAGTCCAGTTAAAGTCCAGATAAAGTCCAGATAAAATCCCGATAATGTCCAGATAAAGTCCAGATAAAATGCAGTTAAAGTCCAGATAAAGTCCAGATAAAATCCAGATAAAGTCCAGAAAAAGTCCAGTTAAAGTCCAGATAAAGTCCAGATAAAAATCCAGTTAAAGTCGAGAAAAGTCCAGTAGATAAAGTCCAGTTAAAGTCCAGATAAAGTCCAGATAAAATCCAGATAAAGTCCAGAAAAAGTCCAGTTAAAGTCCAGATAAAGTCCAGATAAAGTCCAGATAAAAATCAAGTTAAAGTCGAGATAAAATCCAGATAAAGTCCAGATAAAGTCCAGTTAACGTTCAGATAAAGTCCAGTTAAAATCCAGATAAAGTCCAGATAAAGTCCAGTTAAAGTCCAGATAAAGTCCAGATAAAAGTTCAGATAAATCCAGTTAAAGTCCAGATAAAATCCAGTTAAAATCCAGATAAAGTCCAGTTAAAGTCCAGATAAAGTCTAGATAAAATCCCGATAAAGTCCAGAAAAAGTCCAGTTAAAGTCCAGATAAAGTCCAGATAAAGTCCAGATAAAGTCCAGATAAAGTCCAGATAAAGTCTAGATAAAATCCCGATAAAGTCCAGATAAAATCCAGATAAAGTCCAGTTAAAGTCCAGATAAAGTTTCTGTAATAATGACCTCACCACCAGAACATCTGACACATTTGGACCGAGCTCCTCAGAGCTGCTCTTGTCGATCAGCTTCATCACAGCTGTGCTCTGAACTCTGGGAAACACAATTATACACAGCAAGAGGATTATGGGTAATGTAGTCACCCCGCCCTGCCACAAAAGCCCCAGTGTGCTCAGGGTTATATATAGACTTATATCTACACCACAAGGAGCTGCACTTTGTTTTCCCTGGATCAGGCTCTGAGTGGTTTCCCTTAACTCTGGGAATCACAGTTTACACACGAGGAGGATTATGGGTAATGTAGTTAATCCATCATAGAATAACACGATTATGTTGAGGTTTATCTTTATCACAAGAGACTATACTTTTTAGTCTTGGATTTTGTGGTGTCTTAAAAACATGAAAAACAGAACTGGTTCATTTCAGATTCCTCTCACTTACCTTATGCACTCTGAGCATCATAGTTACTCACCTTGATGAGTTTATAAGCACTTTCCTCAGCGTTCAGACACAAGAGCAGAGTTTGGCTGCTCTTGTGTCTGTAATCATGAAAATAAGATGTGCTCAAATATGTGACAACGTTTTATGTTCTAGTTTGGACTCTAGAGTTGTTATTCCCTTAACTCTGGGAATCACAGTTTGACACATGAGGAGGATTATGGGTAATGTAGTCCACCCGTCCTAAAGCCCCAGTGTGTCCAGATGTATATAGACTTATATCTTTATCACACTGTACTTTTCATGTTCTGGATCAGGCTCCGAGTGGCTTCTTTTAACTCTGAATCACAATTATACACACCAAGGAGGATTATGGGTAATGTAGTCACCCCATATTACCACAAAAGCCCCAGTGTGTTCAGGTTTATATATAAACTTTACCTCAAAGGGCTGTACTTTCTCGTCCTAGTTTGGACTCTGGAGCTGTTATTCCCTCAAAATCTTCCCTTAAGGCTGGGAATCATAATTTAAACACCAAGAAGCATTGTGGGTAATGTAGTTAACCTCCTACAACTAAAACTTCTTTATATTTAGACGTGTATCTTGGCCACAGTGTATTGCGGCGCCATTTTGGGTCCCTCTCAGACGCTGTGGTTGTGGTTACATGTACATTATATATATGTGTGTACTGTGTATACATGTGTGTAAATGTGTATACATGTGTGTGGAGGCGGGCTTGTTGTTTTGATTGGCATCTGACCACAAACCTTGTGTGTTTGTGTGTGTTTGTGTGTGTATTCGTGTGTATGCGTGTGTATGTGTGTGTATGCGTGTGTTTGTGTGTGTATGTGTGTGTGTGTGTGTGTGTTTGTATTTGTGTTGGTGTACAGTTTGGATACTGGATACTTGTGGGTGAAGCTTAAATACTACGTTGTACTGTGAAGTATTCTTATGAGGAGAAAAAGTGCTGACAATGTGAATGCACTACCACGATGACTACTACCATGTCGTGATGTGGGTGTGAGGTGGACCAAAGATGCAGGACTCGGGGCAAGTTTAAGGATGTTTATTGACAGAACACAAAGTGACGGGAGAAACATACGAGGAGCTGGGAGCAGGTCGGGGTCCAGAGATACAGGGAAGACACGAGACGGGAAACACAGCCGGTACCGGGAGACAGGGTCGGAGACGGGAGTCCAGAGCAGTGCAGGGAGGCTGGGTGCAGAGCGGGAACACGAGCGGGACACGAGCAGGACAACAGGCAGACGAACATGGGCAGGAACAGGCAGTGACGAGCAGTGACGGACAGGACTCCAGCAGGACACGGACAGGACACGGACAGGACACGGACAGGACACGGACAGGACACGGACAGGACACGGACAGGACACGGACAGGACACGGACAGGACACGGACAGGTAGCACAGCTGAGACACGAGGTCCAGCAGTGAGACGAACAGGCCGGTGCCATGCAGTGAGTCGCTCAGACGATCTGGCAAAGAGAAGAGAATCCTGGCTCCTTTTATCCTCCCGCAGGTGCGTTGATTGCGCTGATTAGAAGCAGGTGCACGTGGGAGGAGCCAGGAGCTCCGCCCAGCACCAGAGTCAGGCAGGTGAGGGCGGGGCAGACACAGGAGGCAGGAGCAGGGATCATGACATACTACTACTACATAGAACATGGTCATCTACTACGGCTACTAGTACTACTACTACACAAAATATAGTCATCTAGACAGGATTTTAAAGTTGAAGAGGAGCGGGGCGAGGAGCGGGGCGAGGAGAGGGGCGGGAGCGGGGCGAGGGGCGGCAGGTGGCAGGATTGGTCTTTCATCCTTGTTTTGTGAGTCGACTTTACCACGTGACAGGTATGTAGTATTTTTAACCAGAACCAGGAAGTACTTCACACATGTGTCTGTGTCAGGTGAAGTACTTCACACACGTGTCCTGTGTCAGGTGAAGTACTTCACACATGTGTCCTGTGTCAGGTGAAGTACTTCACACATGTGTCCTGTGTCAGGTGAAGTACTTCACACATGTGTCCTGTGTCAGGTGAAGTACTTCACACATGTGTCCTGTGTCAGGTGAAGTACTTCACACATGTGTCCTGTGTCAGGTGAAGTACTTCACACATGTGTCCTGTGTCAGGTGAAGTACTTCACACATGTGTCCTGTGTCAGGTGAAGTACTTCACACATGTGTCTGTGTCAGGTGAAGTACTTCACACATGTGTCCTGTGTCAGGTGAAGTACTTCACACATGTGTCTGTGTCTCTCACACTCTGAGGACTTCAGGGACTGACTCCTGCTGGTCCAGAGTCAGGACTAAACCTGGAGGATCAGAGTTTCAGTTTTGTGCAGCTAAAACCTGGAACATTCTTCCTGAAGATGTGACACAGACTCGACTTTGACCTTGTTTAAATCCAGGCTCTGATCTGTTTAGCTGAGACTGACAGAGTTTTATTCTGCACTTTTCTGTTTTAATGTTACTTTTATGATGATTATTTGTGATAATTCATGTTTTGATTTGTGTGAATTTAATGTCTTTATTATTCTGTAAAGCTCTGTGAATTACTTTGTTTATTGTATATGTATATATGTATATTGTATATATATGTATATGGAGAAAAAGTACTGTGTGCTACAGTGTGAGTACTACTACTACTACTACTACTAAAAACATAATAATCTGGCTCTTGTGGCTTTGATTCTCTTTTACAAATGCTTCTCCTTGGGATAATTATTTGACATTTTCTAACTATAACTATACAAATACTGTATTTGTAACATGTACTTTACAAACAACACGTGTTTCCAGTGAGAGAGCGCCCTCTGCTGTCAGCAACGAGAAGGAACGCTTACAAATAAAGAAATGAAGTCCTTTTCCCCGTGAATGCTATGCTAACAGAGCCATGCTATGCTAACAGAGCCGTGCTATGCTAACAGCCGTGGTTTGGTTGTGAGCCTGTTGGATGAAGTGATGGTTTATGGTCTGAAAAACAGAGCAGGAGAAGTCTGGAGTTTTATCTATGACGCAAGTAAACTGGCAAAATGTGAAAGGAGCATTTTTGTGGCTCTGAAAAGGCGACTTTGGATTAATGAAACAAGCGTGAATGAAACAAAATAGAACTCCAGGGATGTTTGTGACAAGGGGACAACAGAATAATATGGTTAAAAATGACCAAAAAAACCTGATGTTCTTGATTTGTCAGTAACGTCTCCACAGACACCACCTGAAAAGTCCCACAGCTCCTCTTTAAGAATGTCAGTCACGTGAAGCCGTCAGGTCTGGTATTACGCAGGTGGTGACCGGCCTCGGCTGTTTTCAACTTTTCATCGAGTCTCCGCAGAAGCCGGTGGTTCAGTTTCCCATAATGCACCTGTGTTTTTAAATAAGCCGTCACCTGAGCGTTCTTCAGAGGTAGATTTGTACACAGGGACATGTTTACCCCCTCCTCCTCCTCCTTCTCCATCTGGGACGTCCCGAGATCCAGGTGGGACTGTGGGCCCTTCATTTACAGAGCGACGAATGATGAGCTGCAGCTAAACCGGCTCCTCGCACGAGCCAGAGAATAAAAACTGAACTTTAAACTCTCAAACACGCTCAGTCTTTAAACCTAGAGCTTAAAAAGTTTGATTTTTTTTCAACATTTACAGTTCTTCTTCTGACGCCTTTTGAGGTCCCTCCAGAGGTACATTTGAGGTCCCTCGCTGCCACATTTTGAGGTACTTCCCTGTCACATTTTGAGGTACTTCCCTGGTACATTTTGAGGTACTTCCCTGTCACATTTTGAGGTACTTCCCTGTCACATTTTGAGGTACTTCCCTGTCACATTTTGAGGTACTTCCCTGGTACATTTTGAGGTACTTCCCTGTCACATTTTGAGGTACTTCCCTGGTACATTTTGAGGTACTTCCCTGTCACATTTTGAGGTACTTCCCTGGTACATTTTGAGGTCCATCACAGGCACATTTTGAAGTCCCTCCCCATGTAAATGTTGAGGTCCTTCCCAGGTATATTCTTTATATATTCAGGTATAGTCTTTTCCTGGCACACTTTGAGGTCCCCACACAGGCACATTTTGAGGTCCTTTCTAGGTACATTTGAGGTCCCTCCTCAGGCACATTTTGCAGTCCCACCTGTGGCCCACTTTGAGGTCCCTCTTTAGGCACACATTGAGAACTATCCCCTGGCACATTTTGAAGTCCCTCACTTGGTACATTTGAGGTCCCTTCCCTGGCACATTTTGAGGTCCTTCTCTGAAATATGCTCATTCTTTAAACATAGGGGGTCCCTTCCCTGGCAAAGTTTGATTTTTTAAACATTCAAAAAAAGTGTATTTAATATTTTTTTGTCTGAACTGAAGATGTGAAATAAACTCGATGTCCATTTGATTCTTTGCAGTGACGTCAGGCGGGGGGGGGGGGTTCTCCATGTGTGTCTATGGTGGAATGTCCAGCGGTTTCCATGGTGACACAATGAAAAACTCAAGACAAAATGGATTAAAGATTGATCATTTTCCTGTGATCAGTCCGAGCGTTCATGGTCCTGTGAAGAAGTTTGATTTTCAACAACTGAAACTGAAAAACTGTTGGCTAATGCTAATGCTAATGCTAATGCTAATGCTAGTTAGCTTGTGGCTAATGTTATTTGAGAGGGACTTGTTTCACAGCACAGATCACCTGTTGTAGTTCAGATAAATCAGCTCTTTCTGGTCAGATTCAAATGAAACAGAGTTTCAGACAGAGCAGTGCCTCCAGTTAGCATCACACCCCCAGTTTTTAAAATTCATTTCAAAAGAATGTCATTCAGAAAGAAGTCCAGCTCGCTAACTCTGCCTGGAAAACTCCGAGGAGAAGCTGGAGTTTTCCAAACATCTTGTCTCTCATCGGAAATGAACAGAACTGAACTTTTCCAAATCCAGCTGCATCCCAGAAAACCACAGACACAGAGAGAACAAACTCCACAGACACAGAGAGAACAAACTCCACAGACACAGAGAGAACAAACTCCACAGACACAGAGAGAACAAACTCCACAGACACAGAGAGAACAAACTCCACAGACACAGAGAGAACAAACTCCACACAGACACAGAGAGAGAACAAACTCCACAGACACAGACACAGAGAGAACAAACTCCACAGACACAGAGAGAACAAACTCCACACAGACACAGAGAGAACAAACTCCACAGACACAGAGAGAACAAACTCCACAGACACAGAGAGAACAAACTCCACACAGACACAGAGAGAACAAACTCCACAGACACAGAGAGAACAAACTCCAGACAGAGAGAACAAACTCCACACAGACACAGAGAGAACAAACTCCACAGACACAGAGAGAACAAACTCCAGACAGAGAGAACAAACTCCACAGACACAGAGAGAACAAACTCCACAGACACAGAGAGAACAAACTCCAGACACAGAGAGAACAAACTCCACAGACACAGAGAGAACAAACTCCACAGACACAGAGAGAACAAACTCCACAGACACAGAGAGAACAAACTCCACAGACACAGAGAGAACAAACTCCACAGACACAGAGAGAACAAACTCCACAGACACAGAGAACAAACTCCAGACACAAAGAACAAACTCCACAGACACAGAGAGAACAAACTCCACAGACACAGAGAGAACAAACTCCACACAGACACAGAGAGAACAAACTCCACACAGACACAGAGAGAACAAACTCCACAGACACAGAGAGAACATTCTGAGGTGACAGAGGTCCGTGTGTCTGAGCTGTTTCATATTTACTCATGTTCTGTTTTTCTAAATGGTGGAAATTTACCTGCAGCGAACGAGACGGTGGAAAGATCCAGAGACGAGGACAGAGGACAGAGGACTACTGATACTAATACTGCAAATACATGAAGTACTACTGCCACTAGTATGAGTCTACATGTACTTCTACTGCTATTTCTAATACTACTGCAACTTTACACCAATAACTCAACCACTACTACTATTACTACTACTACTATAACTTCTACTACTACTACTACTAGTACTACTACTACTACTACAACTACTACTACTACTACTACTACTACAACAACAACTACTACTACTACTACTACTGCTACTACTACTACTACTACAACTACTACTACTACTACTACTACTACAACAACAACTACTACTACTACTACTACTGCTACTACTACTACTACTACTACAAAGGTTTTGCACTGCAGCTGCTCCTACTACCACTATTACAACTCTTATAATTACAGCTACTGTCACTACGACAGAACCAGGACTAAACCAGGTCTAAACCAGGTCTAAACCAGGTCTAAACCAGGTCTAAACCAGGACTAAACCAGGTCTAAACCAGGTCTAAACCAGGTCTAAACCAGGACTAAACCAGGACTAGACCAGGTCTAAACCAGGTCTAAACCAGGACTAAACCAGGTCTAAACCAGGACTAAACAAGGACTGGACCAGGTCTAAACCAGATCTAAACCAGGTCTAAACCAGGTCTAAACCAGGACTAAACCAGGTCTATCCTGGCTCTGGTCTCTCTTCAGTCTGACTGTGACTCTCTCTATAATTAATCCGTCTCTTTTTCCTATTTCTGTATCTGACCAAATGAAAACGACTTAAACCAGCGGCACAGATCTCATGTCTCCCTCTGCAAACAGCTGCTCGGCCCAAACCCCACGACCAACCCAGGCCAAACCAGGCCAAACCAGGCCAAACCAGGCCAACCCAGGCCAAACCAGGCCAAACCAGGCCAACCCAGGCCTCTCACCTGGGTTTGGGCTCAGGATAAATCTAACCTGCTCCAGTCCCATTTTTCTTTGGACAAGTGAATCTGTCTGGTCAAAAATAAACTTTAAAGTCACAGATGAAGGTGACGAGCTTTGGACGTGGAGATTTGTGGAGGTTCAGATCTGAACAAAGACCAAAGACATGTCCTGGATTTAAAAATACATCAGATATAAAACTATTTCAGATTTTAAGGTTTAAATAAGTCTGAAGAAAATATAATATAAACCAGGACTAAACCAGGTCTAAACCAGGACTAAACCAGGACTAAACCAGGTCTAAACCAGGACTAAACCAGGACTGAACCAGGACTAAATCTGGACTAAACCAGGTCTAAACCTTCTCCTCGTGGGTCTTTTCCGTCCACAGTTATTTCCGGGTTTAAATCGACACTGTTTTAATCCTGAGTCTGTTTTCTTAAGGTTTTATTTAGATCTTGTGAAAATACGTCTGGGGAAAGTCACTGATTTATTTCAGATGAAAAAATATGTGGAGAATTTCAAAACTAAATACGACGAGTTTGGAGAGAAACAGTTTGAGCAAAGAGAGAAACGGAAACTGTGAAGAAAAGAACTTTTGAGAGAAACCGACCAAAACATACAGACCAGTCCTGGTCTAGTCCTGGTCTAGTCCTGGTCTAGTCCTGGTCTAGTCCTGGTTTAGTCCTGGTTTAGTCCTGGTCTAGTCCTGGTCTAGTCCTGGTCTAGTCCTGGTCTAGTCCTGGTTTAGTCCTGGTCTAGTCCTGGTCTAGTCCTGGTCTAGTCCTGGTTTAGACCTGGTCTAGTCCTGGTTTAGTCCAGATTAGTTTTAATTTAGCCCCAATGTAGATTAAATTTAATGAAGCCAGGTTTAAATGAGCTAAGGTTAAACCAGGACTAAACCAGGTCTAAACCAGGACTAAACCAGGACTAGACCAGGACTAGACCAGGTCTAAACCAGGACTAGACCAGGACTAAACCAGGTCTAAACCAGGACTGTGACACATTAGATCTTTAAGTGCTGAAGTGCGTCATGTCGCTCATCACTTGAACAGACACTCGACCAGTAATTTTCCCGCCCCCTGTGTGTCCTACAGGACAGGAGACACTTCTCTTCTGTCCCGTGTCCTACGGGACAGGAGACACTTCACTTCTGTTCCGTGTCCTACGGGACAGGAGACACTTCACTTCTGTCCATGTCCTACGGGACAGGAGACACTTCTCTTCTGTCCCGTGTCCTACGGGACAGGAGACACTTCTCTTCTGTCCTGGCTCACGTCCAAACGTCCCTTTCAGCCGAGAACGAGGCCAGTGTAACAGAACCTGACGCTTTTGTGAAACTCAGAAACCAGACTTTTCAGAAGTGTCTTTTAAAATGCAAATACAACGAGAGAGGGACAACGAGAGGGAGGGACAACGAGAGAGGGACAACGAGAGAGAGGGACAACGAGAGAGGGACAACGAGAGAGAGGGACAACGAGAGAGGGACAACGAGAGAGAGGGACAACGAGAGAGGGGGACAACGAGAGAGAGGGACAACGAGAGGGAGAGAGGGACAAGAGAGAGGGACAACGAGAGAGAGGACAACGAGAGAGAGGGACAACGAGAGAGAGGGACAACGAGAGAGAGGGACAACGAGAGAGAGGGACAACGAGAGAGGGACAACGAGAGAGAGGGACAACGAGAGAGGGACAACGAGAGAGAGGGGACAACGAGAGAGGGACAACGAGAGAGGGACAACGAGAGAGGGGACAACGAGAGAGAGGGACAACGAGAGAGGGACAACGAGAGACAGGGACAACGAGAGAGGGACAACGAGAGAGAGAGGACAACGAGAGAGGGACAACGAGAGAGAGGGACAACGAGAGAGGGACAACGAGAGAGAGGGACAACGAGAGGGAGGGACAACGAGAGAGAGGGACAACGAGAGAGAGGGACAACGAGAGAGAGGGACAACGAGAGAGAGGGACAACGAGAGAGAGGGACAACGAGAGAGAGGGGACAACGAGAGAGAGAGGGACAACGAGAGAGGGACAACGAGAGAGAGGGACAACGAGAGAGGGACAACGAGAGAGGGACAACGAGAGAGGGACAACGAGAGAGAGGGACAACGAGAGAGGGACAACGAGAGACAGGGACAACGAGAGAGGGACAACGAGAGAGAGGGACAACGAGAGAGAGGGACAACGAGAGAGAGGGACAACGAGAGAGGGACAACGAGAGAGGGACAACGAGAGAGAGGGACAACGAGAGAGGGACAACGAGAGAGAGGGACAACGAGAGAGGGACAACGAGAGAGAGGGGGACAACGAGAGAGAGGGGGACAACGACAACGAGAGAGGGACAACGAGAGAGGGACAACGAGAGAGAGGGACAACGAGAGAGAGGGACAACGAGAGAGGGACAACGAGACAGGGACCCGGTGGGACCCCAAGCCGTTCCCAGAGAGACACAGTCCCATAGTGTGTCCTGGGTCTTCCCCGGGGCCTCCTCCCGGTGGGACACGAACACCTTCCCAGGGAGGCGTCCAGGAGGCTCCTGAACAGACGCCCGAGCCTCAGCTGCTCCTCTCGACGAGGAGGAGTAACGGCTCTACTCCGAGCTCCACCCGCGACTGGGCTTCTCCCTCTGTCTCTAAGGGAGCACCCAGCCACCCTCCGGAGGAAACTCACTTCAGCCTCTTGTATCTGTGACCTCGTCCTTGGTCAAAACTCATGAACATAGTTGAGGTGATACAGACTGAGGTAAATCCAGAGCTTTGACTTTGGACTCAGCTCCTTCTTCACCACGACAGACGATACAGCAACATCACTGCAGACGCTGATCCAACTGTCGATCTCACGCTCCATCCTCCCCTCACTCTGAGCAAGACCCAGAGATACTTGAACTCCTCCACTTGAGGCAAGGGCTCACCACCCAAACCACCTTTTTCCGGTTGAGAATCATGTCCTCAGATTTGGAGGAGCTGATTCTCATCTCAGACACTTCACACTCGGCTCAAACCGTCTCAGTGCTGCAGGTCCTGAAGAAGCATCAGGACAAACATCATCTGCAAACAGCACGTGCAGTGATGGACACCTCTGTGACTGTCACAGAAGTCCAGAAGCAGAACATCACTCGGGTTCAGATCAGAGAGGCCATTCTTCCCGATCGATCTCGCCCCAGGTTTCACTGTCCCCCAGGAGAACAACGGAGTCCCCGGTGCACTGTCTAGTACCCCTCCCAGGGACTCCAAGAAGTCCGGGTACCTGCCCTGTCCCCGACCTGAAGGTGCAGGGACCCTCTGGTTCACCGGGGTGAACTCCAACATGGACAATAAAATGTTTTTTATTTGTCCATTGGAAATGCTGTGGTGAATTTGACATTAGTGGTGCAATACTTAACCTCGTTTCTGTCTTTTACTTTGCCGAGAATGTTCCACAGTTTGGCTTTAAACACATATCTCCACAGTGACACCATCAGGCCAAGTTCCAGGTCGGATCTGTGGAGAGGCGATCATTCCCACAGTAAGAATACATGTCGTACCAAGTTTTTTTTTTCAATAAAACAGTTATAATTCACATGGTTATAAGTGTAATGCCATAATGTGGAACATTTGAGGAAGCAGACAGCACAAACATCAGGTACAGCAGCTTTAAGTCCCACCTCCGGCACACAGGGGGCAGGAGAGAGTCCATGTTTGTCTAGTGCTCCCTGTAGAATCTGTAGTATTTATGGCCCATTCATCTCAAAGGCAAATATCACTTTATCTTCCTGCCTCAGCGGCGCCACCTGCTGACCGTGTTTACTCTGTCTGTTTAATGTCACGTTCGTTTGTCAAACTCAGAGTCAAACAGGAGTCGAGAGAACGAAAGAGCAAAGTCTGTCTTTAAAGGGCCCGTGGCATTACATTTTCTGGTCTATAATGTTAATGTTCTTCTCTCAAACTGAAAACACTCTGCTCCACCTCGTGATGTCATCATGTGGTGATACAGGAAGTGCTCCACTGTGTTTTTAAACTCCACCTTCACTAGAATCATCTGGATCATTTCAGGCCTGGAATAACCGATCTACTACTGTTCTCCTCCTGCAGACGTGTGCTCCTCCTGCAGACGTGTTCTCCTCCTGCAGACGTGTTCTCCTCCTGCAGACGTGTGCTCCTCCTGCAGACGTGTGCTCCTCCTGCAGACGTGTTCTCCTCCTGCAGACGTGTTCTCCTCCTGCAGACGTGTTCTCCTCCTGCAGACGTGTGCTCCTCCTGCAGACGTGTGCTCCTCCTGCAGACGTGTTCTCCTCCTGCAGACGTGCTCTTCTCCTGCAGACGTGTTCTCCTCCTGCAGACGTGTTCTCCCTCCTGCAGACGTGTGCTCCTCCTGCAGACGTGTGCTCCTCCTGCAGACGTGTGCTCCTCCTGCAGACGTGTTCTCCTCCTGCAGACGTGTTCTCCTCCTGCAGACGTGTGCTCCTCCTGCAGACGCGTGCTCCTCCTGCAGACGTCGTGCTCCTCCTGCAGACGTGTGCTCCTCCTGCAGACGTGTGCTCCTCCTCCTTGTGCTGGTGTGGTCTGTGTGAACCGCACAGTTTATTTTTAGCCGTGGGTGGAGGGTGGAGGGTGGAGGGTGGAGGGTGGAGGGTGGAGGGTGGAGGGTGGAGGGTGGTGGGTGGGAGGGTGGGTGGGTGGAGGGTGGTGGGTGGAGGGTGGAGGGTGGAGGGTGGTGGGTGGAGGGTGGAGGGTGGAGGGTGGAGGTGGAGGGTGGAGGGTGGGTGGAGGGTGGGAGCAGGTCGGGGGGTTGGATAAACACACAGACCATAATCACAGAGATGGAGGCAGTGAAATCACAGCGACAAACAGGCCAAACGAGAACTAAAGCAGAATGATACGAGACGTTTGAGAGCACACTGCAAGAACTGCTATTTAGACTTTACAGAGGGTATTCTACATGGATGTCTATGACTGAAATTTCAGCAGTTTCCATGGTGACACAATGCACAGATTAACCCACACTGAAAAAAACGTCTGATCCACAGATGTTGAACCTTCTCATTACACAAACTCGTCATATTCATCTTAGGTTTTAAAGTTCTTTCTACGACACTTTTTCTGAAGTTAAATAAATCATGTGACTTTTGTTTATTTGAACCGACAGAAAAGACGTTGAACTTTGTGTCAGTTTTTGTTTCACGTGGATTCGCTCAGTGATGACAGAGATATTCACCGTAAACCAAGTCCACATCCACCTTCAGGAGCCGTTTATGAGTTTAAACTCCTCTTACTCGAGTCAGGGATAACCTGGAAGGCACAATATGTAAAGTGTCTTGCCCAATGACACAACGGCAGAATTTGCTAGTGGGACTGGAGATCGAACTACCAACCTTCAGGTCAAATACTGTGTTATAATAGTATATATGTAAAATAGTATATATGTGTGGTACAGTATATGTGAACATTGATTTGACTGAGGAAAAAGCCTTAGAAAGATGATTCTGGATAAAAGTCATGACCTGATTCTGCAGCGTGAGAGAATATTGTATAACACGATGAAAAAGAAAAAAGCAGATTATGGTGAGAGACACAGCCGACGGTTGGAGTCCTTTTTATAGACGGTGGTTTTGGGTGACACCAAAACAAAATGCGGCCCCATTACAGAACCCTGAGGAACCTCTCATGTGGTGTGTGAGAGGTACTTATGTGTATTTACTACAGCTGCACAGAGACACCCGAGAGGAGGAGGAGGAGGAGGAGGAGGAGGAGGAGTACTTATGTGTATTTACTACAGCTGCACAGAAACACCCGAGAGGAGGAGGAGGAGGAGCCGGAGGAGGAGGAGGAGGAGGAGGAGGAGGAGGAGGAGGAGGAGGAGGAGGAGTACTTATGTGTATTTACTACAGCTGCACAGAGACACCCGAGAAGAGGAGCAGGAGGAGGAGGAGCAGGAGGAGGAGGAGTAAACAAAGCGAATATTCTTACTATTTAACCTACAGTTATAAAGTTAGAAGAAGACATTGGTTATGGGCGCCATTTTAAGGACTTTTTTTGTTAAACTTTCCGTACTTTACAAACTAAACTTGGACTGGACTAAACCAGGACCAGACCAGGACTTATTTCAGGTCTAAATTGCCCCATAACCAGAGGATTTAACCTCCCGTCTCTGATTGTGTGCCTTCGAGCAATACAGGAAATTGAACTCCCCACCTGCATGCTAACTAACCAACCTCAAGCTAACCATAATAGGATTGTTTTGTCCACATAGAAATAGCATTGCGGTTTGCTAGCTAGCGCCTCTTTGCTAGCTAGAGCCTCTTCTTCCAACCGCACGATCACAATTATTGTTTTTATGCTGCTTTAATATAGCCCCTGTAGTGGTCAGTCAAACCCGGAGGCAGCCACCACGTTTTCCCAGAATTCCGAGCTGTGCAGAATCTAAAATGAGCTGAAAATGGACGTCTATTTCCTGGTGTGACAAAGGTTTTACTGTGTGGTCAGCCACATTTGGGCACTCCCGTTAAAACGCCGCACATGCTCGTTCCAGACGCGCTCGCTCCTCAGCTGTTTGAGTCTCTGTGGTGATGTTTGAGCAGAAAACGTCCGGAGGAGATTCGAGGTGACAGAAACTAAATTTGTCCGAAAACTCCAAAGCGACCACAGAATGTTCCAAACGTCATTCACAGGAAAATACTTTAAATGGAGAAGTGAGACATCTGTGAGAGCGCACAGGCGTTAGACACATCTACTGTCTGTCCACTGTCCACTAGTGTGTTCAGTGTGTTCAGTGTGTTCAGTGTGTCCAGTGCGTCCAGTGTGTCCAGTGTGTCCAGTGTGTCCAGTGCGTCCAGTGCGTTCAGTGCGTCCAGTGTGTTCAGTGTGTTCAGTGCGTCCAGTGCGTTCAGTGTGTCCAGTGTGTTCAGTGTGTCCAGTGTGTCCAGTGCGTCCACTGTGTCCAGTGTGTCCAGTGTGTTCAGTGTGTCCAGTGCGTCCAGTGCGTTCAGTTCGTCCAGTGCGTTCAGTGCGTCCAGTGCGTCCAGTGTGTCCAGTGTGTTCAGTGTGTCCAGTGTGTCCACTGTCCACTAGTGTGTTCAGTGTGTTCAGTGTGTTCAGTGTGTCCAGTGTGTCCAATGTGTTCAGTGTGTCCAGTGTGTCCAGTGTGTCCAGTGTGTTCAGTGTGTTCAGTGTGTCCAGTGTGTTCAGTGTGTCCAGTGTGTCCACTGTCCACTAGTGTGTTCAGTGTGTCCAGTGTGTCCAGTGTGTCCAGTGTGTCCAGTGTGTTCAGTGTGTCCAGTGTGTCCAGTGTGTTCAGTGTGTTCAGTGTGTCCAATGCGTCCAGTGCGTCCAGTGTGTTCAGTGTGTCCAGTGCGTCCAGTGCGTCCAGTGCGTTCAGTGTGTCCAGTGTGTCCAGTGTGTCCAGTGTGTTCAGTGTGTTCAGTGTGTCCAGTGTGTCCACTGTCCACTAGTGTGTTCAGTGTGTCCAGTGTGTCCAGTGTGTTCAGTGTGTTCAGTGTGTCCAGTGTGTCCAGTGTGTTCAGTGTGTCCACAGTGTGTTCAGTGTGTTCAGTGTGTTCAGTGTGTCCAGTGCGTCCAGTGCGTCCAGTGCGTTCAGTGCGTCCAGTGCGTCCAGTGCGTTCAGTGCGTCCAGTGCGTCCAGTGCGTCCAGTGCGTTCAGTGCGTGCAGTGCGTCCAGTGCGTTCAGTACGTCCAGTGCGTCCAGTGCGTCCAGTGCGTCCAGTGCGTCCAGTGCGTCCACTGCGTTCAGTGCGTCCAGTGCGTCCAGTGCGTCCAGTGCGTCCAGTGCGTCCAGTGCGTCCAGTGCGTTCAGTGCGTCCAGTGCGTCCAGTGCGTTCAGTGCGTTCAGTGCGTCCAGTGCGTCCAGTGCGTCCAGTGTGTTCAGTGTGTCCAGATGAAGAGCCGGACTCGTCCCGATGAGGAGCCGGACTCGTCCTGATGAAGAGCCGGAGTCGTCCCATTGAAGAGCCGGACTCGTCCCGATGAAGAGCCGGTGTCGTTGCAGTAAAGAGCCGGACTCGTCCTGATGAAGAGCCGGACTCGTCCCATTGAAGAGCCGGACTCGTCCCGATGAAGAGCCGGTGTCGTTGCAGTAAAGAGCCGGACTCGTCCCGATGAAGAGCCGGACTCGTCCTGTTGAAGAGCCGTTCTGTTTCTCATTACTGAACATTTTGCCTGTACTCGTTTGTCATCAGCTCTTTTACAAGGAGACGTTGAGTTTTTTGTCCCTCTGCTCCTCCCGTACGTCCCGGGGACTCACTTCCTGTTTGGAAATGCTGCTTTGATCAAGTCGTCGATCTGCAGCGAGCGCGAAACGTTAACGAGCGTTTTTTATGAAACCAGCGTGACGTGAGGCTCGTAACAACCAGACACTCGAGGATGTGGAGAGAGCGACTTTATTCAGACTTTTACTCGTTCAGGGAGAAACAGAAACACCGTCTAACACCGACTGCTGCTGTGTCCTTGAGCAAGACACTTTACCCACCTCGTGTCAGACTGTCAGCGTGTACACGAGGTTTTCTGTGGAGTACGGCAGAGTTCGGTTTGTTCTGGAGAGTCGGGTCGGACGGAGTAGCTCTCGTCGCCATGGTAACGCGTTAGCTTCTGTTGCTATGGACAGGTCATAAATGTGATAATTTTGACTGTTTTATGTTTTATTTTATGGTGTAAGTGTGGACTGTGTGTATAAACAGACAGAGCTAACCTGCTAGCCACCGCCGCCGTGTTCCAAACAGGAAGTGATCATGTCGCACTTCCTGCTCCATTGACTCTGGCTCCAATTCACTTTCTATTGAAAAACCCCTCTCTCTGTCCCTGCTGCTTCAGACTCATTTTGGTCTTAAATGTTTGTATTAACCCTCTACATGATCCTGGGAGTCATTTTTTAAAGTTATGTTTTTGTTTTGTTTTTTGAGATTTTTGTTTGTTTTTTTGTTTTTTGTTGTTTTTTTTTGGGGTGTTTTTATATATATATTTATAAAAAAAAAATTTTTTATTATTTTTTGAATTATTTTGAGTTTATTTAGATTTTTTTTTTTTAGTTTATTTAGATATGTTGTTTTTTTGTTTTGTTTTGTTTTTTTGTTATTTTACATTTTTTGTTATTTTTAGTTAAGTTTTTTATTTCACTATCACATATGGAACTCTGCTCCAGAAGCTGCTATAACGGCTCTAGCCTCTTTTCTCTAAGTTGAGATAAAGCTGTAGGTGACAAATGTGTTTTTTAAGATACTTCTGCCGACATCTTGACATTTTCAAACATTTTCATAACTCCAACCTAGACCAAACTCTGACTCTAACCAAATCCTAAAACACTGACCTGGTTCTGGTTCCTCTGGACCAGACCAGAGGCACTGATCCGTCTTCAGGAGGAACAGGCTCTTTCTCTTTATCCACGTTTTATACTCCTTTGGTTCGATTCTAGTTCAGAACTTCAATGAAAACGATGAAGTTCCGTCCTCAGGGTCTGTCCTGGGACCAGACCGGGTTTAGACCTGTGTGATGTCACCGGGTTTAGACCTGTGTGATGTCACGGGGTTTAGACCTGTGTGATGTCATCGGGTTTAGACCTGTGTGATGTCATCGGGTTTAGACCTGTGTGATGTCACCGGGTTTAGACCTGTGTGATGTCACGGGGTTTAGACCTGTGTGATGTCACGGGGTTTAGACCTGTGTGATGTCACGGGGTTTAGACCTGTGTGATGTCACCGGGTTTAGACTTGTGTGATGTCATCGGGTCTGTTCTGGGACCAGACCGGGTCCGGGTTTAGACCGGGTTCAGGTCTGGGTCTGTATACTGTTCGTTCTCAGCGTGTTTAGACTTTCTCGTTTCTTGTCAGACAAAACACCAAACGCGTTGGTTTGAGTCTGTTCTGAACGTTGTGATTGTTCCGTGATTGTGTTGAACTATGGCAAACATCCCTCCGTCTCCGTGGTGACGACGAGAGAAAATTGTGATAATTCTGAGTTGTCTTAAAAATCCTCGTAAAATCAGAGCCACAATGAGACAGAAGGAGAGCGTCAATCAAAAGTCAGACAAACACCGGGCTCTGGAATGTGCTTCAGTCGGGTTTGGACTTGTGAAAATCAAAACAAAAAACACGACGAGTCAAACTCAGGCCCGAGGGCCAAATCCGGCCTGTGGTGTCATTATATTTGGCCCGTGAGATCATGTCACATGTGCATTAAAAATCATACCGACGACATCACACTGGCAAGTTTTTTATTTGACAAATAATAATCTGTGACATTAGGCGACTTGGCTCAGTGGACCACATGGTTACTGGGTAAATCTAAAGATGAGTCGTCCCGTCAGAGACACTTTAAATCCTGTGAAAAGTGTTTCCTGTGAAGTTGAACGCTCTTTAAATAAATGTTCTGTTGTTTCATCTAAAGCAGAAATAAACAGAGAAGAAGAGAATCTCCTCGTGTTTCTCAGACACAGAAAATACTGACAGCTGCATCTTTTTATCCAATCAGGTTCACTGTTGCTATGAATCATGGGAAACAACTGCCTGACACGATCCCAGACACTCGATCCTCTGTCACGCTGCATTTTCAAAAGAGAGAAACAAGAAAATACAGCGGAGATGTGAGAACCATAAGGAAAGACAAGTTTATTTGTACAGCACAATTCGTTCACAAGGATATTCAAAGTGCTTTACAGAATAAGAAATACATTAAAATCACACAAATCAAACATGAATAGTCACAAATAATCATCATAAAGTTGACATTAAAACATTAAAACAAAAGAGTGCAGAATAAAATGAAAAACTTTTCAGGGAAAAAAGGAAACAGCTGCAGGACAGATTCACTTCAACTCAGGTTTATTTAAACCACATCAGCTGATCAAGGTACTTCAGGAAAAAAAGACAAAGGGACTGTAGACCATTGTGTTCTGCGTCCTGATTGGCTGAGGGACTGTAGACCATTGTGTTCTGCGTCCTGATTGGCTGAGGGACTGTAGACCATTGAGTTCTGCGTCCTGATTGGCTGAGGGACTGTAGACCATTGAGTTCTGCGTCCTGATTGGCTGAGGGGCTGTAGACCATTGTGTTCTGCGTCCTGATTGGCTGAGGGACTGTAGACCATTTGAGTTCTGCGTCCTGATTGGCTGAGGGACTGTAGACCATTGAGTTCTGCGTCCTGATTGGCTGAGGGGCTGTAGACCATTGTGTTCTGCGTCCTGATTGGCTGAGGGACTGTAGACCATTGTGTTCTGCGTCCTGATTGGCTGAGGGACTGTAGACTATTGTCCATCAGTCTCCTCCGTGTCTCCTGTACAGTACAGAATGTGTCAGACACATTTACATAAATGTTGGATCAGTGTGACTCTGAAGTGCTGTATGTTTGTGGGTTTTGTCGGGGAGAAAACTTGCAATGTCGATGAAACGTTCTGCACCGACAAAGGCACCGACGAAGGTTTGAACTTTGTGTTTAAACGAGAGAGAAATGTGAGAAAATGTTAATGTGTGAGAAAAGTGTATAAAGTGTGTGTGAGGAGTTTTACAGACAGAAACAGAGAGAATAATGTAAAAATAAAGCTGATACTTCACAGATTTCGCCTGTTGTGGGTTATTTTTTAGAATGAAACCTCCACCATAAACCAGGGGCCAGTGTATCATAAAAAAGTCGATCACTACATGGTCACAGCTGGTTTTAAAAAACAGCGACAGGGGGGTGACGGAGGGGGTCATGTGACGCTCAGGACGTCCAGACTCACTCCCTGAGCTGCAGAGGCTGCACTGGCACACGGGACATGGTCTGACACACGAAACATGAAGCTGTAAAAGAAACAAGTGCAGAGACGAGGGTTTGGGTGGAGTCAGGTGGAGCAGCAGCTCTGGGACCACACCATCCACCACTCACCATAATGACTGGGTGAACAACTCCAGAAATAGACAGAACCGCAGTGGTAAACAGAGAACTGCCTACACACACCAGGAGGAGAGAGGAGAGGAGAGGAGGAGGAGGAGGGAGAGGAGGAGAGGAGGAGAGGAGGAGAGGAGGAGAGAGGAGAGGAGGGGAGGAGGAGGAGGAGAGGAGAGAGAGGAGAGGAGAGGAGAGGAGGAGAGGAGGAGAGAGGAGGAGAGGAGGAGAGGAGGAGAGAGGAGGAGAGGAGGGGAGGAGGAGAGAGAGGGAGCTGCCTACACACACCAGGTGGAGAGAGGAGAGGAGAGAGGAGAGGAGGAGAGAGGAGAGAGGAGAGGAGGAGAGAGGAGAGGAGGAGGAGAGGAGGGGAGGAGGAGAGAGGGAGCTGCCTACACACACCAGGAGGGAGAGGAGGAAGGAGGAGAGGAGAGGAGAGAGGAGGGGGGGAGGAGGAGAGGAGGAGGAGGAGGAGAGGAGGAGGAGAGGAGGAGAGAGGGAGCTGCCTACACACACCAGGAAGAGAGGAGAGGAGGAGGAGAGGAGGAGAGGAGGAGGAAAGAGAGAGGAGAGGAGAGAGGGAGCTGCCTACACACACCAGGAAGAGAGGAGAGGAGGAGAGGAGGAGAGAAAGAGAGAGGAGAGGAGAGAGGGAGCTGCCTACACACACCAGGAGGAGAGGAGAGGAGGAGGAGAGAGGAGGAGAGGAGGGGAGGAGGAGAAAGAGAGAGGAGGAGAGAGAGAGAGAGGAGGAGAGAGGAGAGGAGGGAGGAGAGAGGAGAGGAGGGGAGGAGGAGAGAGGGAGCTGCCTACACACACCAGGTGGAGAGAGGAGAGGAGAGAGGAGAGGAGGAGAGAGGAGAGGAGAAGAGGAGAGAGAGGAGAGGAGGGGAGGAGGAGGAGAGGGAGCTGCCTACACACACCAGGAGGAGAGGAGGAGAGAGGAGAGGAGGAGAAAGAGAGAGGAGAGAGGAGAGGAGGGGAGGAGGAGAGGAAGAGGAGAGAGAGGAGGAGGAGAGAGGAGAGAGGGAGCTGCCTACACACACCAGGAGAGAGGAGAGGAGAGGAGGAGAGGAGGAGAGGAGGAGAGGAGGAGAGAGGGAGCTGCCTACACACACCAGGAGGAGAGGGAGAGGAGAGGAGGAGAGGAGGAGAGGAGGAGAGGAGGGGAGAGGGAGCTGCCTACTACACACACCAGGAGGAGAGGAGAGGAGAGGAGGAGGAGGAGGAGAGGAGGAGAGGAGGAGAGGAGGGGAGAGGGAGCTGCCTACACACACACAGGAGGAGAGAGGAGAGGAGGAGGGAGGAGAGGAGGAGAGGAGGGGAGGGGAGGAGGAGGAGAGAGGAGGAGAGAAGAGGAGAGAGGGAGCTGCCTACACACACGGAAGAGAGAGAGAGAGGAGGAGGAGGAGAGGAGGAGAGGAGAGGAGGAGAGGAGAGAGGGGGGGAGGAGGAGGAGAGGAGAGGAGAGGAGGAGAGGAGGAGAGGAGGAGAGGAGGAGAGGAGAGGAGGAGGAGAGAGGGAGGGAGGAGAGAGGGAGCTGCCTACACACACCAGGAGGAGGAGAGGAGGAGAGGAGGAGAAAAGAGAGAGAGGAGAGGAGAGGAGAGGAGGAGAGAGGAGAGGAGGAGAGGAGGAGAGAGGAGAGAAGAGGAGAGAGGGAGCTGAGAGGGAGCTGCCTACACACCAGGAAGAGAGGAGAGGAGGAGAGAGGAGGAGAGGAGGAGAGGAGAGGAGGAGAGAGGAGGGGAGGAGAGAGGAGAGGAGGAGGAGAGGAGAGGAGGAGGAGGAGAGGAGGAGAGGAGGGGGAGGAGGAGAGGAGAGGAGAGGAGGAGAGAGGGAGCTGCCTACACACACCAGGAGGAGAGGAGGAGAGGAGGAGAGGAGGAGAGAGGAGAGGAGAGGAGAGGAGGAGAGGAGGAGAGGAGGAGAGGAGAGAGAGGAGAGAGAGGAGAGGAGAGAGGAGAGAGGAGAGAGAGGAGAGGAGGAGAGAGGGAGCTGCCTACACACACCAGGAGGAGAGAGGAGAGGAGAGGCGAGAGAGAGAGGAGAGGAGAGGAGGAGAGAGGGAGCTGCCTACACACACCAGGAGGAGAGAGGAGAGGAGAGGAGGAGAGGAGGAGAAAGAGAGAGGAGGAGGAGGGAGGAGAGGAAGAGGGAGGAGAGAGAGAGAAGCAGGGAGATGGAGAAGAGGAGGGAGACAGGGGGAGATAGAGGAGGAAGTGACATCATCTGAAGAGAAATGTTGAGGTTTTCTCAAACATTTATTTGCAGAATTAATAAATAAAGAGTAAAAAGCAGCGGGCCCAACACTGAGCCCTGGGGGACTTCAGTTTGAAAGATAATTATGGACCAATCACAATCTGACTAATAAGATTTAACACAGCTTTTTTTTTTTCTTCTTTTTTTTTTTAATAAACTGTAACTTGATTAGCAACTTTTCTAAAACTTTTGCAGGACAAGTTCATTTAGATTTTGAAATTATTAACTAATTATTTTATTTTTAGCTGTACGACTTTTATGTAAAGCTAAAACATGAGCCGTTTTCTAGTATGACATGATGTTCGAGAGGTTGAATTAAACACGGGGCGGCTGGTGATCGAGGTTTTTGATAGAGGTCGTTAGCTCATTAGCTCGTTAGCTCGTTAGCTGCTGTCGTCATATCTGAAGCTCTCACACGTCCGGCCTGCAGACGAAGGTAAAGTCAGTCACTTTTTCCACATAAGTTTGAGCCGGACGGGGTTTGGTGGAGTCGTCTTTGCGTCTCGAGTCCCTGTGATGTTAAAACCGTTAAAATAAATTATGTTTTATGAGCTGCGACATATTAAGATCATTAAGGACGCCACATGAGAGCGTTTTTGAACAAACAGTAGCTACAGAAAGACTTAAACATGTCGTTAAACACGCTAACATGAGCAAAGTTCACATGTGACGAGTTAGCATAACGTTAGCTTAATGTGACTTACTCCAGATGTATCGTTTAAGCAGCTCTGGACGTCAAAATAAGCCCACTCTATTAAAAAGTGCACTGTTAGCATGCTAGTTGTTGTTACCATGACCTCAAGATTCCACTCTGGTGTCTGAAAGTTGTGTAAACTCTTCTAAACTCATCATGGTGAATACTCAGCATGTTCTGATAATGAGGAATGACTCTGGGACCAAACTGTTTTTAAAATGTGTTTTTAAATGGAGGAGATTTCTAAAGTCAGTGTCATGTTCTTCTGTGTCTTGTGTTTCCAGCTTGTCTTTAACAGGTCGCTCCTGCTGCTCCTCCTGCCCTTTCTGCTCCTCCTGCTTCTGCACCTCCTGCTCCTCCTCCTGCTCCTCCTGCTCCTCCTCCTCCTGCTGTGTTCTCACTGTTCTCCTGACCTGGCTTTAGTCCAAAGTCCTTTATCTCCACGACCTTCTCCACGACCTGAGTCGACACACAGAGGTGACAGCAAACTTTACACCCGCCTGAAAACAGGCCGGGACGTCCCACACGGGGCAGAGGGCGAGAAGAGGGGAGGGGGGTGAGAGCAGGAGGGGGGAGGAGGGTGAGAGGGAGATAAGAGGGGAGGGGTGAGACGAGGGACAAGAGGGGAGGGGTAAGAGGGGAGGACGTGTGCTCTGATGTCAGACAGAACATTTACAGATAAAACATGAGCAAAAAGCTGTCACTTTAAACTGAGATAAGGCCACAGTCTGGAGTTTTTTTTTAGTTTTTTATCGTCAGAATCCTCCATGTTCATTTCAAAGACGCAGTTTGGTCCAAACGGTTTAAAATTAAAACTACAATCTGAGCCTGAGCTGCAGAGTCTTCACCTGGATCAAGTTTAGCTTTAAAACAGCTGAATTTAAGCTTTGAAACTGGCAACATGAGAGTCATGTGACACTCATTCTGCTTTCTGATTGGATAAACATCGTCCAATGAAAACTGGACCATCGTGTTCAATGTTTTTGTCACATTCACTTCATTTTGATCCAAAATGTTGAGCTAAAATCTGGGGACACGTAGGTTTTGTTCAGGACATTTGAAATAAAAGTGTCACAGATCCAAGTTTTATCTTTAAACGTCCTGAACGTCCTTCAGAGGCTTTTACACAAACAGAGGATAAGCTGCTGATAAATGCACTTATCACACTGCACTCAGACTGTAGACTGAAGCTAACGTGAAGCTAATGGGAAGCTAATGGGAAGCTAACGTGAAGCTAACGTGAAGCTAGCTTTAGCATCTTAAAGGGGCCATGTTCCACCGTGTTCTGATCTAATGTTTCCTCATCACAAACAGACCTGGAGCTGTGTTTTGTTTCATTCAAACTGAAAACACTCTGTTCCACCTCGTGATGTCATCATGTGGTGTTACAGGAAGTGCTCCACTGTGTTTTTAAACTCCACCTTCACTAGAATCATCTGGATCATTTCAGTCCTGGAAAAAACAACAATTTACAACTGAACTAAAGGGAAAAGGAGGAGTTCACGTGAAAACTCCTGTCTTCCTCCTCTCCTCCTCTTGTCTCCTCTCCTCCTCTTGTTTCCTCTCCTCCTCTCGTCTCCTCTCCTCCTCTTGTCTTCTCTCCTCCTTATCTCATCTCCTCTCCTTCTCTTGTCTCCTCTCCTCCTCTTGTCTCCTCTCATCTCCTCTCCTCCTCTCGTCTCCTTTCCTCCTCTTGTCTCCTCTCGTCTCCTCTCCTCCTCTCCTCTCGTCTCCTCTCCTCCTCTCGTCTCCTCTCCTCCTCTTGTCTCCTCTTCTCCTCTCCTCTCGTCTCCTCTCCTCCTCTCGTCTCCTCTCCTCCTCTTGAGAACAGCTTTAGAACATTGATTAAAGCTACAAGAGTCACTTTTGTGTAATATAGGACTGTTGCTATGGTAACCAACAATTCAAACCCAAATATTACATCGTCTGATTGGTTAATAGTCCTCAAAATGGTGCCCTGACAGGAAGCTGAAACTCATGATTATGAAACCAGTAAAAAAACAGTGAAGTTTACATTTATTTATTTAAAGTTTTCATTTTGAAACAGTTGAGACGCTTCACCCACATAAACCCCTTCGGTTCTTGGTCTGGTCCAGTGTGGTCCACAAATAGTTTTTTTTATCCTGGTACATTTCACGTTTTCTTTGGCGTTCCCACTTTCGTTTTTTTCCAAATGAAATTCCAGGAAGCAGCTTATCTGGTCTCAGCACATTACGTTGATTATGTGGAGTGCAAAACGGGCGAAAACAAGGACGCCCACGAGAGAGAGGACCAGTCCAGAGTCTGTGAACAGAGGCTTAAAGCTGCACCGTGGAACTTTTCCAGAGAGTCACCAGCGTGTCTCCATGGTGATGTTATGGAGCTCGACGGTCACGCCCACTTCAGATTTCACATTCACATTTGTCAAAGACTTTTCAAAAAGAGTTTGGAGGCTAGCATCATGGAGGCTAACATCACAGAGGCTAACATCCTGGAGGCTAACATCATAGCGGCTAACATCACAGAGGCTAACATTGTGGAGGCTAACATCGTGGAGGCTAACATCACAGAGGCTAACATTCCAGAGGCTAACATCCTGGAGGCTAACATCAAGCGGCTAACATCACAGAGGCTAACATTGTGGAGGCTAACATCGTGGAGGCTAACATCACAGAGGCTAACATTCCGGAGGCTAACATCCTGGAGGCTAACATCATAGAGGCTAACATCACAGAGGCTAACATCACAGAGGCTAACATCACAGAGGCTAACATCGCGGAGGCTAACATCACAGAGGCTAACATCATAGATGCTAACATCACAGAGGCTAACATCGCGGAGGCTAACATCCTGGAGGCTAACATCATAGAGGCTAACATCATAGCGGCTAACATCACAGAGGCTAACATTGTGGAGGCTAACATCGTGGAGGCTAACATCACAGAGGCTAACATTCCGGAGGCTAACATCCTGGAGGCTACATCATAGAGGCTAACATCACAGAGGCTAACATCACAGAGGCTAACATCACAGAGGCTAACATCGCGGAGGCTAACATCACAGAGGCTAACATCATAGATGCTAACATCACAGAGGCTAACATCGCGGAGGAGGCTAACATCCTGGAGGCTAACATCATAGAGGCTAACATCATAGAGGCTAACATCGCAGAGGCTAACATCACAGAGGCTAACATCACAGAGGCTAACATCATAGAGGCTAACATCACAGAGGCTAACATCACAGAGGCTAACATCACGGAGGCTAACATCATAGTGGCTAACATCACGGAGGCTAACATCAAGGAGGCTGACAAGCTACATAATATCCATAACATGGTTGTTTTAAGTCCTAAAGAAAAGAAAAAAAAAATTAATTTAAAACAAAACTTAAAGTCGGTGAAATGTTTTAATAACTTAGCGGTTTATAAAGTTTCAGACACAGATTTTAAATAAAAGTAGGACTCCTGTGGTCTTTACCTCAGAGCTGGGGTAACGCCGCAGCAGGAAGAGGCGTTACTTTCAACATCCTCGCTCCTGATTGGCTCTTTGGTTGCTATGATACTCGGAGTCGATTTCCAAATATGGAAATCAACTCCAGTTTGCTACAGACTGCTAGTCTTTATATAGTCTCTGGTTTAAAGCTCTCCTGTGGGACATTCCACATAGAGACAAGCATTAGCTGTAACCTCCATCGGGAAAGTTACACAGTGCACCTTTAAATACAGTCTTTAAATAAATCTAAACACATATAAATACATAAGTCCATTCTGTAAAGTCTATAAGGAGCCGAAAGCTTTATCTTCTATTAAGCTAATCGATCTGTCCGTTAGCATCTTCTCACTGTTCACCACTTTGTATCCAAACAGTTTCAGCGTCGGTCGGCAAACTCTCTGCACGACCTGCGCTATTTTGAACGGCAAACTGAACCGCCATTTCTCCACATGTTCCGACGAGTTCCTTTGCAAAGAGTAAACTCCGCTAGCTTCTTTTTGCGAGACTTGCGTGTTTCTCACAATCCACGACCTCACCTGTGGCGTGAACGGAATCCCGGCAAACTTGTACATCTCCGTCGCTTTCCTCATCGGGAACCTCGCTATATCCTCGTAGCGGACTAGCATGTAGCGCCCGCGTAGCCATTTGGGTTGTTTTAGCCCGATTTGCGCAGACATCCGGATATTATCGCAGTTTCCTTTTAACTTTCGAACTTCGTCGTCGTCCAAAGGGACATTTCCTCGCGTCGCCCATTCTTTCCAGTTTTTATATTTTTCAAACGCGACCATTCGGGATGCTAGCACCGCTCTCGGGTCGCGCACTAGCTGGATAAACTTTACGTCCAGTCTCGGGTCCTCCGCTAACGGCCGTAGCGTCTCCAGTTGGCGTACTCGGACTGATTTGATAGCTCTGTGCTCCTTTTGTAAGCAAGACTGCGACGCCATAGTTAAATTCAGCGGTCCACATTTTCTCGTTTTGCAGTGGAATTTTTCGAAATCTCCTTGAACGAACGGACTGCAAACGGATTCTGCGCATAAGCGAGCTGCTGGACCACCGTCGGAAAAGATTAGCCGTGACGTGATCAACAGGAAGCGGCTCTATGAAACTCTCCAGCAGCGAAAAGTCACATTGAAACAGCTGCTGCAGGACGTCGCGATACGCCTTAGCAGAGGCCGTAGCGTTCGTACCGCCGCCTTCCAGCGTTAGCATCTTCTCGACGTGCCAAAGCGGCTCAAACAGATAAAACATGTTGTCTCCCTGTTGGTTGAAAAACTCTCCAACAAAAGAGGAGCCGGTTCGCGTCGTGGCGAGCAGCAGGATGTGTTTCTGTCTGGATTTGGTCTTGGGGAAGTTCAGGTGGGAACTGTAGTTTTCCAGGCGTCGTTTCATCAGGGTGAAAACGGGAGCGCTCGTCCTGGGGTGAAAGGTCAAGGAGCCATTTTGGTTCGGTTTGAGCAGGATCTGGAGGGCGGAGTCGGGAGGGAGGAGGAGCTGAGGCTGCTTCAAGGTGAGTTTGTCCGACACCCTGAAACGACAGGAAGAGGCGGGTGGGTAAAGGTGCAGTGTGGAACTTTTCTGCTTTTCACCAAAACACCAGATTGTTACATAAATAAATGGGATCAAATGTGTAAATATAAAGCTCTGCGTGTAGCAAATCTAAAAAAGTAAAATATCGACCTGTGCTGGAGATTTAAGGCCGATATCCCATACGCTAAAAAGGCCAAATATCGGTGCGATATATCGCCTGTTTCTAATCTGATTTGAACCTGAAACACCATCAGAATCTTACATACAGTTCATTAAAGTCATAAGTATTAACTACGATCACACATAAAAACATCTCCATGGAGACAAGACCATGGCAAAACCGTCCACGAGAAAAGTTACTGAGTGGCACTTTAAACTGAGCAGCAGTCAGAGCGACAGTCGAAAAAGAAAAACAACTTTACTAAATAAAAAATACAAGAACAAGGAAAATATACGGTTAAAATGTCGGCTATAAATGTCCTGTGTTAAAGGGAAGGTGTGGAGTCTGTCCCTGTGTCCAGAGTCTGTCCACAGTCTGTCCAGAGTCTGTCCAGAGTCTGTGTCCAGAGTCTGTCCAGAGTCTGTCCCAGAGTCTGTCATTTTAGTTTATTCCAGAGTCTGTCATAGAGTCTGTCCCTGTGTGTCCATGGACATAGTAACGTGCTAGCTGTGTTCCAGAGTCTGTCCCTGTGATCCAGAGCACTTCTGTCCAGAGTCTGTCATGTGTGTCTTCCAGAGTCTATTAACCCTCTACATGATCCCAGGGTCTGTCCCTGTGTCTGTAAAGTCTGTCCAGAGTCTGTCCCTGTGTGTCCAGAGTCTGTCCCCGACGTGTGCCCTGAGCGTCTGTCAAGAGTTTGTCCCCAGCGTGTAGTCCAGAGTCTGTCCCCATGTGTCCAGAGTCTGTCCAGAGTCTGTCCCTGGTGTACCTTCACCCAGAGTCTGTCCCCGTGTGTGGCTCTTTGGTTCCATGAGTCTGTCCCTGTGTGTCCAGAGTCTGTCCCCGTGTGTCCAGAGTCTGTCCCTGTGTCCAGAGTCTGTCCCCGTGTGGATAAAACAGAGTTTGTGTCCAGAGTCTGTCCCGCCAGTCCAGAGTCTGTCCAGACTCTGTCCAGACTGCAGTTGCTGGAGTTTAGACAGTGACCGATCAGAGAGAGACATTTTAGGTTTATTTCCACCGCGTTCTAGTCATAAACGATAAATATAAATGGACATAGCTAACGTGCTAGCTGCCATGTTCCAAACAGGAAGTGATCATGGAGCACTTCCTGCTCCATCGACTCAGACTCGTCATTTTGGTCTTAAATGTTCGTATTAACCCTCTACATGATCCTGGGATGTTTTTATTTCACGTCTGTGTCTGTAAATCAAACATTTATGAACATTAATCACAGAAGTGATCAGGTCACTTCTTTCTCCCGACGTTATGCTCCTGTTAGCGTTAGCAACAGGTTTTGATTGACAGCGTTGCTAGGTGCCCACTCCCTGTTAAACCAGTGGTGTGTTTGGAAATGGGCGTTACCTTCACCAGCCTCGCTCCTGATTGGCTCTTTGGTTGCTATGATCTGGCGACCCGTGATGTGGTTTGTTATATTTGACTTGTTGACCTTTTACCGGGGGTCACGCAGAGGTCAAAGGTCACGTGTATGAAATCTGAAATAAATCTGGATAAAACAAAAGTTTGTCGAGCACCCACCTGGATATGATCTTGTTCTCCTTCTCGATGATGACCAGCGCCAGCACAAACACCACGGGGATGGAGTATTTGAACCTCATCCTCAGAGTACTACTGCCCAAAGTACTGCCCAAAGTACTACATAAAGTACTGCAGTATTTTCAGATAGGTGACTGCAGTATTTTCAGTCTGATGTGGGGCTCTAACGTTCACCAGTTCAGTTTCCTCCTGCGAACGACAAAGAGCGAAGGGACAGAAGGTGAGAAATGTAGCTTTGAAAATAAAAAAATAAAAAAACAAATAAGATGAACGAGTGACAGGGACAAGGATCAGATTTATGATTTATGTTTTAATAAAAGGATTTAGTTCAAAGTTCACATTTTAAACTGGGAAAAAAGACTGAAATCTGAACTGACAAACGAATACAAGATGTTTGAACAGATCGAAAGTACAGGGTTAGACGTTTTTATGCAGAAAAAAGAACAGGAAGTGATCAAGGTGCACTTCCTGCTCCATCGACTATGGCTCCAATTCACTTTCTATTGACAAAACGGTGTCTCTCCCTGTCCCTGCTGCTTCAGACTCATTCTGGTCTTAAATGTTCGTATTAACCCTCTACATGATCCTGGGGTTTTTATTTCACGTCTGTGTCTGTAAATCAACATAAGACAGCCTCGCTCCTGATTGGCTCTTTGGTTGCTATGATACTCGGTTTTCAGAATAAATATGTAACTCAGCTCCAGATTAGCCGCTGTACCTGTTAGCCTCGATTAGCTTCACTTGACTGAACGCTTCTTCTTCTTCTGTCTGTGGTGGGAACCCCGTCGTCTCCAAAATGACAGAATGTTCTTCTTTGTGATTTCCTCTAAAAGTCGAGAATGTACAAAGTAAAAGAGTCGGTGGAATAACAGGCTCGTCTGAGTTTGTTGATCTGAACCACACGATTGTGTCTGTCACACGAGTTTTTAAAACAAACATGATGATAGTGTTCAGCAGGTTTAAGATCAGACCAGATCATCACCGAGAAAACATTTAATCATGAAACAAAACCAAACACGACCACAGAACTCAAGTCCTGTGAGTATAGAACTCAAGTCCTCTGTGAGTATAGAACTCAAGTCCTCTGTGAGTATAGAACTCAAGTCCTCTGTGAGTATAGAACTCTAGTCCTCTGTGAGTATAGAACTCAAGTCCTCTGTGAGTATAGAACTCAAGTCTAGTCCTCTGTGAGTATAGAACTCAAGTCCTCTGTGAGTATAGAACTCAAGTCCTGTGAGTATAGAACTCTAGTCCTCTGTGAGTATAGAACTCAAGTCCTCTGTGAGTATAGAACTCTAGTCCTCTGTGAGTATAGAACTCAAGTCCTCTGTGAGTATAGAACTCAAGTCCTCTGTGAGTATAGAACTCAAGTCCTCTGTGAGTATAGAACTCAAGTCCTCTGTGAGTATAGAACTCAAGTCCTCTGTGAGTATAGAACTCAAGTCCTGTGAGTATAGAACTCTAGTCCTCTGTGATATAGAACTCTAGTCCTCTGAGTAGTATACTCCAGTCTCAAGTCCTCTGTGAGTATAGAACTCAAGTCCTCTGTGAGTATAGAACTCAAGTCCTCTGTGAGTATAGAACTCTAGTCCTCTGTGAGTATAGAACTCAAGTCCTCTGTGAGTATAGAACTCAAGTCCTCTGTGAGTATAGAACTCAAGTCCTCTGTGAGTATAGAACTCAAGTCCTCAGTATAGAACTCAAGTCCTCTGTGAGTATAGAACTCAAGTCCTCTGTGAGTATAGAACTCTAGTCCTCTGTGAGTATAGAACTCAAGTCCTCTGTGAGTTGTCATCTGCAGTAGTAGTAGTAGCAGTAGTAGTACTTTAGTAGTTCTCATCTGCAGTAGTAGTAGTAGCAGTAGTAGTACTTTAGTACAGTTGTCGTTTGCAGTCGTCCAGAGCAGAGTCTGTTATGACTTAAGGTTTGATGTTGACACTTCCTCCTCCAACTGACAGACGAGCAGCTGTGTCTGTGTACTACAGGTACTACGAGTACTCCTCCAAGTACTACAGGTACTACGAGTACTCCTCCAAGTACTACAGGTACTACGAGTACTCCTCCAAGTACTACAGGTACTACGAGTACTTCCTCCAAGTACTACAGGTACTACGAGTACTCTCCAAGTACTACAGGTACTACGAGTACTCCTCCAAGTACTACAGGTACTACGAGTACTGCTCCAAGTACTACAGGTACTACGAGTACTCCTCCAAGTACTACAGGTACTACGAGTACTCCTCCAAGTACTACAGGTACTACGAGTACTGCTCCAAGTACTACAGGTACTACGAGTACTGCTCCAAGTACTACAGGTACTACGAGTACTCCTCCAAGTACTACAGGTACTACAAGAGTACTGCTCCAAGTACTACAGGTATACTACGAGTACTGCTCCAAGTACTACAGGTACTACGAGTACTCCTCCAAGTACTACAGGTACTACGAGTACTGCTCCAAGTACTACAGGTACTACGAGTACTCCCTCCAAGTACTACAGGTACTACGAGTACTCCTCCAAGTACTACAGGTACTACGAGTACTCACTACAGGTACTACGGTACTCCTCCAAGTACTACAGGTACTACTACAGACGTACTACAGCTCCAAGTACTACACCAGTTACTACAACTTTATACTTTCCAAGTTTTGTGTTGTTCTGTTTGTTTGTCTTTGTTGTGTTTGTTTGTGTGTTTTGTCTGTGTGTGTGTGTGTGTGTGTTTGTGTGTGTGTGTGTGTGTGTGTTGTGTGTGTGTTTGTGTGTGTGTGTTTGATTGTGTGTGTGTTTGTCTGTGTGTTTGTGTGTCTGTGTGTGTGTGTGTGTGTGTGTGTCTGTGTGTGTTTGTGTGTTTGTCTGTGTGTTTGTGTGTGTGTTTGTCTGTGTGTTTGTGTGTGTGTGTGTGTGTTTGTGTGTCTGTGTGTTTGTGTGTTTGTGTGTGTGTTTGTGTGTGTGTGTGTGTGTGTGTTTGTGTGTGTGTTTGTGTGTGTGTTTGTGTGTGTTTGTGTGTTTGTCTGTGTGTCTGTGTGTGTTTGTGTGTGTGTTTGTGTGTTTCTCATAAACCTGTTGTACATCAGGGCGCTGCTCTGTCGTTCTGGGTGGGCCTGTCCCTGAACGCACCGCTGCCCCTGCACAAAACAGGCTCTTCCTCGAGACGTTCACAGACACGGACACGGGTCGGATATTTATGTCTGACACCGAAACTCCAGCTGGAATAACACGACTATTCAAACCCTCCTTAAGGTTAGCAGTACGAGTCTGTACGAGGCTCCGCCCACAAGCTGACACCACCCATCTCCACACAACAATTCTGAATAAATGAACAAAAACATGACATAAAACTGTAAAATACCTCCTCTTTAATACCCCACAGGAGTAAATACCTCCTCTTTAATACCCCACAGAAGTAAATACCTCCTCTTTAATACCCCACAGGAGTAAATACCTCCTCTTTAATACCCCACAGAAGTAAATACCTCCTCTTTAATACCCCACAGAAGTAAATACCTCCTCTTTACTACCCCACAGAAGTAAATACCTCCTCTTTAAAGGTGCATTGTGTCACTTTCCTGGTGGTTTGTCATCTGCTCGTTTCCATGGAGATGTTCATGTTTTGTCTAATCCTGCTTTTATTCAGTTACAGGTGTTTGTATCGTGTTGAAAAACGAGTGTTCTTACAGAGCGGGGTCAGCTCTCCACAGATCTGACCTGTAACTTGACCCGGTCGCGTCCCCTCCTCGTCTCCATGGAGACAGAGTCCCTGTGTACTCTGTGTACTCTGTGTACTCTGTGTACTCTGTGTACTCTGTGTGTGGAGGCTCTGTCCCAGTAAAACTGAAGGTTTTAGGGTTTGTGTGAAATTCTCCAGAGGCTCAAAGAAGAAACCAAACAGAGAGTTTAGTGATGGAGCCGTCTGCACCGTGCTGAGGTATGTCAGGAATACTGCACATACTACTACTACTGCACATACTACTACTGCACCTACTACTACTACACATACTACTACTGCACATACTACTAATAATACACATACTACTAATAATAATAATGCCTTACACTTTACAGTCTTGTCAAAGCCTCTCAGAGAACTTCACTATCGTCATTATTCATTCACTTCACACTTGGTGATGGTAAAATACTATTGTAGCCACAGCTGCCCTGGGGCAGACTGACAGAAGCGAGGCTGAGAGTTTGCACCATCAGCCCCTCTGACCACCACCATTCGTGCACACACACCACTTTCATACTAGCCTCTAACCACTGAGCCACTGTTGCCCACTGCACATACTACTACTGCTACTACTACTACTGCTACTACTACTGCTACTACTACTACTACTACTGCTACTACTACTACTACTGCTACTACTACTACTACTGAGCTACTACTACTACTACTACTACTACTACTACTACTACTACTACTACTACTACTACTACTACTACTACTACTACTACTACTACTACTACTACTACTACTGCTGCTACTTCTGTTGATGGAGCACCGTCCTGAGTGATCCCATAATTACAAGGTCTGCACCATAAACTATATAAAGAAAGTGACGTCACCACAGAGTCGTGTATTTAGAATTCTGAAAAAAACCAAAGAGACGATCGACCCAGTGACGTCGGGACAGAAGGACCTGACGTGTCTGTTATTAATGTTCAGATGTTGATTTAGACACAAAAGTGAAATAAAAACCCCAGGATCATGTAGAGGGTTAATACGAACATTTAAGACCAACATGAGTCTGAAGCAGCAGGGACAGAGAGAGACAGTTTATCAATAAAAAGTGAATGGAGCCAGAGTCAATGGAACAGAAAGTGTGACATGATCACTTCCTGTTTGGAACCTGGCGGCTAACAGGCTAGCTACAAAGACAACGACCTACGACCACTACAGAGACACAGGGATCTTCAGGTGGCAGCTGAAAACATCGTCCAGACGAGCACTTTTGAAATCTTACAGAGTACTTGAACAAATGAGAGACAACTACTACTACTAGGCCTACTACTCCTATTACTACTACTACTACTACTACTACAATGATTGGTGAAGGTCAAGCGTTACTCCAGGTGTGACTGAATAATGCAACAGATTGTGAATGAATTACTACTACTTCTACTTGTACTTCTACTACTACTATGAGGCTGTGAGTACAGACTCGTACATGGTTGAGTGGTTCAGAGCAAAGGATTAAGATTCTTTTCATGTGGTCAAAGAAATACTTCTAGTATTACTGCTACTACTACATGTATACTTACTCAAGGATAATTAAACTACTACACATATAATTACTTAAGGATAATTCAACGTTTTGATTAAAAGGATTCATTTTAAATAAAGTTTCAGTCCTAATTAAAGTCTCAAAGTCATTAAGTCTTTAGCTTTAACTTAACTGTAGATCCTGTGAATAGAGAGTCACAGAGCACAGGCCGATCCTCCCGCTGACCCCACGGCTTTGAACAAACAAGAGACTTTAACCTGTCAGTCAAGTCCAGAGTCACTGTTCACGGGTCCCTCGCTTATCTCACCTTCTAAAAATAACCCACAAAATCCGTTAAGTAGTCAGTTGCATTTTTTACACTTATTCTCTCTGTTTCTTGTCTGTAAAACCCCTCACCACACACTTTATACACTTTTCTCACACATTAACATTTTCTCACATTTCTCTCTCGTTTAAACACAAAGTTCAAACCTTCGTCGGTGCAGAACGTTTCATCGACATTGTGGGTCTACAGTCCCTCAGCCAATCAGGACGCAGAACACAATGATCTACAGTCCCTCAGCCAATCAGGACGCAGAACACAATGGTCTACAGTCCCTCAGCCAATCAGGACGCAGAATGCACGTTCATACACTGTAAAAAAGCATGCAAAAGTGCACAAAACAAATCTGTAAAGCAGTGAGGCCGAGAAAGTTGAACTGTGATATAGTGAGGGACGACTGTACTATTACTGCGATCTTCACTCCTACAACTTTTTGTCCAGTTGACAGACTTTACTTTGGCGTTTGGATCAGACCTGGACGACTGAGGGACACACAGACAACACCATAAACCGAAAACCCCACAAGCTCTTCTCCCTGGCATTTAACACTACACAGGATGTACCGGATCAGTCTATAAGCAGCTGTTTAGGGCCCCGAGGCCACCAGAGGGCCCCCAAGAGCCCATACATTTACATTGAAAATAATACAATACGCTTGTCCCTCACTATATCACGGTTCAGCTTTTGTGGTCTCGCTGTTTCAGGGATTTTTTTTGTGCAATTTGACATGCTTTTTACAGTGTATTGTGTTCCGCGTCCTGATTGGCTGAGGGACTGTAGACCATTGTGTTCTGCGTCCTGATTGGCTGAGGGACTGTAGACCAATGTGTTCTGTGTCCTGATTGGCTGAGGGACTGTAGACCATTGTGTTCTGTGTCCTGATTGGCTGAGGGACTGTAGACCATTGTGTTCTGTGTCCTGATTGGCTGAGGGACTGAGTCAAATCCAGCTTAGGGCCCCCTGAGAGCTGGGACCGGCCCTGGTTGGTTTAAGTAGTTTTAAACGTGCTGTAGAAATAACCTTGTGCTGTGTGTTGGATTCGTTCGTGTTCACTGTGTCGTTGGGTCGAGCGTCACGTTTAGCGTTAGCGAGGCTAATACTGTGAACGTGCATCATGCCCCGGGCCCGTCCACAGCTGCTGTGGTCATTGTTTTTTAATATGGAACAAACCAGAAATGAGACATCAAGCGTCCATCATGTGGTTTGGTCGAGTCTGATTTAAACTCAGTCCAAACTTCAGAGGCTGTGGTGCAAAAATAACCACTGTGAGCCGCCATTTTGGACGCTCCCAAACCACGAGGGAGGATGACAGAGGGACCAGCGGATATGAGGCGGGATGTGATGTGTCCTGTTACTCAGATTTAAATAGAATCCTTCTTAGGCCTATTATTAAAGTATTAAAGGGCCTGTACCATAAACTGTATAAAGAAGTGGGCTAACTGAGTGTGACGTCACCCAAGCTAATCGAGGCTAGCAGTTATAGCGGCTAATCTGGAGCTGAGTTGCATATTAGAAACTCCGACTGTGAGTATCATAGCAACCAAAGAGCCAATCCGGAGCAAGGCTGCTGAAGGTAACGCCCCTTCTCTTCAACTTAGCAACACTGTCAATCAAACCTGTTGCTAAAGCTAGCAGGAGCGACCTCGTGAAAAGGAGGAGGCGCCTGATATGTCTGTTAATAATGTTCATATGTTGATTTACAGACACAATAGTGAAATAAAAACCCCAGGATCATGTAGAGGGTTAATACGAACATTTAAGACAAAAACGTCGCTAACCCGGCTAGCAGGTTAGCTAAGTCCATTTATATAAACAGTAAAACGTGTCCTGTCCCAGTTCAGATGTGTTGCATTAGCAGATTTTGAGGTCAAAATAAGTCCACTGTGAGCTGTCTGCATCTCAGTCGAATCCACTAATCAGGAAGTGAGCGTTAGCATGCTAGTTTTTGTTTGTTTGAATGAAAGTTTGAGTGACTGGTGATGGTCGGAGGGTTCGATGGCGGAGATTGGCAGCCTCACATTCGCCCGTCTACACCTGGGCGGCTGTGGCTACTTTGAGGGTGTCCTGCATGGGTGTCTGTGGCGGAATGTTGAGCAGTTACCATGGTGACACAATGCGCACATTAGCAAGCGCTGTCAAGTAAGTTTCTAGATCATCTGAAAGCTCAAGAAAAAATACAAAATGAGCGTTCATGGTCCTGTTTGAGAGTTCGATTTTACACAAAAAGGTGAGAGCGACTGAAAAACTGTTGGCTAACGCTAATGCTAATGCTAATGCTAGCTTGTGGCTGTGATGTTATTTGACAGGGACTTGTTCAACAGCACAAATCAGCTGTTGTGGTTGAGCTAAGTCGACTCTTTCTAGTCAGATTGTGTTAAACCAAAGCTCACATTAAAGTCTAACAGAGCTCCAGACAGATCAGTGCCTCCGGTTAGCTTCACCCCCGCAGAGAATGCTGATGACATCCGCTGCAAAGTATCTATAAAAAACGTTTTAACTGTGCTCAAACAAACTGAAGACGCTGTGAGGAGACGAGGACACATTCTGCACCAAACTGGAGTCATGCTCGTCCAATCAACTCACGGAAACCACGGCAACGGCTCGTTTTAGACTCAAACTCACAAAACCGACCAACACCACGGGTCAGTCTCATGTTTCAGGTGCTGATGACGATCTAGATTATATTAAATTACTTTTAATGGGATTTTGGTCAATTCAAGATTTTTTGTGACTGTGAAAAGTAGTTTTTTTATTGTTTACACGTCAGAAAAACATTTATATATTTAATTTCACTGTAAATCTGTTATAATAATAATGATACATGAGTAGATGACAGCAAAATACACTAAATATAACAACAAACTAACAAACAAACAACAGACACGTTTTTGAAGAACAGGTGAGTTTTTAAGAGTTTTTTATGTATTTATTATTATTATTATTATTATTATTATTATTATTATTATTATTATTATTATTATTATTATCATCATTAATAAGATATTTTTATTTATGTTTTATTTTTTGCGAGAGAGATTATAGTGAGTTTCAGATGTGAAGGGAGTTATAATTTGTTTTTTGAGAATTACATTTTTTAATTTTTTTTTTAATGAAAAAAATTGGGGGAAAAAATTAAAAATGAACAAAAATTAAGAAATTGAAAAAAAAAATTGAAAAAAAAAATTGAAAAAAACTTTTAGCCCAATATTTGATTGTGATTTTTCTTTTTGCATTAATTCTGATAAAACAACATTACACTTTGAGACTTAAACTTTGGGGAAACTCATTTCAAAGCCTGACGCGCGTTACTCACCATTCTGCACATCTGCGCTGCGTAAAGTCTCCATTTGGTCCCTGAATTGATCCAGACGCGCTCCAAACCTCTCCAAACGTCTCCAAACCTCTCCAGACCTCTCCAAACGTCTCCAAACGTCTCCAAACCTCTCCAAACGTCTCCAAACGTCTCCAAACGCGCACTGTCCGGCTTAAGTCCCCATGTTCATCCCACACGCACAAACTCAAACCAAAGAGCGCGTAAAGATGAGGAGAGGTTACTGCATGTCCTGCCCCGGCCCCGCGCGCTCTGCTCTGAAGTGAGGCGCTCACAGAGGCTCACGCAGAGGCTCTCGGGACAGTTTTGGAGCCTAAAAGGAGCGAGGAGGAGGCGTGGTGCCAAACAGGGAATTAAAACAGCCCACGAGGCCTGACACTGGCAACATGGCACCAGGAGAGTCCGGAACAAGTCAGGACGTGCTTCTTTATTCTGGGGACAACGGCTGGAAATGATTCTTCAGCTTTAGGTGTGTTTACTTCATGTTTACTTCATGTTTACTTCATGTTTACTTCATGTTGAATCATGTCTGTTTCAATATCACGCACCAGTCAATCAATCAAATAAAAACTCAAATAAATGAATAAATCACATAAGACTGACACTGTGAGACTGTTTATTAGATAAGTTACGACACAGAGGAACGAGGATAAAGTTTGATAAGTCTTTTTATGTTTAGAGGAAGACTATGGCGCCATCCAGTGGACAACAGGGAACTGTGCAGCCACCAGGAGTCGCCCCAGCACTGACACGAGGCTGTGGCAGTTCATATTATTTAATCAGGTACAACTCACATATATTTAAGCTAATCTATTGGCTAATTTGAGTAAAACGAAATACATTGAAGAGGAATAATAAAGCAGAAGTAATTAGGCTTATGTCAAATACAGTGAAAAAAGATTTACTGAAAACACTTTGTACTAGGTTTAAATTACAAGTGCTAACTAACTAACTAAATAACTCACTAACTCACTAACTCAATGCTGTACTCACATTGAAATAGACTGCGTTTTGGGGGAAAAATGTATAAAGTCTTTTTAAGTAGCCTTTTTGTGGTCATTTTAAAAGTACCATTTTATTTTATTTTATTTTTTTAATTTATTTATTTATTTTTCATTGATTAATTAATTGTATTTTATTGTTTTGTTTTGTGTTATGTAATTTTATGATTTGATTTTGTTTTATTATTATTATTTTTTTTTATTTCTTTATTTCTTTCTTTATTTATTTATTTCATTTAGTTTTATTTTAATTTTTTACATTTTACTTTATTTTATTTGCGTTATCTAAGTAAGTCTTCAGAGTCTAAAGGTCTTACGGGTCAGAAATGCGCCTGTAGTTTATTTTATAAGCGCGTCTCATCAAAAAACTACAAATCCCGGCGGACCCGTCCCCTGTTGATGACGTCAGCATCGAGAAGTTTCACGCACGTTGCGTCAGAAAACTGCGCACTTGAATCTGAGGTGAAACGTCTCTGCGGGTGAGTGTCTGAATCTGACATTTTAAACAGTTTTTCTGGATTCTTTTTGTATATTTGAAGCGTTAACCTCGTGGATTTAGTGCGGCCTGGTCGTGGGCGTGTTTCTGTGAGATTTTCGGTTTAAAAGCTTCATTTTTCCGTCTCTTCTGTGACAGTTGAGCTGTGCTAGCACATGTTAGCCGTTAGCATGTTTACTGTTTACATAAAAGGTCAATATTTGATTTCTACACCATCAGTTTCATTTATTTTCGTTGTAAACTGTTAAATACTAAAATATATCCAAACATTTCTGTGGTTTTGCTCAGTTTGGGCCATGTCGGCTTCTGTTTTTGGGATTAAATTCAGATTAAAATCATAGAAGTGTTAAAAGTGTCAAATGTCATTGTGATGTTTTGTTTTGTGAATCTACTTGTTCTCCTAATGTGTTGAGTCTTTATTTCACCTTGTCCTTATTTAACTAAATATAAACATAATAAATAAGTAGAAGATTTAGTTTATGTAAAATCCACGACAGGCTCAGTTTAATTTAATCTTGTTTTTATGTTTTTGTCCAAATACAGAGGCGTTTGTTCAGTGAAAATAAGCAGCATGACTCAGCAGTTCCACATTTTAAAGCGTGAGGTGTTTGTCAGGGTCAGGGCCTGATGAAGATGATGTAATATATTTGTGTAACTGTATTTCGTGTTCTCGGGGTCAGTTTTGGGGAACACGATTCAAAACCAATGCCCTGATTTATTCTGGTTCATATAAACTTTAACGTCACGGGTTGGACACCTGGTTTGTCGGTGATTGTCGTTGTTCATATCAGTGCCTTGTCCCTCTGACCTCTCGACCTCCTGACAGACTCCTTCTCCTCCTCAGGTTCACATAAACTCAGAATCATGCTGGTGGCGAGGCTGTCGTGCCTCCGGGCCGCTCCTCTCTCTGGGCTGCGTCCTGTTTTCACCCGGAGCGTCCCTGCTCTCAGGACGTCCTGTCTGAAGACCTGCTCCCCGCTGCTACGGCAACAACAGGTCAACAGCCACAACCGACTTCTGATTTAGAATAGACTGTTCATGATAAAATGTGCACACGTTTGTTGTTTTTGACCAAAAAATCAGGTTGTACAGGCCTGTGTGACGCAGCTCGTGTGGGGACAGGGAAGTAACAAAAAAACAACCTTCTTAAATGGGGGGGGGCAGCTGAAGGTGGACCACAGGACTGACCAGGCGGAGAAACTGTCCTCCAATCACAGCCTGGATTATAGTGAAAATGGACAGATTCAGGGACACACACAAGAAACATAACGGACAAATACAACTAACACAACTGAAGTCCTAGAGCTGAAACTCTCCTGTATCATACACTTTTCTCTTTATAAGGCGTGAGCTTGTGAGCTGGTGTTCACTTTTATCTTCCTGTTTCAGGGTTTGTCGACCAAGTCCAGGTTTGGTTTCCGTAGAGTTCGATCGGCCAAAGAGACGATTAAAGAGACGGCGTTTGGGCCGGTGTCAGAGACGGCCATCAAAAGTAACTACACACTCTCCTGATTTAGACCAGAGTTTATCTGTGAACATGTCTGAAGAATCATTCAAATGTACTAATGACAAGATCTAAAGAGGCCACCAGCATCTGTTTGAAAACACTTTTGATTCTGGAGAAGATGTGAAGCATAATGATGTGATGGGACTGTACTTTTAGACTTTATTCTGTCTGTAAGCTCGTGTTTCTGTGTTTTCTGTCCAGTCGACAGCACAGGGAGGTTGATTCTGGCCGGAGGAGCTGCAGTGGGACTGGGAGCTCTGTGTTACTATGGACTGGGAATGTCCAACGAGATCGGGGCCATCGAGAAGGCTGTGTAAGTCTGAACCGTTTATAGAACTGTTTATATTACTCACTATTTACAGTGACGCTTTGCAGAAACTGGTAATTCAGTGTAGTTCGTGTTGTTCGTGTCGTGACTTGTTTTTTTTCTAATTAGATGAAGCTGTTGCCGTCGTCTAGTTTCTTCTATATTTTTTATGATACACTGTAGGGAGTAAACACAATGTACTAATTTATATGATAAATGTGATGTTCAGCTTTAAACCGATGATCGTGGTTTATGTCACTTCTTTTCATTTATGGGGCTGATTTGAAGGTTGGAGGTTTGATTCTCGACCTGAAAACATCATTAGCTGAGTGTCTGTGTTTGTGATGTCATTTCATTTTTTTCATTTGTTCCTCATGAAAATCCCCAGTAGCAGAAGTAATAGAAGGAATTTCCATGATTAGAAAGGAGCAGATTTAAAGAAAAAAAAGTCTCTTCTGTTAGTCCGCCCCTCTGCTGTGTAACGCTGGAGGGAACGTCTCTTCTGGCCTGGAAACACTTTGGAGTCTCACTGGAGGAAGTGTCTGGGGTGGGAGAAGTCTGAGAGTACTTCTTAAACTGCTGCCCCGATGAGCTGAAGGATATAGACAGATGGACTCTTTACATGTTCGTTCATGTTGCAGAGGTTTGATTCCCTCCTGGTGTTTCCTCAGGATCTGGCCTCAGTACGTGAAGGACCGGATCCACTCCACCTACATGTACTTCGCCGGGAGCGTGGGCCTCACCGCTCTGTCCGCCGTGGCCGTGAGCAGGACGCCGGCGCTGCTCGGGCTCATGATGAGGGGCTCCTGGCTGGTACCACGCACTTTTCAAACAGATTCTGATCTATCCTCGGTGTCGGTGCTTTATTTGACCTCGTTGTGTCCGAACAGGCGATCGGAGCCACGTTCGCTGCCATGATCGGAGCTGGGATGTTGGTGAGGTCCATTTCATACGAGCACAGCCCAATGCCCAAACACTTGGCCTGGATGCTCCACGCAGGTGAGTCGACTGTTTATAGAAAAGTTATAGTGGCATTTTGCTTCAAAGTCAAGTCACTTCTCAATGTTTGATGAAATATGAGCCGTGCGTCTGTAGAACTGAACAGTTTACAGTCACGTCTGTGGTGAGAGCTGCTGCCGTCTGAACATGATTAATGAGGTTTTTTTTACCTTTTATAATGAGTTTTAATATGTTTAACACAAGCAGAAACAAAGACTTAGTCCATAATGATCAAATAGTTGGTTAAGAATGATTCAGGCTTAATAAGGACTTCTTTAAAGGTTTATGTTTGGAGTATTAACTTTGTCTTCTCATTCATGTTGTTACTCTAATCTACCACCAGATGGCGTCACCCTCATTTTAAAGGTTGTTCTGTTTCTTACACAGCAGTGGGCCAGGGTCAGAGAGGTAACAGAAAACAGATGGATATATGGTGACATAAAGTAGTAATTTAATTAACAGGAATATAAAAAAAAAAAGTTGACAAACGTGAGTTAAATGATGAACATGAAAATAACCAAATAAACAACAAAACCACAAAAAACAAGAGTCTGAACAAAGAGTCACAGGGGCCAAAAGACACGTTTATTTGTACTGCACCATTACAGTTAAATACAGAGTCATTTAAAGAGTTTTACAGAACAAGAAACATTAAAACCACAAAACAACATGTCAAAACATAAATATTCATCATGAAATAACAAAAGAGAAAAGGGAAAATAAAACTGTCAGTCACAGGCAAAACCTGAGTCTGGATTTAAACACGTGAGGCATCTTCAGGAAGAATGGTCCTGGTTTAGACCTGGTCTAGTCCTGGTTTAGTCCCGGTTTAGTCCTGACTCCGGTTAAACAGGCGGCTGCAGAAAGATTGAAGTGAAAATGCGGAGACGACTCTGTGATATAATCTTTTAACCTTGGTGCTGTTGCTCCTCCAGGCGTGATGGGGGCCGTCATCGCTCCTCTCACCCTCCTGGGGGGTCCCCTGATGATCCGAGCCGCCTGGTACACGGCGGGCGTCGTGGGCGGTCTCTCTACCGTCGCCATGTGTGCGCCCAGCGAGAAGTTCCTCTACATGGGAGGGCCTCTGGCGGTCGGGTTCGGGGTCGTCTTCGCTTCGTCCATCGGTAAAAATGTTCTGCATCTCATCTCTTCATATTCTGTTTATTCTGACGCTGGATTTGACTTTTTATTTTAATAGTGAGTCTGGTTAAGGTTTATGGATAAAATGTCTAGAACTGTGACTTAATTTAATGTTTTTAAAAATAAGCTCTTTTAAAGGTGCACTCTGTCACTTTTCTGGGGAGGGCTCTGCCACCTGCTCGTCTCCATGTTTTTCTCTCACGTTTTTTATTCAGTTTTGTCCCTAAAATACCTTAAAAAACCTGCTTCATGTGACCATAGACCTGACCTGTAACTTAGTGCTGGCCCTGCATTTGTCTCCATGGAGATCAGTGTGTTTAATGCCACACTCTGGGATATTCAGGAAAAGCAACATCAGACGAGCAGACGAAGCACCCGCCATCCGAAAAGTTACACAGTGTATCTTTAAGAGAAAAACTGATCTGTCATAATGACTTTTAATAACTGAGTCTCTGAGACCTTTCCCAGGGGACGCCAACCGGAGGCACTGCTCTGTCTGCAGCTCTGTTACTAAAGTCAGACTTTAATCTGAGCATAAAGAGCCGACTGAGCTGGAGCTACGACATTCATCCATTTTGTATCGTGTTTCTAAACTTTTTTGGACAGTGTTTGCTAATGTGTTCACCGTGTCACCATGGTAACTGCTGAACATTCCTCCATAGACACTCATGTAGAACCCCCCAGTGTGATGTCACTGCAAAGTATCAGTAATAACGAAACACCATTCAGAGTTTAAATGTTAAAGTTTTCGTGTTTCTTCGTAGGTTCGATGTTCTTTCCTCCGACCTCGGCGCTCGGGGCAGGTCTTTACTCTTTAAATGTTAAAGTTTTCGTGTTTCTTCGTAGGGTCGATGTTCTTTCCTCCGACCTCGGCGCTCGGCGCAGGTCTTTACTCGGTGGCTGTTTACGGAGGCCTCGTTCTCTTCAGTCTGTTTCTGTTGTACGACACTCAGAAGGTCATCAAGAGAGCAGAGACACACCCGCTGTACGGGGTCCAGAAGTACGACCCCATCAACGCGTACGTACACTTCCACTCTGTATCTTCTCTTAAAGCTGCACTGTGGAACTTTCCCAGTGGATCTGATGTTCACGTCTCCTCAGCTCGGCCCCAAGTGTCTAATCTGTTTTTAAAGCACTTTGGGGTCAACTGTAATACACTTTATAGTAACTACACCTTAATAAAACATGAAGAAATACTTAATAAAACATTTACATGAGTTATCTCCATGGAAACAAGCAGACGACACCTCTACGTCGAGTTCCAGGTCAGTTCTGTGGAGAGGCGAGCCCACTCACTGTAAAAATGCATGTTTGTTGTTTTTTTTTTTAGATCTTTTTGATCAATAGAAACAGTTTAAATTGAAATTCAAGATGGAAACGTCTCTGAAACGATCCAGACAAAGCTGTAACGTCTCCATGACAACACGCAGGAGGCAGACCATCACCAGAAAAGTTCCCCAGTGCAGCTTTACCTCAGCGTGTCAGTGACTCAGGGTCTTTAATACTGTTTTTATATAATGTGTTTGTGTTCCAGGTGCATGGGGATCTACATGGACACTTTGAACATCTTCATGAGGCTCGTTATGATTCTGGCCAACGGAGGAGGAGGGAAAAGGAAGTAAAAATAAACAAATAAATATATTAACATAACCAGAGCTAAGCCGCCTCCCTCGTCTATAGAGCCATAAAACATCTCACATAAATCGATTTCCTCTGCACTCGGAGAACGGGGCTGGTCTGGAGATAAGTTCACGAGCTCTTCCTCATGATTCTGGTTCATCGCTGGTTGAAAATTCAAACTTGTATTTATTTAAAGTTGTAGAAATGTCTTTGTGGGAGCATGTTGTACAGAGCGACGCTGATGAACAGGCTGTGACACGACATGTCTGACTGGAAGAAAATATGAAACTGGTTTTTGTTTGTGTGAGAATGAAAAATACAGTAATTTCACAAATAAAACGTTCAAAGAGTAAAAGTTTTTGAGTGAGTTTGTACAACGTGCTGTTAAATTCAGTCTGACACTGATGCAAAACTTCATCTAATTTTAAAAGGATAAAACAATAATCTGTTAACTCAAGTTTAGATCTACTACTTTTATTATTATTCCTGCTAAAAGAACCAAACGAAATGATGACCTCCACCCCAATGACCTCCGCCCCAGTGACCCCCCCCCCCCCCCCCCCCCCCCCCCCCCGCCCCCCCCCCCCCCCCCCCCACACACACACACGATGCTGCAGAAAAGTGTCAAGACAGCCCCTCGACCTCCAGAGACGTGAGGGACTCGGGGCAGGTGAGTCTGTCACATCACATTGTTCTTTTTGGTGAAATGTCATGAAAAATGAAATAGTCGACACCTGCCCGAGGTTTAAGTGGTTTTCCTGGAACTACAGTTTTCATTTTGGCCACTAGATGTCACCAAAGCTCTCTAAAAAAACACCAACATGTGAGTGATGTAATATAAGCTTTGGTCATTATTATTATGTCATTAAACCCGAGCTCACAGTCTCTCCACGATCTGCTCTAGACAAGGACAAAAGGACAAAATGTCCCGGGTTTAATACAGAGACAATATGAGACATCAGACGTATCCACGGCAACCGCCACTGCAGATGGTCCACATGTGACCTGTGTCTGGAGTAAGAGGAGTAATAGGAGTGGTAGTAGTAGTAGTAGTAGTATAGTATTTGTAGTAGTAGTATAGTAGTAGTATAGTATTTGTAGTAGTAGTATAGTAGTAGTATAGTATTTGTAGTAGTAGTATAGCAGTAGTATAGTAGTTGTAGTAGTAGTATAGTAGTAGTATAGTAGTTGTAGTAGTATAATAGTTGTAGTAGGAGTAGTAGTACAGTAGTTGTAGTAAAGTTGCTTGGGGATTACATCTTATAGGACCAGTGCACAAGTTTGTTTAAACCACACTGTAACTTTTCTGGTGAATGTTCAGAGTTTGTTTCCATGGAGATGTCATTAATTTGCCTGAAATGTTCCACGGTATTTTTTGGGTCGGGGACAGGTCTCTCACTGTTGTGTCGCCAAACAGCAGTGCAGAGTACCCAGACTTCTTGGAGTGCCTGGGGGGGGGTATTAGACAGTTCCGTTGTTCTCCTGGGGGACTTCAACGCCCATGTGGGTGACGACAGTGACACCTGGAGGGGCGTGATTGGGAGGAACGGCCTCCCTGATCTGAACCCGAGCGGTGTTTTGTTATTGGACTTCTGTGTCACAGTTTGTCCATAACAAACACCATGTTCGAACACAAGGTCCATCAGTGCACGTGGCACCAGGACACCTGAGGTCGGAGGTCAATGATCGACCTTGTAGTCGTGTCATCTGACCTCCGACCGTGTGTTTTGGACACTCGGGTGAAGAGAGGGGCAGAGCTGTCAACTGATCACCACCTGGTTGTGAGTTGGATCCACTGGCGGAGGAGGAAGCCGGATAGACCTGGCAGGCCCAAGCGTATCGTGAGGGTCTGTTGGGAACATCTGGCGGAGCCTTCTGTCAGGGGGGTCTTCAACTCACACCTCCGGGAGAGCTTCTCTCTGATCCCGGGGGAGGTTGGAGACATGGACTCCGAGTGGGCCATGTTCTCCACCTCCATTGTTGATGCGGCTGCTCGTAGCTGTGGTCGTAAGGTCTGCGGTGCTTGTCACGGCGGCAACCCCCGAACCTGGTGGTGGACATAGGAAGTAAGGGATGCCGTCAGGCTGAAGAAGGAGTCCTATCGAGCCTTGTTGGCTTGTGGGACTCCTGAGGCAGCCGACAAATATCGGTGGCCAAAGCGTGCCGTGGATCGTGCTGTCGTGGAGGCAAAAACTCGGGGTTGGGAGGAGTTCGGGGAGGCCATGGAGGAGGACTATCAGACGGCCTCAAAGAAATTCTGGCAAACCGTTCGGTGCCTCAGGAGGAGGAAGCAGTGCTTCACCAACACTGTTTACAGTGCGGGTGGAGAGATGCTGACCTCGACTGGGGATGTTGTCGGACGGTGGAAGGAATACTTTGAGGATCTCCTCAATCCCACTGTCACGTCTTCAGAGGAGGAAGCAGAGACTGAGGACCTGGAGGTGGACTTGTCCATCACCCTGGTTGAAGTCACTGAGGAGCAGGAGCTGTGTTCATTGCTGGCACTGCTCCCGGTGCATGTTGGACTCCACCAGGGCTGCCCTCTGTCACAGGTTCTGTTCATTGTTTGAACAGAATTTCTAGGCGCAGTCAGGGGCTGGAGGGGGTCTGGTTCAGGGGCCGGAGGGGGTCTGGTTCAGGGGCTGGAGGGGGTCTGGTTCAGGGGCTGGAGGGGGTCTGGGTTCAGGGGCCGGAGGGGGTCTGGTTCAGAACCACAGGATCATCTCTGCCGTTTGCAGATGATGTTGTCCTGATGCTTCTTCAGGACCTGCAGCACTGGGGCGGATTGAGCCGAGTGTGAAGTGGCCGGGGTCTCGGGGTCTCGGGGTCTCGGGGTCTCGGGGTCTCGGGGTCTCGGGGTCTCGGGGTCTCGGGGTCTCGGGGTCTCGGGGTCTCGGGGTCGTGTTCACGAGTGAGAGAAGGATGGAGACTGACAGTCGGATCGGTTCAGCGGCTGCAGTGATGTGGTCAGGACACACTGGAGGGACTTTGTCTCTGGCCTGGAAACACCTTGGGGTCCCACCGGAGGAGCTGGAGGACGTGTCTGGGGTGAGGGAAGTCAAGGAGTCTCTGCTTAGACTGATGCCCCCGAGACCCGGCCCCGGATAAGAGGAAGAACATGGATGGATGGAGTTTGATGCTGAAAGGAGAGAAGGAGAGACGTTTCCCTCGTTTTTCATCTCTTCAGAAGTTCCTCTGAATCAGACGTCCTCAACTCCACGTCTCAAAGGACAGAACATAAAGTATATTTGTTGTTTCTAATGTAAACTCAGTTTATCTTTAGAGAAACTCCTGAACCAAAGGATTCAAACATTTTTAATTTAATTTTTTTTTTGTATTGATTTATTTTTTAATCCATGTCCCAAATTGTAAATCTGAGTGTGCCCCAGCGTCACATGCTCCTCTCCAGATTTAGTTCAGAGTATAAACAGAGGCCGTCTAAGACGGTCCACCTTGTGTTTAGCCTGTAGCCTGTTAGCGTTAGCAGCAGATGACAAAGGCTTAGCCTTAGCATGCTAATCCTCTTGTCCCCGTCTGTCCAGTGCCTCTAAAATTAAACCATCACCACAGAACGTGCTCTCAACATCTGCTAATGCTAACGCTACTAATAATGCTAACGCTACTAATAATGCTAAGGGTGTATTACTAATGATAAAGTTATATTAGTCATACTCATTATGCCAAGTGTATTTTAATAATGATAAAGGTTTATTCTTGTTCTTTTCTTTTGTAATATTTTTTGTTTTGTTCTTTTTTTTTGTTTTGTTCTTTTTTTTTTTTTTGTTCTTTTTTTTTTTTGTTCATCTTTCTGATGCCACCTGCTCGTCTCATGGAGGTTTGTGCGTCTCTGGAATGTTACACACTATGGCATTAAAATGCATCTGTGTTACATTTGTTCAATGACATGTATTTTTGTTCTTTAATATGATACTTGTCACAGAGAGAATCTAATGCCACACACTGGAACATTACAGCAGTGACACGTGGCTGAATATTCTACTTTTGTTTGCACCACCACAGTCACACGGGAGGTGTCTGGGGAGAGGGAAACTCATGAATGAAGTGTATTAGCTCAGTGGAGTGAGGAGCATCGTGGGTAAGAGATTTTAAAGGCTTGACCCCGTGTTGTTGCCATAGTGACCAGTTCACCAGAATAACCTTTGACCTGTGGAGATTACATAATGCACTGGACTGTAGCGTCTTTACAGCGAAACACAGGTGCATCATGGGAGAGACACAGGTGCATTATGGGTCGTTGTGACTTTAAATCTACTAAAGTTTGTCTAATATTTTTCTTTAATCATGTTTTAATAGAAGTTTGTTTGTTTATTATAATATTTTGTTCTCATAAAAACACAGATAATTGTAAAAGTTGAATCAGACTTTGTGTTTATTTTAGGAGCTTTATTAAATCATTTTGCAGAGCTGTCGTATCTGAACTTACAAAGTCATTGGAGACACTTTATTCTGTTGTAAAAATGTGTCTCTGGTTTAATCCTGACAGACGTTTGTCTCGTTTGTCTCGTTTGTCTCGTTTGTCTCATTTGTCTCGTTTGTCTCGTTTGTCTCGTTTGTCTCGTTTGTCTCGTTTGTCTCGTTTGTCTCGTTTGTCTCATTTGTCTCATTTGTCTCGTTTGTCTCGTTTGTCTCGTTTGTCTCGTTTGTCTCGTTTGTCTCGTTTGTCTCGTTTGTCTCGTTTGTCTCTCGTCTGGAGCGCCCGGAGCGCCCGGAGCGCCCGCCTCGTGGTTTCGTGGTTTTGCAGGTGACTCTGATCCACTGACCTGCTCCTCTCCAGATTTAATCTGCAGATCTCGTTTAATCCCAGAGATTCTTGTGTTTGACGCTGGACGTGACGTCAGGGTCAGAGAAAAGAAACTCGGCTCCTGCTGTTTTCAGTGAGTCAAGTACTATGTGACATCACACAGCACTGATCACATCCAGGGGGCGGAGTTTAAACTGTGTAGACCGAGTGTGATTGGTCCTCATACCTCCAGGCCCCGCCTCCATGGAGACAGTGTCTCTGGGATGTTCCACAGTCTGGCATTAAACTCACGACCAAAGAGACCAACTAATGCCACTGTGGAACATTCTACAGGAAACTCCAGGAATACTGTCAACCAAAATGTTACTTATCACTATGACTACTACTACCACTACTACTACTACTACTACTACTACTAGTACTACTAGTACTACTATTACTGCTCCTACTACTACTACAACTACGACTATAGTACTCCTATTACTACTGCAACTAGTACTACTACTATTACTGCTACTATTACTACTACTATACTACTACTACTACTACACTGTACTTGTACTGCAGTATTCTCCTGTGTCCCGTGTACTTTCTGCACATTGTACTTTGATCATCCTCCATGTTTCTCATTTTCATCAAACACTGAAACGTCACGATTATTTTTAAATGTGTAAATGAGGAAGTGACATCATCAGAGCGTCACACCTGTCACCTGTGTGTCACCTGATCTGCACAACGAGTACTACTACTACTACTACTACTACTACTACTACTACTGGTACTGCTACTACTACTACTACTACTACTACTGCCCCTTATTACGTGATAAATGTTCCTGTTTCTGTTCAGTTGCCGCTCTCTCTCTCACGTCTCACTGACACTGGGGCAGAGGGGGTGGAGTGTCTTGCTCAAGGACACACCCGCAGCAGTGTCCTTCTGTGGGGCAGAGGGGGTGGAGTGTCTTGCTCATGGACACACCCGCAGCAGTGTCCATCTGTGGGAGCTGGAATCGCACCATCGACCTGAGGATCGGTCGACGTCGTTTGTGGGATTCGTCTCAGTTTTTCGTCGTTCCAGAGGGTAAACGAGTCTCACTTTGGCTCCTGTCGTTTAAATAAACTTTAAAAGAGCCGATCAGTTGAACGGCTCTTTGTCACGAGATCCGGCTCCCATAAAAGAGCCGAAAGTCCCGTATTGCAGCTTTAACGCTCGAACAGGGGCGTGTGTCTTTAGATGTAACACGTTCTGTTTCCTCCTCAGACTTTTCTTCTCCACAGCTGCTTCGGCTCCATCACATGATTCACGAGGTGCGATTCTCTCTCCCCTACCTCCTAACTCCTAACTCCTACCTCCTACCTCCTCTCCTCCTCCTCCTCTCCTCCTCTCCTCCTCCTCCTCTCCTCCTCCTCTCCTCCTCCTCTCACGCACAGACGCACAGAAGTTCAGATCTCCTGCGCTCCTCAAACGCCCCGCTCAGGTTGTGGGATTAGCTCTTCAGGATCTGCGCCTCCCCACGGCTCCTCCAAACGATTCCCGAGTCTGAGCTGAAATCTGAACCGTTTTTTGTCTTGTTTTTTGATAAATTCCTCGATGGTCTTCCTCAGCGTGGCGCCAGGATGACGAAAGAGCGGAAAACTCGAGCGTTGTTACTCATTTTGTTGTTGCACTTCGGTTCAGGTAAGACCGTGTGGACTTAGACTAATCCTGTGTCGTGTTTGAGTCGTGTTTGAGTCGTGTCCGAGCGGCTCTCCGGCTCCTCTAACCTCTTTATTTAAACACTAACATTTGAATTTTTCTTTTTTCTCCTTCTTCGTGCCACTTCTGATGTTTCCTCCTGCAGCGAGTAAGTTTTTCCCGTGTGATTTTCCACAGAAACGATGTTATTTTCACATCTTAAAGCGTCGATATCACACAAATCTGACTCTTTCAGCTTTAAACCGAGTGAGAACGTCGTCAAAATCAGACCTGGAGCTGTGTTTTGTTTCATTTTCATGTTTGAGTCTCACTTTATTATCAGTCTGTCACATCCTCCAAAGCTCAAAACGCTCTGTTCCACCTTGTGATGTCATCAAGTGGTAGTTTTCAGCAGGTTTTAACATGTTTTACCTTCAGTTCCCCCGAGATCAGAAGCTAAAATGATCTAAGTGACTGTGTAAATGAAGATGTGGAGTTTAAAAACACAGTGGAGCACTTCCTGTATCTCCACACGATGACATCACGAGGTGGGACAGAGTGTTTTCTGTGTGAGTGAAACAAACACGGCTCCAGGTCTGTTTGTGACGACAGTAGAGGTGATACGAGGCTTTACAGACGCACTTTTCTCGTCTGCCTCCTGCTCGTTTCCATGGAGATATTATCACGTCGCCTGGAATGTTCCGCAGTTTGGCTTTTGTGCTTCAGACAGAAAATATCCTGAAAAACAAACACCCTCCACTGATCTGGCTCGTCTCCGTGGAGTAAATGTTCCAGGTTGTCATGGAGACGAGCAGGTGGCAGCAGAGAAGTTCCGCAGTGCGTCTTTAAACGTCGCCTCCGTCGTTTTATTTATCTGTCGTTTTATTTATCTGTCGTTTTATTTTTCTGTCGTTTTATTTATCTGTCGTTTTATTTATCTGTCGTTTTATTTATCTGTCGTTTTATTTATCTGTCGTTTTATTTATCTGTCGTTTTATTTATCTGTCGTTTTATTTATCTGTCGTTTTATTTATCTGTCGTTTTATTTATCTGTCGTTTTATTTATCTGTCGTTTTATTTTTAAGGACAAACTGATTACGCTCCGTATTTTTACGACAATGGGTGAGTGCAGCAGCGAGGCACTGCGCTGTCTGGCCCTGTTCAGTCTGTCAGAGGACACGCCCCTGGGTGAGTGCAGCCCGAGGCACTGCGCTGTCTGCACCTGTCTCTACATCAGATTTACATTATCTCTGTGTTATATCTACACTATATTATAAACATGAGAATGTTCCAGACTGTGGCTTTAATTTGATGAGCTGCAGGTGAAAGTTACAGATTTTGTTGTTACATAAAAGTTTTGTTCAAGGTTTAAAGATTCAACATTCACAGCTGTTTTTTTTTTTTTTTTCTTCTGTTCACGTGTGTGTTTTCAGGAGCTCTGATGTGTGTGTCGTGTGCGTGTTTTGTGTGTGTTTTGTGTATTTTGTGTGTGTTTTGTGTTTTTTTCCTCACACGTTGTGTGTGTTTTGTGTGTGTTTTGTGTGTTTTTTCTCACATGTTGTGTGTGTTTTGTGTGTTTTCAGGAGCTCTGATCTACATGTCGTGTGTGTGTTTTGTGTGTGTTTTGTGTGTTTTGTGTGTTTTTCCTCACACGTTGTGTGTGTTTTGTGTGTTTTCCTCACACGTTGTGTGTTTTGTGTGTGTTTTGTGTGTTTTTTCACACTCACACGTTGTGTGTGTTTTGTGTGTTTTCCTCACACGTTGTGTGTTTTGTGTGTGTTTTCAGGAGCTCTGATCTACATGTCGTGTGTGTGTTTTGTGTGTGTTTTGTGTGTTTTGTGTGTTTTCCTCACACGTTGTGTGTTTTTGTGTGTGTTTTCAGGAGCTCTGATCTACATGTCGTGTGTTTGTTTTGTGTTTGTTTTGTGTGTTTTGTGGTTTTCTGATCACATGTTGTGTGTGTGTTGTGTGTGTTTTGTGGAGCTCTGATCTACACGTGTGTGTTTTGTGTTTGTTTTGTGTGTTTTTTCTCACAAGTTGTGTGTTTTCAGGAGCTCTGATCTACGTGCTGAACGGCACAGACCCGGAGCTCGACCCCGTCACGTTCGGACTCTCGTTTGACAAAGGAACAAAAGAGTTTTTCCGAGTCGAGCCTAAATCTGGAAACGTGACGCTGATGCAGGAGCTGGACAGAGAGGTACAGTCACACAGGCACGAGGTGGTGTAGTATCAAGAGAGTGCAGTACTAGTACTACTAGTACTACTGACACATGTACACTCCGCCCAGTGTCCAGAGCCTGATCTGCAGAGGCTGCACTAGCTCCGACTCTCTGGGGTTTAGTGATGATCTTAAACGTCGATATTGTTCATAAAGAGAAACTGACCTGCACGAGATCAGAGTCTCTGGACCTGGCAACCCAAACCAGAGAGTCATGTGACGCTCACTCTGCTCTCTGATTGGATAATCCTCATGTGACGCTCACTCTGTTCTCTGATTGGATAATCGTCTGGAACAAAAACACCTGATTATAACATAACGACATCACCACCTGAGGCGGCTCAAAGAGCGACATGTTTCAGCAGAGCAACTGTCTCTATCCAAACCAAACTGAAAACACGTCGTTTGTAGTTTAAACGTCTGAAAACATCTCCTGAAACTCTCGGGCTTCATGTAAAGTTTTTTAGTTGATATTTCTGTCTTTTTAAACTTAAATCTCAAATTTAACCATAGCTGCCAAACTATTTTCCAGAGTGTTTGATTAAATTAGACATATTTTTAATTCAGTTCCAGAGGCATTTACATCAGGATTATGGCTCATGTTTTACATAAAAGTAGAAAAGCTAAAAATGTGAATAACTTCTGCATAAATGACCTGGTCCTGCAGAAGTAGAACCGTTAGTTCACATCAAGTTACAGTTTATTTAAATAAATTCTCCATTTTGAATCTTGTCAGTCGTGTTTCATAAAGTCCTGTCTGAGTCTGAAGCGTCTGAAGCAGGTTGGATTTGACAATGCTTCATGTGATTGGTCCAAAATCATCTTTCAAACAGCAGCAGACGACGGTTTTAAATCAGATTAACTTCACGTTCTAACTGAGGAGTCCCCCACGGCTCAATGTTGGGACCGCTACTTTTTTACTATTTTTATTAATTCTATTGGATGTAATTTAAGAGAAAGCTTCATACATGTACATGCAGATGATGCTGTTTGTGTGCAAGTGCTCCCCCTGCTGGTCAGGCCATTTTAAAACTGCAGCAAATCTTAAATTATCACTGAATTCAAATAAAACTAAAAGTATATGATTTAAATTATGTGTAAGCTACAAGTCTGTGCACTAAACAGAACATGGACTTAAAGAGTCAACACCTATAAATATCTTGATTTTGGCTTAAACGAAAAAGACGTCAAGGAAAAGCGAAACTGCAGACGTTGGTGACGATCACAATGTAGTGATTTTACAACCTGCCCCTGTTTGTGATGTTTTATATGGACTTTTTTATGTGTTTTGTTTGTTTTCCGTTTGTGTTGTATTTTGAACATGGCCATGAACGAGTCTGAATAAAGAGTAAAACACTCATGTTCACTCATGTTCTTCTGTTTTTCAGACTCAGGCTGAGATCTCGTTCTCTGTGAGCATCACAGACGGACGCAACAAGGTGAGAGACTTTAACAAACCCGAGTTTCACAGATCAGAAGAAAAACGAGCTCTGAAAATGTCCTTAGACTACAACGTACAACACGAGAGAGAAGACGACACGCCATTCAAGGACATTTACAAGTTCAGGTTTTGTTTTGTTCTGGCTCAGTTTAGTCCTGGTTGAGACCTGGTTTAGTCCTGGTTTAGTCCTGGTTTAGTCCTGGTTTAGTCCTGGTTTAGTCCTGGTTTAGTCCTGGTTTAGTCCTGGTTTAGTCCTGGTTTCGTCCTGGTTGAGTCCTGGTTGAGTCCTGGTTTAGTCCTGGTTTCGTCCTGGTTGTCCTTTCGGTCATTACCCAGAGCTCATGACCATAGGTGAGGGTACGTGCTGTCGAATGTCTTCTCCAGATCCACAAAACACATGTGGACTGTGGCAAACTCCCATGAGCCTCGAGGACCTGATGGAGAGTGTAGAGCTGGTCCAGTGTTCCACGACCAGGACGAAAACCACACTGCTCCTCCTGGATCTGAGGGTCGACTATAGGACGGATTCCCTCTCCAGTCCCTGGAATAGACCTTACCGGGAAGGTTGAGGAGTGTGATTCCCCTGTAGGTGGAACACACCCTCTGGTCCCCCTTTTTATACAGAGGGACCACCACCCCGGTCTGACAGTCCAGAGGGACTGTCCCCGACCGCCACGCGATGTTGTAGAGACGTGTCAGCCAAGACCCACAACATCCAGAGACTTAAGGTACTTGGGATGGATCTCATCAACGCCCGGAGCCTTGCCACCGAGGAGCCAACCACCTCAGTGACTTGGGCCAGGGTGATGGACGAGACTGGAGACTAGCTCTGGGGACATGGGATGTCACCTCGCTGGGGGGAGGAGCCTGAGCTTGTGCGGGAGGTTGAGCGTTACCAGCTAGATATAGTCGGCCTCGCCTCCACGCACAGTTTGGCCTCTGGAAACCCAACTCCTTGAGAGGGGCTGGACTCTCCATTTCTCTGGCGTTGCCTGCGGGGAGCGGCAGCGTGCTTACCCCACAGCTCAACAGCCGGTGGGGACTCATTGCCCCGGGCCAAACAGCAGTGCAGAGTACCGCCGGAGTCGGGGGGGGGTACAGGTCTGCTCACTCCGTTGTGTCCGTCCTCAACGCCCATGGCACGTGGCACCAGGGGCACCTTAGGAACGGCCTCGGATGAACCCGACCTTGTTTTGTTATGGACTTCATCTGACCTAACCGGCCATGTGTTCAGTGGCACTGGGTGAAGAGAGGTCAATGATCGAGAGTCTGTCATCTGACCTCACCACTCGGGTAGTGAGGGAGAGCTGTGGATGAGTTGGATCACTCGTGGAGGAGGAAGGGACAGACCTGGCAGACCCAAGTGTATCGTGAGGGTCTGTTGGGAACGTCTGGCGGAGCCTTCTGTCAGGGGGGTCTTCAACTCACGCACCTCCAGGAGAACTTCTCTCAGATCTCGGGGGAGGCTGGGGACATGGACTCTGAGTGGGCCATGTTCTCCACTCCATCCATTGTTGATTGGCCCACTCGTAGCTACTCGTCACTGCGGCAACCCCCGAACCCGGTGGTGGACACAGGAAGTAAGGGATGCCGTCAGGCTGAAGAAGGAGTCCTATCGAGCCTTGTTGGTGTGTGGGACTCCTGAGGCAGCTGACAGGTACCGGCGGGGCAAGCGTGCTGCGGCTCGTGCTGTTGTGGAGGCAAAAACTCGGGGTTGGGAGGAGTGTCATGTGTGTTTTCTGTGTCTAAAATGTCGTGTGTGTTTTATGTGTTTAAAGTGTCACGTGTGTGTTTTATGTGTTTAAAGTGTCATGTGTGTGTTTTATTTGTCTAAAATGTCGTGTGTGTTTTCTGTTTTCAGGTGGTGGAGACGGCCAGAGTCTTTGTCACTGACGCCAACGATGAAGCGCCTGAGTTTCAAAATCTGCCATTTATAATCAGCCTCCCAGAGGTAAAAGTGGACAGGGCCTGGGTCAGACCATTTTTAGTTCTAGTTTAGTCCTGGTTTAGTCCTGCTTAGACCTTCTTTAGACCTGGTTTAGACCTGTTTTAGACCTGTTTTAGTCCTGTTTTAGACCTGGGTTAGACCCGGTTCAGACCTGGTTTATTCCTGCTTAGACCTTCTATAGACCTGGTTTAGACCTGGTTTAGTCCTGGTTTAGACCCAGTTCAGACCCGGTTTAGACCCGGTTCAGACCCGGTTTGGTCTCTTTGTTTTACCGTTGCACATCTGTCTCTCAGGACACAGCTCCAGGGACCAGTGTTTACAAAGTGGAGGCCACAGACAAAGACATGGGCTCAGGAGGAAGTGTCTCGTACTTTCTGAAGGTAAAACCAAACCTCGTGTGTGTTTAAAATACGGAAGAGAAAGTTTCATTTATTTAAAGAGGACGATTTATACCAAAACCTTCTGTTCCCTCGTCAAAAACATGTCTGAGGAGGTTTGAGTGTTAGAATTCCATGTCAGGTTATTAAAAAAGTCCATTTTCACCTTCCCCGTATCTCCAGTCGATTCATTTGCACCATTGCAAGAAAGCGGCAGTGCCTTTGCCGTGGTCTGCACTGCTTTAATAACCACACCGCTCTGGCTTTAGCTGATAACTATAATAATAATAATTGCATCTATCTCCAGCTTTAGTTCAGACTTTATCCTCCTAAAATCCCTGTATCATTAGTGTTTGGTTCTGCACGTGCTCAGTGAGGCTCTGACCTCTGACGCTAGCGTTAGCCGTTAGCCGTTAGCGGATTAGCCGTGACACGGAACATGTGCCTCCCAGACCTTTTCAATTATGAAAGTAAACCAGGGTCAAAGGTCATCCAGTGAAACCGCTTTGAGTCTGATGAAAATGTGAAATGTCCCCGGAGCTTTAAGAGTCGGGACAAAAGACGAGGACGAGGACGAGGAGATAAGGACGAGGACGAGGAGACGAGGAGGAGGATGAGGAGACGAGGAGACGAGGACGAGGAGACGAGGATGAGGAGATAAGGATGAGAGGGAGGGGACGAGGAGAAGGAGACAAGGACGAGGAGACGAGGACGAGGAGACGAGGACGAGGAGACGAGGACGAGGAGACGAGGACGAGGAGACGAGGACGAGGAGACGAGGACGAGGAGACGAGGACGAGGAGACGAGGAGATAAGGACGAGGAGATAAGGACGAGGAGGAGGAGACGAGGAGAAGGAGACAAGGTCGAGGAGACAAGGACGAGGCCACGTAAACGGCCGGGACCTTGTATTTGTTCCATGTGTTTGAGCTAAACGTGTCTCACCCTGAACAGATGTGTGTTATGAGCAGCTCTGGAGGTCAAAATGAGTCAAAATGAGTCAAAATGAGTCAAAATGAGTCAAAAAAGAGTCAAAATGAGTCAGAATGAGTCCACTGTGAGGTCCTTGTCATTATACAGCACATTAGCATGCTAGTTGTTGTCAGTGTTACTGTCCAAAGGCAGAACTCGGCTCTGGTCTCTGAAAGTTGTCAAAAGCTCTTATAAACTAACTCAGATCTGAAGAAGAAACACAAAAGTTCAAATCGTTTCATATTGTTACATAAAGCTCAGGTCACTTCAGCGCCGAGACTTTCTGACCCTCGGGTCACGGTTTGACCGAGGGGCGGACGAGGGGCGGGCCACGAGGGGCGGGGCCGAGGGGCGGGGCCACGAGATACATGTTTATATGACATCAGAGATTTGTAACATGTTGTAAAGCATCAATACACGAGGCTCATTAGAGTACTAGTACTTAAACTAGTATCGAATCTAGATACTCGTTTGAACAGGTATTGATGCTAAAAAAAAAGTCCCATTAACAGAAATGAACTTTTCCTGAACAAAAGTTCAACATTTAATGTGGAAAATCACAGTATATTAAAGAAAAGAGTGTTTTTATCGTCATCGTGGTATCGGGATCGGTATCGAGTCGATTTCTTTGTACTGAACGTTTGTCTTGAACTTTTGGTGTTTTCAGGCCTCCTCCTCCTCCTCCTCCTCCTCCTCCTCCTCCTCTTCTGTCCCGTTCACCATCGACCCTCACAGCGGGATCCTCCGAGTGCGACCGGGAGAAACTCTGGACTACGAGACCACGCCCACTCATTTCATCACCGTCATCGCCAAGGTAACGACCCACAAAACTATTACACAACACCGTTTAGTCCTGCCAGTCCTGGTTTAGTCCACGTTTAGTCCATTACAGGTTTAGTCAAGTCCTGGTTTAGTCCTGGTTTAGTCTTGGTTTAGTCCTGGGTTGGTCCTGGTTTGGTCCTGGTTTAGTCCTGGGTTGGTCCTGGTTTGGTCCTGGTTTAGTCCTGGGTTGGTCCTGGTTTGGTCCTGGTTTAGTCCTGGGTTAGTCCTGGTTTGGTCCTTGTTCACACAGACATATAGATGTAGATATTTTCAGTGACTCTTTTTCTTTTGGATAAACACATTTACTTCAGATTTAAATGTATTTTTTTACACTTTCGTCTGTGCTGCCGCTGGACGTTCTGTCACTTCTTTTTGTCGTGTTCTCACTTTCTTTAGCAGAGCTGTGTTAATTTTCACAAAGTTGCAAATTTGTGCTACAAGATGACGAGGGACCAAGTTTCAACTCACAAAAACGTTTATAAATATGTAAGATAATATAAAAAAGAGCGCAGAAAGGTGCAGTGTAATCTGATAAAAGTGATCAGTCAAATCTGTTTTTTCACTTTTGAGCGAGACTCAAGACGAAAATAAGACATTATCTGACAGTCCAAAGACTTTAGATTCATTTTGTCAGGACTTTTGTTGACTTAGCAGCAGGTTTGATTGACAGCGTTGCTAAGCGCAGACTCGCTCCTGATTGGCTCTTTCGTTGCCATGACACTCGTGGTCAGAATCTCAAATATGAAACTCTTTTCTTTGCATTAAACACACTTCAACTGAACAAACATGTGAAAGTTTAACGACATCTCCACAGAGACGCGGATTCGAGACTCCGCACCACAAATGTTCCTCACTGCAGCTTTAACCTCCTGGTGTGTTTGTGCAGGACGGAGGAGGGAAGTACAAAGGGCGACACCAGGTCCTGTCGTCCAGCGCCACGCTCACGGTGAACCTGCTGGACTCTCAGGACATGCCCCCGGTGTTTGTGGGGACGCCGTACTTCGGATACGTCTACGAAGTGTCTGTGCCGGTCAGATCATTTTAAATTCGTACTGTATTTACCGGAGAATAAGTCGCACCGGCCAAAACCTGTGTAATAATGAAGAAAAAAACATTTAACATAAGTCGCATCAGAGTAAAAGTCTGACCCCGACAAACTACGGAAAAAGTGACACAGACAGAAAAACCCAGATAAATGTGTCGTTAGAGCGAGCGGCTTATAGCTCTAAATTTATTATATTTTAAAAGGTTAAGTCACATTTTTACCCTGATTTTGTTAAAATAAAAACAACAGAGCTGCTGGTGCAGTAAAAGTATCACATGAAAAAATAAACTTAAGTAAAAGTATTAAAATATCTGTTTGAAAATGTACTTTAAAAATGAGCAACACTTTTACTTTTTACTCTTAAAGTGTAAAATGTAGAGGTAGTGACTAAAAAATTAGACATATTTTGTAACAATACAAATACATTTCTTAACTTTTGTTATGAATTTTGTGTATTTATTTTTGTTTGTTTTATTCATTTTTGTCTATTTATTTAGTTTCTTTTTATTTTAGTCTTTTTATTTATTTTTTTCTATTTATTTTGTTTGTTTTATTAATTTTTGTTTTTGTTTATTCTTGTGTTTTTATTTTAGTTTTTTGTTTATTTTTTGTGTATTTATTTTGTTTTTGTTTATTTTAGTCTTTTTATTTTTGTCTATTTTGTTTGCTTTGGTTCATTTTTGTCTATTTATTTTAGTTTTTTATTTATTTTTTTTGTATTTTTTTGTATTTTTTTGTATTTTTTTGTTTATGTTTTGTATTTGTTTTTGTTTATTTTTTATTTATTTTGCTTTGTTTATTTTTGTATATTTATTTATTTTATTATTTTATTTTTTTGTGTATTATATTTGTGTTGCTCAAAGTCGACGCTTGAATCTTAAACTTTATTCCGGATGTTTCATGGTAAAAATACTCCTCAAATCATATGAAAAGTACTTTTTACTTTTCAGTCCAGTTCATAAATGTAGTGGAGCAAAAGTACAGATACTGCTCTCAAATGTTCTCGAGTAAAAGTAAAAAGTACACACTGTAAAATGTACTTGAGTAGAGTTTTGAGGTATCTGTGCTTTACTGAAGTACAGTACTTTATACTTGTACTTTGTTCGTCCTGTTTTCCAGTGTGTACTTTTACTCTCGTCACATTTTAAGGTAAAACGAGCAAATACGTCACAGAATTTAACTTTATTCACCGACGTCATGATTCTGCTGATCAGAGAAAGACTTTAAACAGATTCGATCCTGTTTTCTGTGAAATATCGACGTCTTTTTCCAGGGCTCAGAGGTTTTCACCGTCTCCGCCCGAGATGGAGACCAGGGAAACCCCAACCTCCTGCACTACGAGATCATCAACGGTGAGGAGCCGGACAAACGATTCCTCGAAGTCCCGGTTTGAGGCTCAGGTTTGACTCTCGTTTGTTCCAGGCAGCGGCGGCGTTTTCGACATAAACAGCACCAGCGGAAGCATCACTCTGAACACGTTCCCCAGCGAGATGAAGAACGAGCTCTACGAGATCATCGTCAAGGTACAAAACATGAATCTCCCTGAAAACTGATCTCAAAACACGAGAAAAAGAAAAAGTGAAGTTTATCTGGAGAGTGAAGAGAGGCTGAAACATCTGCTCCTGTTTCTGCTGCTGCGACAACGGAGGTTTCTATTCATGAAACATCTGAGAGTGAGGAGGAGGAGGAGGAGGAGGAGGAGTAAAGGGAGAGTGAGGAGGAGGAGGAGGAGGAGGAGTAAAGGAGGAGAGTGAGGAGGAGGAGGAGGAGTAAAGGAGAGTAGTAAAGGGAGTGAGGAGGAGGAGGAGGAGTGAGGGGAGAGTGAGGGAGGAGGAGGAGTAAAGGGGAGAGTGAGGAGGAGGAGGAGGAGGAGTAAAGGGGAGAGTGAGGAGGAGGAGGAGGAGGAGGAGGAGGAGTAAAGGGGAGAGTGAGGAGGACGAGTCTGGAGGAGTAAAGGGGAGAGTGAGGAGGAGGAGGAGTCTGGAGGTATAAGAAACAGTGTGATTGGTCAAACAGGTGTCCTCACTTCAAACTCCGCCCCCTGCTCCAGGTGAATCAGAAACACCTGGACGTGATGAGGACAGTCATGTGTGATGTCACATAGTACAAGTATGTGCAGAGGTCACTGGAGGCAGCACAGTTTTATTTATCCAGACTTTCCTTCTTCTGGAGGGACCTCGAGGCGCTCACCGGAGGGACCTCGAGGCGCTCACCGGAGGACCTCGAGGCGCTCACCGGAGGGACCTCGAGGCGCTCACCGGAGGGACCTCGAGGCGCTCACCGGAGGGACCTCGAGGCGCTCACCTCACAGTCGCTCCATCGTGAAGAGCAGATGATGAACAGACTTATACTCGGTGTTAGATTTAGTTTAGTTCCACTTTTATTCGTGAAAAGTTGGTCAAAGGCGTGTGAGACGTGTCCTGTCAGTTCTGGACATGATGATGAGAGTATCTTAAAAGTACAGATTGTGGTGATCGTCCCTCGTTCTGGTCCCTCGTAGGCGTCGGAGCTGGGGGCGGACGGTCAGCTCCAAGAGTCCGACCTCACCACGGTCACGGTTCGAGTGGTGGATCTGAACAACCACCCGCCCACGTTCTACGGCGAGAACGGGCCCCAGAGCCGCTTCGAGCTGACCATGAGCGAGCACCCGCCCGCAGGAGAGATCCTCCGAGGGTTTAAGATCACCGTCAACGACTCGGACCAGGTGAGGAGGAGGAGCCGGGCGGTGGGCGGGGCTACTTAGAGGTGCACGAGTTACTAATCAGATCTGTGGATCTGGTGTTAGCTTGTTGTTGGTATGGTGTTAGCTTGTTGGTTTTATGGTGTTAGCTTGTTGGTTTTATGGTGTTAGCTTGTTGGTTTTATGGTGTTAGCTTGTTCATTTTATGGTGTTAGCTTGTTGGTTTTATGGTGTTAGCTTGTTGGTTTTATGGTGTTAGCTTGTTGGTTTTATGGTGTTAGCTTGTTGGTTTTGTGGTGTTAGCTTGTTGGTCTTGTGGTGTTAGCTTGTTGGTTTTATGGTGTTAGCTTGTTAGTTTTATTGTGTTAGCTTGTTAGTTTTATGGTGTTAGCTTGTTGGTTTTATGGTGTTAGCTTGTTGGTCTTATGGTGTTAGCTTGTTGGTTTTATGGTGTTAGCTTGTTGGTTTTGTGGTGTTAGCTTGTTGGTGGTTGTGGTGTTAGCTTGTTGGTTTTATGGTGTTAGCTTGTTAGTTTTATTGTGTTAGCTTGTTAGTTTTATGGTGTTAGCTTGTTGGTTTTATGGTGTTAGCTTGTTGGTTTTACGGTGTTAGCTTGTTGGTTTTGTGGTGTTAGCTTGTTAGTTTTATGGTGTTAGCTTGTTGGTTTTATGGTGTTAGCTTGTTGGTTTTATGGTGTTAGCTTGTTGGTTTTGTGGTGTTAGCTTGTTGGTTTTATGGTGTTAGCTTGTTAGTTTTATTGTGTTTAGCTTGTTAGTTTTATGGTGTTAGCTTGTTGGTTTTATGGTTTTAGCTTGTTGGTTTTACGGTGTTAGCTTGTTGGTTTTTGTGGTGTTAGCTTGTTAGTTTTACGGTGTTAGCTTGTTGGTTTTATGGTGTTAGCTTGTTAGTTTTATTGTGTTAGCTTGTTAGTTTTTTATGGTGTTAGCTTGTTGGTTTTATGGTGTTAGCTTGTTGGTTTTACGGTGTTAGCTTGTTGGTTTTGTGGTGTTAGCTTGTTAGTTTTATGGTGTTAGCTTGTTGGTTTTATGGTGTTAGCTTGTTGGTTTTATGGTGTTAGCTTGTTGGTTTTTGGTGTTGTTAGCTTGTTGGTTTTATGGTGTTAGCTTGTTAGTTTTATGGTGTTAGCTTGTTGGTTTTACGGTGTTAGCTTGTTGGTTTTACGGTGTTAGCTTGTTGGTTTTGTGGTGTTAGCTTGTTGGTTTTATGGTGGAAGCTTGTTGGTTTTATGGTGTTAGCTGTTGTTTTATGTTGTTAGCTTGTTGGTTTTTGTGGTGTTAGCTTAGCTTGTTGGTGTTTTTTATGGTGTTAGCTTGTTGGTTTTATGGTGTTAGCTTGTTGGTTTTATGGTGTTAGCTTGTTGGTTTTATGGTGTTAGCTTGTTGGTTTTATGGTGTTAGCTTGTTGGTTTTATGGTGTTAGCTTGTTGGTTTTATGGTGTTAGCTTGTTGGTTTTATGGTGTTAGCTTGTTGGTTTTATGCTGTTAGCTTGTTGGGTTTTATAGTGTTAGCTTGTTGGTTTTATGGTGGAAGCTTGTTGGTTTTATGGTGTTAGCTGGTGTTTAGCTTGTTGTTTTATGGTGTTAGCTTGTGGTGGTTTTTATGGTGTTAGCTTGTTGGTTTTATGGTGTTAGCTTGTTGGTTTTATGGTGTTAGCTTGTTTGTTTTTATGGTGTTAGCTTGTTGGTTTTATGGTGTTAGCTTGTTGGTTTTACGGTGTTAGCTTGTTGGTTTTACGGTGTTAGCTTGTTGGTTTTATGCTGTTAGCTTGTTGGTTTTGTGGTGTTAGCTTGTTGTTTTTTTTATGGTGTTAGCTTGTTGGTTTTATGGTGTTAGCTTGTTGGTTTTGTGGTGTTAGCTTGTTGGTTTTATGGTGTTAGCTTGTTGGTTTTATGGTGTTAGCTTGTTGGTTTTATGGTGTTAGCTTGTTGGTTTTATGGTGTTAGCTTGTTGGTTTTGTGGTGTTAGCTTGTTGGTTTTATGGTGTTAGCTTGTTGGTTTTATGGTGTTAGCTTGTTGGTTTTATGGTTTATGTTGCTTGTTGTTTTTATGTGTTTAGCTTGTTGGTTTATGGTTTATGGTGTTAGCTTGTTGGTTTTATGGGTGGAAGCTTGTTGGTTTTATGGTGTTAGCTTGTTGGTTTTATGTTGTTAGCTTGTTGGTTTTGTGGTGTTAGCTTGTTGGTTTTATGGTGTTAGCTTGTTGGTTTTATGGTGTTAGCTTGTTTGTTTTTATGGTGTTAGCTTGTTGGTTTTATGGTGTTAGCTTGCTGGTTTTATGGTGTTAGCTTGTTGGTTTAACGGTGTTAGCTTGTTGGTTTTGTGGTGTTAGCTTGTTGGTTTTCCGCCGCAGGGAGCCAATGCAAAGTTCAAGCTGCGTCTGGTGGGACCGAGCCACATCCTCAGGGTGGTTCCTCAGACGGTTCTGAACGAGGCTCAGGTCACCATCATCGTGGAGGACACGACGGGGATCGACTACGAGAAAGGACCCACGCTCTCCTTCAAGGTTAGGACGCTTTAACTGGACTGAAGAGGAGGGGAAGAGCAGAGGGTCAGAGGAGCAGAGGAGAAGAGGAGCAGAGGAGAGGAGCAGAGGAGAAGAGGAGAAGGTCAGAGGAGCAGAGGAGAGGGTCAGAGGAGCAGAGGGTCAGAGGAGCAGAGGAGGAGGTCAGAGGAGCAGAGGAGAAGGTCAGAGGAGCAGAGGAGGAGGTCAGAGGAGCAGAGAAGAAGGTCAGAGGAGCAGAGGAGGAGGTCAGAGGAGCAGAGGAGAGGGTCAGAGGAGCAGAGGAGGAGGTCAGAGGAGCAGAGGAGAGGGTCAGAGGAGCAGAGGAGGAGGTCAGAGGAGCAGAGGAGCAGATGATGGCCCACAGTAGTTGACACACTGTTCCTCTCAGCTGTTGGCGGTGGAGATCGACACTCCAGAGAGGTTCAGCTCCACGGCCGACATCCTGATAAACCTGCTGGACACAAACGACAACACGCCTAAATTCACCTCGGAGTATTACATCGCCCGAGTCCCAGAGAACTCCCCAGGAGGCTCCAGCGTGGTGTCTGTGAAGGTCAGAACATACATGTACTAAAGAGAACACGAGGCTCTGTGAAGGTCAGAACATACATGTACTAAAGAAAACACGAGGCTCTGTGAAGGTCAGAACATACACGTACTAAAGAGAACACGAGGCTCCGGCGTGGTGCCTGTGAAGGTCAGAACATACATGTACTAAAGAGAACACGAGGCTCCAGCGTGGTGTCTGTGAAGGTCAGAACATACACGTACTAAAGAGAACAGGAGGCTCCGGTGTGGTGTCTGTGAAGGTCAGAACATACATGTACTAAAGAGAACACGAGACTCTTTGAAGGTCAGAACATACATGTACTAAAGAGAACACGAGGCTCCAACGTGGTGTCTGTGAAGGTCAGAACATACATGTACTAAAGAGAACACGAGGCTCTGTGAAGGTCAGAACATACATGTACTAAAGAGAACACGAGGCTCTGTGAAGGTCAGAACATACATGTACTAAAGAGAACACGAGACTCTTTGAAGGTCAGAACATACACGTACTAAAGAGAACACGAGGCTCCAGCGTGGTGTCTGTGAAGGTCAGAACATACATGTACTAAAGAGAACACGAGGCTCTATGAAGGTCAGAACATACACGTACTAAAGAGAACACGAGGCTCCAGCGTGGTGTCTGTGAAGGTCAGAACATACACGTACTAAAGAGAACACGAGGCTCTGTGAAGGTCAGAACATACACGTACTAAAGAGAACACGAGGCTCTGTGAAGGTCAGAACATACATGTACTAAAGAGAACACGAGGCTCTGTGAAGGTCAGAACATACACGTACTAAAGAGAACAGGAGGCTCCGGTGTGGTGTCTGTGAAGGTCAGAACATACACATACTAAAGAGAACACGAGACTCTTTGAAGGTCAGAACATACATGTACTAAAGAGAACACGAGGCTCTGTGAAGGTCAGAACATACATGTACTAAAGAGAACACGAGGCTCTGTGAAGGTCAGAACATACATGTACTAAAGAGAACACGAGGCTCTGTGAAGGTCAGAACATACATGTACTAAAGAGAACACGAGGCTCTGTGAAGGTCAGAACATACACGTACTAAAGAGAACACGAGGCTCCAGCGTGGTGTCTGTGAAGGTCAGAACATACACGTACTAAAGAGAGAACACGAGGCTCTGTGAAGGTCAGAACATACATGTACTAAAGAGAACACGAGGCTCTGTGAAGGTCAGAACATACATGTACTAAAGAGAACACGAGGCTCCAACGTGGTGTCTGTGAAGGTCAGAACATACATGTACTAAAGAGAACACGAGGCTCTGTGAAGGTCAGAACATACATGTACTAAAGAGAACACGAGGCTCCAGTGTGGTATCTGTGAAGGTCAGAACATACATGTACTAAAGAGAACACGAGACTCTTTGAAGGTCAGAACATACATGTACTAAAGAGAACACGAGGCTCTGTGAAGGTCAGAACATACACGTACTAAAGAGAACACGAGGCTCCAGCGTGGTGTCTGTGAAGGTCAGAACATACATGTACTAAAGAGAACACGAGGCTCTATGAAGGTCAGAACATACACGTACTAAAGAGAACACAAGGCTCCAGCGAGGTGTCTGTGAAGGTCAGAACATACACGTACTAAAGAGAACACGAGGCTCTGTGAAGGTCAGAACATACACGTACTAAAGAGAACACGAGGCTCTGTGAAGGTCAGAACATACATGTACTAAAGAGAACACGAGGCTCTGTGAAGGTCAGAACATACATGTACTAAAGAGAACACGAGGCTCTGTGAAGGTCAGAACATACATGTACTAAAGAGAACACGAGGCTCTGTGAAGGTCAGAACATACACGTACTAAAGAGAACACGAGGCTCTGTGAAGGTCAGAACATACACATACTAAAGAGAACACGAGACTCCAACGTGGTGTCTGAAGGTCAGAACATACATGTACTAAGTAGTAGTACTAGTTGTTGTTTGAGTTGGTTCTTTTCTGTTTTTTTCCTGATTTTTTCCTGTTTTTTGGTTCTTTTAAAAAAGTTCCAGTACTTTTTCCACATGAGTCTGATCAGTGGAGTTAACTTGATTTTCTTTATCATTTTTTTAGTGTGAATCTGCCTCTGTTTTTGACGTTTTTGGGGGAGGCGGAGGGGGGATTGAACATTTGACCTTAAAAACTTCATATTTTCACATATCAGAGTCTCTGCTCCACTGTGTCCAGTTTAACCTGTAAATCCCCTGTCACCTCACAATATGTCCCGTCCCTCCCATCCCTCCCCCTCCCTCCCCCGTCCCGTCCCGTCCCCGTCCCTCCCGTCCCTCCCGTCCCGTCCCCTCTCGCCTCTGTTTGGTCCGAGGATAATCCCAGTGACCTGCGTCTTTATAATCCCCCTCAGAGCTTAGGACCCTCCTCTTTAAATGATGAGTGAACAGAAACACGCTGTGGACTGATGCCGTACGAGTGACACCAGAGACAAACATGTTAATGCTGCACTGTGTCACTTTTCTGCTGATCCACCACCTCCTCCTCGTCTCCTTCTCGCCTGGAATGTCCCACACTGATGCTTTCTCGTCCAACTCCAGGAGGACAAGCATCTGAAGTAGATTTGTGTGTCGCATCAGTGGAGTAAATGCACAGATGAGGTTTAATGCCACTGTGGAACATTCTAGGCAACATGAGGGTCTCACTGCTCCAGAGACACTGAAGGACGGGTCACGGAGACAAAAAAGTGAAGCTTAACTTTAGTCTGTTTATATAAATGGACAGAACCTGCCGCCGCCGTGCTCCAAACAGGAAGTGATCACGGTGCACTTCCTGCTCCAGCGACTCTGGCTCCAGTTCACTTTCTGTGTAAAAACTGTGTCCCCTCACAATTCAGACACAAAGTCGTTCAAAGAGCTTTACAGAATAAGAAATATGTTAAAATCACACAAATCAAAACATAAAAAATCACAAATAATCATCATAAAAGTAACATTAAAACAGAAAAGTGCAGAATAAAACTCTGTCAGTCACAGCTAAACAGATCAGAGCCTGGATTTAAACAAGGTCAAAGTCGAGTCTGTCTCACATCTTCAGGAAGAATGTTCCAGGTTTTAGCTGCACAAAACTGAAACTCTGATTCTCCAGGTTTAGTCCAGACTCTGGACCAGCAGGAGTCAGTCCCTGAAGTCCTCAGAGTGTGAGAGACACAGACACATGTGTGAAGTACTTCACCTGACACAGACACATGTGTGAAGTACTTCACCTGACACAGACACATGTGTGAAGTACTTCACCTGACACAGACACATGTGTGACTACTTCCACCTGACACAGACACTTCACCTGACACAGACACATGTGTGAAGTACTTCACCTGACACAGGAACACATGTGTGAAGTACTTCACCTGACACAGACACATGTGTGAAGTACTTCACCTGACACAGACACATGTGTGAAGTACTTCACCTGACACAGGACACATGTGTGAAGTACTTCACCTGACACAGACACATGTGTGAAGTACTTCACCTGACACAGACACATGTGTGAAGTACTTCACCTGACACAGACACATGTGTGAAGTACTTCACCTGACACAGACACATGTGTGAAGTACTTCACCTGACACAGGACACATGTGTGAAGTACTTCACCTGACACAGACACATGTGTGAAGTACTTCACCTGACACAGACACATGTGTGAAGTACTTCACCTGACACAGACACATGTGTGAAGTACTTCACCTGACACAGACACATGTGTGAAGTACTTCACCTGACACAGACACATGTGTGAAGTACTTCACCTGACACAGGACACATGTGTGAAGTACTTCACCTGACACAGACACATGTGTGAAGTACTTCACCTGACACAGACACATGTGTGTGAGTACTTCACCTGACACAGGACACATGTGTGAAGTACTTCACCTGACACAGGACACATGTGTGAAGTACTTCACCTGACACAGACACATGTGTGAAGTACTTCACCTGACACAGGACACATGTGTGAAGTACTTCACCTGACACAGACACATGTGTGAAGTACTTCCTGACACACAGACACATGTGTGAAGTACTTCACCTGACACAGGACACATGTGTGAAGTACTTCACCTGACACAGGACACATGTGTGAAGTACTTCACCTGACACAGACACATGTGTGAAGTACTTCACCTGACACAGACACATGTGTGAAGTACTTCCCTGGTTCTAGTCAGACTCTCGCAGCAGTGTTCTGGATGTTCTGTTCTGTCTCGTTTGCAGAGGCCAGTGAGACGTTACAGTCGTCTAACCTCCTGGAGACAGATGCAGGATAAGTCTCTCTGACTCTGGTTTGGACAGTTTACCTTTGATTTTTGACGTGTTTTTAGATGTAAAAAGCTGCAGATGTTCTTGATTTGATGTGACTGTTAAAGTTCAAGTCTGAGTCCATTATTACCTCTAGATTTCAGACTGATTTGAAGGTTTTAGAGACAGACTGGAGGTGACTCTTTCTCTATGTTTCTGTGGGTCTGTGACTTTCATCTTGTCTGAGTTTATCTGGAGAAAGTAGTTTTCATCCACACACTGATCTGATCAGTGTCAGAGTGAATCCACTGGTCCAGATTCACCTGCTGCAGTGACACATAGATCTGAGTCTCTGCAGAGGTGTGACACATTATTGTTGTGTATTAACTGTCCTGTAGGGGGCAGCATGTAGAGACTGAACAACAGGGGTCCCAGGATTGACCCCTGGGGCACCCCACAGCTCAGGGACAGCTTCACTCACTCTCAGTCCACTTCTTTACAGTCTGTCGTCTTCAACTCAAAGTGTTTCAAACTGTGACTCCAAATGTGATTCATTTAAATACTGTAATGTTTGATTTATCTCGTTCTTGTCTCAAAAAACCTGTTTGTGTTTGTTCAGGCCGAGGATCCAGACTCTGGTCCGTGGGGAGACGTCTCTTACACCATCTACGGGTCAGGAGCAGATCTGTGAGTAAAACCAGAGTCTGTGAAGGGTTTGTGTGTTAAACACGTGTCTGTTTGTGATGAGGAGATGACATTACAACAGTGTAACATGGGCACTTTAATGCCGCACTGTGGAACATTCCCAAAAGTTAGCGTCTGTCCGTTCTTACATGTTTGTATTAGTTGTTGCCGGGCAGATTTTCGTCCCTCTTTTCTCCTCCGTCTTGTTCTGAGTCATGCTTCAGGTGTGAACTCCGCAGGACTCGGGTCAGGGCTGTGATTGGCCGATCCGCTTCCACGACAACGCCTCCGCGCTCCAAAATGGCCGCCGCTGTGAGACGCTGCTGGTTAATCTCCTAATTGGATGAAGCGTGTTTAAAAATAGCCGTGTGCTGTGATGAAGAGGGGCCCAATTAGCATCTCTGTGACAAGCTACCAACAGAAAAGTGCAAATTTATACTGGTGTCTGGTGTACCTGCTGCCAGCGCTCGCAAACGTGTGAACTTTCACAAAGAGCCGTGGAGTCGCGGAAACGAGTTAACACGAGGTTTATGCTCCGATTTAAGGAGGTTTTTAAAACCCACATTCTGCAAAAAGGACTTTTCAGACGTTTTATTCTCGTCAAACCAGTTTCTGAACTTGTATTTAGAGCATAGACTGTTTCTATAAATGGAGGTAGCTAACCTGCTAGCACCGCGCTACAAACAGGAAGTGATCACTGGTCAGTCTGTGGCATTGGCCCCGCCCACCATCACTCGCACTCTGCTTTTACACTGGGCAAAGTGGGAAGTGTCTTGCCAAAGGACACAATGATGTCCCAGGCTCCGCCCCGCCGTGCCCCGCCCCGCCGTGCCCCGCCCCGCCCCACCGTGCCCCGCCCCACTGTGCCCCGCCCCACTGTGCCCCGCCCCGTTGCTTTAGCCTCAGAGACGAGGCTTTGGCGCCGCTCACCAGACGAGCCGCCATGTTTGTCACAGACGCCGTGAGTCACAGAGATTTACATAAAATGAAAAAAAAAGAGAAAGTCGTGAAGAGGAAGAAGGAGCGAGTCTTTACACCAGAGTGTGAAAGTATGAAAGTGTGACTACGAAAGAGAGAAAGAAAGAGGGAGAGAGAGAGGGAGGGCGGGCGGGGGGGGGGGGAGGGGGGGGGCAGGAGGGAGACAGAAACAAAAGGGAGAAGAGGGAGAGAGAGAGAAAGAGGGAGGACAGAGAGAGGAAGAGAGAGAGAGGGAGGGGGAGAGAGGAAGATGAAAGAGACAGGGAAAAAGAGAGAGAAAGAGAGGGAGAGGGGGCAGCGAGAAAGAGAGTGAGGGAAGAGGGGCTGGAAAAGAGAGAGACAAGGGAAGAGGAAGAGGAGTGAGAGAAAGAGAGAAAGAGAAGAAAAAAAAGAGAAGAAAAAGGATAGATGAGGAGGAGATAGGGGAAAGAGAAAGAGAGGGAGTAGAGGAAGACACAGAGGAGGAGAAAGAAGGGAAGAAAAGTGATAGAGGAGGAGGAGACAGAGGAGAGAGAAAGAGAGAAAAGGAAGGGCAAATACAGGTCAGAGAGAAAGAAGAAAAGAAAATGATAGAGAGGAGAAGCAGAAGATAAAAAAGTGAAATGAGTGAGGAAGAGAGAGAAAGAGGAGGAGGAGGAAATGAGGGATGCAAAAGAGAGAGATGAAGAAAAGAGAGAGAGTGACGTCCGGCTCTCGTCAGACTCAGAGTCTCTTGAGTTTTGTCGTTGACGGGTTGAAAATAAAGTCGTGAAACGAGTGACTCAGACGAGAAGCAGATTTATCATGATCCTCACTCCTCCTTTTACTGCGTCTCTCTCTCTGTTTGTGCTGTGGTTGTGTCCTTTGGCAACACACTTCAGCCACATTGTGAGGTGTGGTGCTCAGAGGGGCCGGTGGTGCAGACCGGCCGCCACGTTTCTGTCAGGCTGACCCAGGGCAGCTGTGACTCTCAGAACGTCTGGAAAAGTGTAAAAGTCCGAGTCCGATTTGTGACAGTTATTAAGGTTCAGTTTATTTAAACCTGGACTAGTCCTGGTCTAAACCTGGACTAGATCTGGTTTAAACCTGGACTAGATCTGGTTTAAACCTGGACTAGATCTGGTTTAAACCTGGACTAGTTCTTAATGAAGTCGTCGTTCTTTATGAACTCGTCGTTCTTCATGAAGTCGTCGTTCTTTATGAAGTGGTCGTTCTTCATGAAGTCGTCGTTCTTTATGAACTCGTCGTTCTTCATGAAGTCGTCGTTCTTTATGAAGTGGTCGTTCTTTATGAAGTCGTCGTTCTTTATGAAGTTGTCGTTCTTTGTGAAGTCGTCGTTCTTTATGAAGTGATCGTTCTTTATGAAGTCGTCGTTCTTTATGAAGTCGTCGTTCTTTATGAAGTCGTCGTTCTTAATGAAGTGGGTCGTTCTTAATGAAGTCGTCGTTCTTTATGAACTCGTCGTTCTTTATGAACTCGTCGTTCTTTATGAACTCGTCGTTCTTTATGAAGTCGTCGTTCTTTATGAAGTCGTCGTTCTTTATGAAGTGGTCGTTCTTTATGAAGTCGTCGTTCTTTATGAACTCGTCGTTCTTTATGAAGTCGTCGTTCTTTATGAAGTCGTCGTTCTTTATGAAGTGGTCGTTCTTTATGAAGTGGTCGTTCTTTATGAAGTCGTCGTTCTTTATGAAGTCGTCGTTCTTTATGAAGTGGTCGTTCTTTATGAAGTGGTCGTTCTTTATGAAGTGGTCGTTCTTAATGAAGTCGTCGTTCTTTATGAACTCGTCGTTCTTTATGAAGTCGTCGTTCTTTATGAAGTGGTCGTTCTTAATGAAGTGGTCGTTCTTTATGAAGTCGTCGTTCTTTATGAAGTGGTCGTTCTTTATGACGTCGTCGTTCTTTATGAAGTGGTCGTTCTTTATGAAGTGGTCGTTCTTAATGAAGTCGTCGTTCTTAATGAAGTGGTCGTTCTTAATGAAGTCGTCGTTCTTTATGAAAGTGGTCGTTCTTTATGAAGTCGTCGTTCTTTATGAAGTGGTCGTTCTTTATGAAGTCGTCGTTCTTTATGAAGTGATCGTTCTTAATGAAGTGATCGTTCTTTATGAAGTCGTCGTTCTTTATGAAGTCGTCGTTCTTTATGAAGTCGTCGTTCTTTATGAAGTGATCGTTCTTAATGAAGTGATCGTTCTTTATGAAGTCGTCGTTCTTTATGAAGTCGTCGTTCTTTATGAACTCGTCGTTCTTTATGAACTCGTCGTTCTTTATGAAGTGGTCGTTCTGTTTATGAAGTGGTCGTTCTTTATGAAGTGGTCGTTCTTTATGAAGTCGTCGTTCTTTATGAAGTCGTCGTTCTTTATGAAGTCGTCGTTCTTTATGAAGTCGTCGTTCTTTATGAAGTGGTCGTTCTTTATGAAGTCGTCGTTCTTTATGAAGTGGTCGTTCTTTATGAAGTCGTCGTTCTTTATGAAGTGATCGTTCTTAATGAAGTGATCGTTCTTTATGAAGTCGTCGTTCTTTATGAAGTCGTCGTTCTTTATGAAGTGGTCGTTCTTTATGAAGTCGTCGTTCTTTATGAAGTCGTCGTTCTTTATGAAGTCGTCGTTCTTTATGAAGTCGTCGTTCTTTATGAAGTCGTCGTTCTTTATGAAGTCGTCGTTCTTTATGAAGTCGTCGTTCTTTATGAAGTCGTCGTTCTTTATGAAGTGGTCGTTCTTAATGAAGTCGTCGTTCTTTATGAACTCGTCGTTCTTTATGAAGTCGTCGTTCTTTATGAAGTGGTCGTTCTTTATGAAGTGGTCGTTCTTAATGAAGTCGTCGTTCTTTATGAACTCGTCGTTCTTAATGAAGTCGTCGTTCTTTATGAACTCGTCGTTCTTTATGAAGTCGTCGTTCTTTATGAAGTCGTCGTTCTTTATGAAGTGATCGTTCTTAATGAAGTGATCGTTCTTTATGAAGTCGTCGTTCTTTATGAAGTCGTCGTTCTTTATGAAGTCGTCGTTCTTTATGAAGTCGTCGTTCTTTATGAAGTGGTCGTTCTTAATGAAGTCGTCGTTCTTTATGAAGTGGTCGTTCTTTATGAAGTCGTCGTTCTTTATGAAGTGGTCGTTCTTTATGAAGTCGTCGTTCTTAATGAAGTGATCGTTCTTTATGAAGTCGTCGTTCTTTATGAAGTCGTCGTTCTTTATGAAGTCGTCGTTCTTTATGAAGTCGTCGTTCTTTATGAAGTGGTCGTTCTTAATGAAGTCGTCGTTCTTTATGAACTCGTCGTTCTTTGTGAAGTCGTCGTTCTTTATGAAGTCGTCGTTCTTTATGAAGTCGTCGTTCTTCATGAAGTCGTCGTTCTTTATGAAGTGGTCGTTCTGTCCCACAGGTTTGCCATCCACCCGTCGTCCGGCCTCATCTCCACTCAGCCCTGGACCAGTCTGGACGCCGAGGTTCGGTCCAAATATAACTTCTACGTGAAGGCGGAGGACTCGGACGGAAGGTACAGCCTGGCCGAGGTCTTCGTGAGCGTGATGGACATGAACGACCACATCCCCGAGTTCCACGACGAACTGCTGGAGAAGACCATGATCATCGGGTCCCCGGTCCGAGTGGAGGTCAGGGTTTGGACGGGGAATGTGTCGACCCGCGAGATGCATTAGAAAGTTTAAATATGTTTATGTCAAAGCCACGTGTCACAGAAACATGTCAGACTGGATCATGCTTGAGTTTGGTCCTGATTTGATCTCGGTTTAATCCTGATGCAGACTTGGTTTGGTCCTGTTCTAGTCCAGGTTTACTTCAACCTTCTTTTGCAATTAACAAAAGTACAGACAAAAATAGATCCAAACTAGGTCCAACCCAGGACTAAACGAGGTCTAACCAGGTCTAAACCAGCAGGTCTAAACCAGGACTAAACCAGGACTAAACCAGATCTAAACCAGCAGGAATAAACCAGATCTAAAGGAGGTCTAAACCAGGTTTAACCCAAGTCTAAACCAGGTTTAAACCAGGTCTAAATCAAATCTAAACGAGGACTAAACCAGAACTAGACCAGGACTAAACCAGGTCTAAACCAGGACTAAACCAGGACTAAACCAGGTCTAAACCAGGTCTAAAGCAGCAGGACTAAACCAAAACTAAACCAGGACTAAACCAGGACTAAACCAGGTCTAAACCAGGACTAAACCAGGTCTAAACCAGGTCTAAACCAGGACTAAACCAGGACTAAACCAGGACTTAACCAGGACCAAACCAGGACTAAACCAGGTCTAAACCAGGTCTAAACCAGGACTAAACCAGGTCTAAACCAGGTCTAAACCAGGACTAAACCAGGACTAAATCAGGTCTAAACCAGATCTAAACCAGGACTAAACCAGGTCTAAACCAGGTCTAAACCAGGTCTAAACCAGATCTAAACCAGGACTAAACCAGGTCTAAACCAGGTCTAAACCAGGTCTAAACCAGGTCTAAACCAGGACTAAACCAGGTCTAAACCAGGACTAAACCAGGTCTAAACCAGGTCTAAACCAGGACTAAACCAGGTCTAAACCAGGTCTAAACCAGGACTAAACCAGGACTAAACCAGGACTTAACCAGGACAAAACCAGGACTAAACCAGGTCTAAACCAGGTCTAAACCAGGACTAAACCAGGTCTAAACCAGGACTAAACCAGGTCTAAACCAGGTCTAAACCAGGTCTAAACCAGGTCTAAACCAGGACTAAACCAGGACTAAACCAGGTCTAAACCAGGTCTAAACCAGGACTAAACCAGGACTAAACCAGGTCTAAACCAGGTCTAAACCAGGACTAAACCAGGACTAACCAGGACTAAACCAGGACTAAACCAGGTCTAAACCAGGCTAAACCAGGCCTAAACCAGGACTAAACCAGGTCTAAACCAGGTCTAAACCAGGACTAAACCAGGTCTAAACCAGGTCTAAACCAGGACTAAACCAGGACTAAACCAGGACTAAACCAGGACTAAACCAGGTCTAAACCAGGCCTAAACCAGGCCTAAACCAGGACTAAACCAGGTCTAAACCAGGTCTAAACCAGGACTAAACCAGGACTAAACCAGGACTAAACCAGTCTAAACCAGGCCTAAACCAGGCCTAAACCAGGTCTAAACCAGGACTAAACCAGGACTAAACCAGGCCTAAACCAGGACTAAACCAGGACTAAACCAGGTCTAAACCAGGTCTAAACCAGGACTAAACCTTCACACCATTTTCTCTCCAGGCGATAGATGAAGACGCAGAATCGCCCAATAACCTGATCGAGTACTCCATCATGAAAGCCGACCCTGACAATGCCTTCGACATCAACGCGGAGACAGGAGAGATCTACCTGAAGCCTTACATAAAGTCCATGGAGATCGTGCACAACATCACCCAACAGAAGGACTGCACCTGGTCTTTGGTGGTCCAGGCCAAAGACTTAGGATCCCCGTCCTTCAGCACGACCACTGTGGTCAACATAGACATCACAGAGGCGGTGAGTACTGGGCCTACTGCAGGCTAATAGAGCGTTCAGTGCTAATGCTAATGCTAATGCTAATGCTATACTGTAGAAAGGCCACCTGCTATGCTAACTGCTGCTGCTAATACATGAAGCATTGGTTCATTTGAAGAAGGTTGTTTTTCTAAGGATAGCATTGGTTATTTTTGGTTGATTATAATGTATCTATTACCAATTATTTCAGATTTTTGCCCATCCATATATATTTGAATATACATATTTATTTATTTATTTATCATACCGCAAAACTCGCTAAATTTACCCAAAAAAAATAAAAAAAAAAATGAAGTAACACTGGAAACAGTTTATCTTACCACAATGTGTAAGACTGTATGATGAGAAAATGAGGACGATCAAGTGCACAGTTCTTAAAACAAAGCAGTAGATGCATTATTTTATTTTAAATTAGCTGTAATCCAAACCCTAAAATTACTTTAATCCAATGGGAAAATCCTGTCTGAGTTGCATTTGTAAGTCACCATACAGGTAGATTTGTATTACGCAAACTTAATGGGACCTAACATTGAGCCTTGAGGTACCCCATCGACAATATGCCACAGTTATAACAATAATGGTTAAAAAGGGGTGAACTTGAGTTTTCTTAAATTAAATATTACTGATTATTTATTTAAAGGGCCCATATTACATCAGAAAATAGCGTAACATGAGTCAAAATCAATGCTGTCCTTTTAAATAATCCCTTCTTAACACATTTTATTATTGTCTTTATCATTTTATTATATTTTTTTCTTTGTTGACTTTTCCATAACTCGCCTTGTCTTTCGTTCTTGTCTTTGTCTCGTGAATTGTGGTGTTTTTTTTAGATCAAGGGCAGAATTATCACGTACTTTCGAGGCCTCAGCAAACGGCCGCTCACGGTGTTTGGGATCTGCTTCAGCATTCTCACCTCCCTCATTTTACTCACCATCTGCATCTCCACCATTTTGTATTGTAACTCTGTGAAAAAGTCACGAATCAACCCGGAAAGTAACTATATCAAAGTGATCCGGAGGGCCAAGTGACCGCCGCGTGGACCATACTCCCATTTACAAACTATGTGTTAAACTATGGGATTTTATAAGCTTTGAAAAGACTATTTTTTATAAGATGTTTATTGAAAATGTTATGTCATATTTATAATTTCGGATCCAAGGAGCAAAAGAGGAAGACTGAGTTTGTTGATAACTAGAAATGACTGGACTTCTGACCATAATTAGGCCTAAGAAATAAACATTATGTACATAGACTGTGTTGCATTTGGGCTAAATGGAGCTAGATTTGGTAAGACTTTAGCATTTGTCGCTAACAGCCAGTAGTAATTCGTAGTTTTTGTGAATCAGAATCAGCTTCAGCGCTAGGCTAAATGTATTTTATTGTATATCTTTTGAAATAAGCCTTGAATTCACTGTGTAACCGGCCCGGGTCTATGGGGGATACACTTTAGGCCATAGACTGTATATATAAATGGACGTAGCTAACCTGCTAGCTCTCAGGCTCGTCGTTTTGGTCCTAAATGTTCGTATTAACCCGCTCTACATGATCCTGGGGTTTTTATTTCACTATTTTGTCCTTAAATCAAGATAACAGACGAATCAGGCGGCTTCTTTCCTCGACGTCGCTCCTGTTAGCGTTAGCAACAGGTTTGATTGACAGCGTTGCTAAGCGCTCGCTCCCTGCTAAACCAGCGGTGTGAGCGGGAAGAGGCGTGACCTTCAACAGCCTCGCTCTGGATTGGCTCTTCGGTTGCTATGAGACTCGTGGTCAGAATTCAGGATATGTAACTCAGCTCCAAATTAGCCGCTATAACTGCTAGCCTCGTTTAGCTTCATGTAGCTGAACGCTGTGGGTGACGTCACGCTCAGTCCACTTCTTTATACAGTCTGTTTTAAAACAGGTAAAATAATGACATTTAATGGAAGAGTTTGGTCTGGACCCGGGTTTGTGTAAATCAAAAGTCTCTGTCGACGTCTACAGTTTGTAATTAACAGCGGAATCAGCAGAATAACACATTTTTTAACACATTTTACACTTTGAATTAATGAATGTCAAAGCACTGAGATGGAAGAGTACTGTTCAAGTCCTAGACCACAGAATATGTGTTGTGTGAGCTAAAACTGACGATTTCGATGCTTTCCAGGAAAGCTAGCCTTGTGCTCAAATAATCTTTTTTGTTTTTATTGTCAAAGATCTAAAACTGGTATTTAAATTTGGGTGCAAAGATGAAAATAAAGATCTTTTTTTATTGTTACAAACTGATTCAACAGTCCCAATAGTAAAGTAAAATAGTCGTAGGTTTGTTTTTCACATTTGGAAACATGTTTGGTCCACTTTTATTATCACCAGTTCCTTTGAGGTTATTTTGCTAATCTACTGCACCTCTGGGATTATGACTCACCTACGAAGAGATTTTGAGTTAATCCACGGCTCTTAATGGGGTTAGATTGTCCATGTGTCGCCCATTAACAAACATTGGACTCATGCTGTTTTTTAATTTGGTTTTTGTCTTCAGAACGTGCTACATGCTACATCAACGTTAGCTTTGCTCTGGCTTTTCTGCTTTTACAACATAATCACATCAGCACAGTTTGGGTTTGTTTGCGCTTTGCTCCATCAATAATAACATGCTACACGCTAACATGCTAACTTCTAGATCTAGCTTTTCACACTAAACCCAAAGTTGTCATTCTGCATGCTTCAAAACCACGCTACAATGCTAACTTAGCTGCTAACATGTTGTTGAAAACTAAACGATGCGTTTTCTCTTGCAGGCTCACCTCAAAGGGCCGATGGCGGCGTTTTTAATGCGCAGTAGGGACAGTCCCATGAAGACCGTAGTCATGGTAATCGGTATTATTAGCGTTTTGGTAGGTGTAACCGCCATGTTGTCTGCTGCCTTGTTTCTGCGCAACTCCAAGTCCAATAAGATCATGCCCGCTCGCCGCATCATCAAAAGGCGACCGAGAGATCAACAACAACAACAAACACAACAGATTTCAACATGGCGGCTCAATATGCCTCTGTTCAGATTGTCAAAGCCGGGCGAAAAGTTTCTAGCCGAGGATGCTGATGCTAACGGGGATTGCGAGGCTAGCATGAGTCCGAGGGCTAAACCGGCGCCGCCTTTGCCGCCTCCTCCTCCGTGTGCTAGCAGGGCGGGTGACAGGCCCAGGTCGGTGCCTACCATATCCGGAGCGCTAGCAAGAAAAGCATCCAGTAAGGCTAAAGCTAACAGACGCAAAGAGGGAAACATGAGCTCCGCTTTGGTCTCAGAGTTGAAAATGAAACTGGAGCAGAAGATAATCGAGAGTAATAAAGGGTATTATTGTTGAAGGGAAGTTGTGTTAAAGGGACAGCATACGTTAAGCTAGCAGATGACGTGTCTAAAATAAGTTAGCCGACCTTTAACCTCTACTAAACAGTGTGGAAAGGCTGCCAATGATTAAACTGTCACCGTTATTAAAGCGCTAAGGACGTTTGTGGTGGTCTGTTGTCTCGTGAAAATGTCATTGCTTTTCCGTGGTTCCGCAGTATGGTTTAAAACTTAGCTAATCCGCTAGCCGCTGTGTTCCAAACAGGAAGTGAGCATGGATGCGCTTCTGTCTCCATCGACTCGTCATGTTGGTCTTAAATGTTCGTATTAACCCTCTACATGATCCTGGGGTTTTATTTCACGTCTGTGTCTGTAAATCAACATATGAACATTAATAACAGACACATCAGGTCCTTCTTTCCCCGACGTCGCTCCTGTTAGCGTTAGCAACAGGTTTGATTGACAGCGTTGCTAAGCGCTCATTCCCTGCTAAACCAGTGGTGCAGGTGGAAAGGGGCGTTACCTTCAACAACCTTGCTCCTGATTGGTTCTTTGGTTGCTATGATACTCAAGGTCAGAGCAATAACATCGTCACGGTTTCAGACCCTCCACCGAAAAACTTACGTAGTGCCCTTTAAGTCCCCCGGCCAAGACAAATCTTTTATTTTGAATTAGATTATTAGATACATGTTTTTAATATTTTTATTGCAGTATCTTATTTACAAAAGCAGCAAAAACGACTTTCATTCAAACATATAAACAGAGCAAAGATGTATGAATATTACCCAAGAACAAGTGTGAACGAGGCCAAACCAGGACTAAACCTGGACTAAACCGGGACTAAACCAGGACTAAACCTGGACCAAACCAGGACTAAACCAGGACTAAACCAGGACTAAACCAGGTCTAAACCAGGACTAAACCAGGACTAAACCAGGTCTAAACCAGGACTAAACCAGGACTAAACCAGGTCTAAACCAGGACTAAACCAGGTCTAAACCAGGACTAAACCAGGACTAAACCAGGTCTAAACCAGGACTAAACCAGGTCTAAACCAGGACTAAACCAGGACTAAACCGGGACTAAACCAGGACTAAACCAGGACTAAACCAGGAATAAACCAGGACTAAACCAGGACTAAACCTGGACTAAACCAGGACTAAACCAGAACCAAACCAGAACCAAACCAGGAATAAACCAGGACTAAACCAGGACTAAACCTGGACTAAACCGGGACTAAACCAGGACTAAACCAGAACCAAACCAGGAATAAACCAGGACTAAACCAGGACTAAACCTGGACTAAACCAGGACTAAACCAGAACCAAACCAGAACCAAACCAGGAATAAACCAGGACTAAACCAGGACTAAACCTGGACTAAACCAGGACTAAACCAGAACCAAACCAGAACCAAACCAGGTCTAAACCAGGACTAAACCGGGACTAAACCAGGACTAAACCAGGACTAAACCAGAACCAAACCAGAACCAAACCAGGACTAAACCAGGACTAAACCAGGACTAAACTGGGACTAAACCAGAACCAAACCGGGACTAAACCGGGACTAAACCAGGACTAAACCAGGACTGAACCAGGTCTAAACCAGGACTGAACCAGGTCTAAACCAGGACTAAACCAGGACTAAACCAGGACTAAAGCAGGTCTAAACCAGGACTAAACCAGGACTAAACCAGGTCTAAACCAGGACTAAAGCAGGTCTAAACCAGGACTAAACCAGGACTAAACCAGGTCTAAACCAGGACTAAAGCAGGTCTAAGTTGTGCTTTCGTCTCTGGGGGTTAGACCTGTTTTTTTTCTTCTCGTTCTCGTCACTTTTCTGGATGTCGTTGGTGTTAAATGTGCAAATCACTTCTCTACAGAATGAAGCCCAGTCGAGTTTAGACCTGCTTTTGTTTGTCTGTTTGTCTGTTTGTTTGTGTGTTTGTTTGTCTGTTTGTTTGTTTGTTTGTTTGTTTGTTTGTTTGTTTGTTTGTTTGTTTGTTTGTTTGTTTGTTTGTCTGTTTGTTTGTTTGTTTGTTTGTTTGTTTGTTTGTTTGTTTGTCTGTTTGTTTGTTTGTTTGTTTTGTTTGTTTGTTTGTCTGTTTGTTTGTTTGTTGTTGTGTTTGTTTGTTTGTTTGTTTGTTGTTTTGTTTGTGTTTGTTTGTTTGTTTGTTTGTTTGTTTTTTGTTTGTTTGTTTGTCTGTTTGTTTGTTTTGTTTTTTTTGTTTGTGTTTGTTTTTGTTTGTTTGTTTGTTTGTCTGTGTTTGTTTGTTTGTTGTTTGTCTTTTTTGTTTGTCTGTTTGTTTGTTTGTTTGTCTGTTTGTTTGTCTGTTTGTTTGTTTCTGGCTGCTCGGTCCCACACTGCCCTCTTGAGGCGGTGGAGCACATGGACGTCTCTCCTCAGACGTCTCAGGAGGAGGTTCTGTCTCGTTCTTGTGTCTCTTAAACTCTGTGGTTTAGTTCAGACGACGTGAGGAAACTCGTCCAGAGGCAGAGCGACGTCCGGACTGACGACGTGCCGCGGTCAGATGTTTATGATAAACGATAATGAGAAGAACAAAAGTGATTTGTGTTGGCCAGTAGGGGGCGACACTGAGGGGGTTATGATGTGAACCGCCCATGTTTCAGTTCAGTGAAGCAGACACAGAAACATGTGAGAACTTGTAAAATACAGTCTTTAAATCAACATCAAGTAAATCAGTGGTGGTAAAAAGTAAAGTACTGTACTTAAGTGAACATTTACAGTGTGTACTTTTACTTTTACTTGAAGGAAAAGTATTTTTATTATTGTCTGAGAGCTGCTGAAAAGTCTGAGGTTTATTTAACAAAAATATACAAATAAAAACAGAAAAAAACAAGTGAAATTCAAAATTCAGATCAAACTTTATCAGAATCACCACATTCGAATCTTTATTAGATCTGAAAATCTGCACAAAATACATAAAGGTACAACTGTTCCAAAAAGTTTGAACAAGTAACTGTTGATTTGTAACTTGCTAATAAAACAACTTTAGTTTTATGTTTTCAAACTTTGTGATTTTACACGTACAGATCTGAAAATCACACTCGAGTTTTGAGACATTCGTTGCGGCGAGTTTGTCTCAAAAAGATTTGTGATCGCAGCAACAGCAGGGGGCGGGGCAGGGGGCGGGGCTAGAGGGGCTGGGGTTGCTGTGGCGACGGCTAAACTGGCTCATAAACAGTAAAGACCTGAATTCAGACAGTCTTTATCTTTCTGTGATATTATGATGAGCATTATTCACTTTTATAAGTCGTAAACCAGGGAAAACGGCGCAGACAAAGAGAATGTGGCTAAAAAGTGTTAAGAAGTTTTTCTGAAAATGGCATGTTAGCATTTTCTAGCGCCTTATGCTAGCGAACATCTCCCCGAACGATATGAAAATGATATTTTTAAGCCTAAAACCAAATTTGTAAGTGAAAAAAAACATATTTGCCAGTGCAGCGTCGCCCATTAACACTGAGCTCGTGTGTTTTTTTCATTTAGTTTTAGTCTTGAGAACATGCTACATCAACGTTAGCTTTGCTCTTTCTTTTCTGCTTTTATGACATAATCACATCAGCACAGTTTGAGCTTTGTTCAATCAACAACAACATGCTAAATGCTAACATGCTACACGCTAACATGTTACACGCTAATATGCTAACGTTTAGGCCTAGCTTTACACATTAAACCCTAATATAGCATCCTTCAAAACCACGCTACAATGCTAACATAGCGTGACCTTATTATTATTAGCGAGTGTACAAATCAACTTTTACTTTTCACTCTGTAAGTACATTTTTACACAAGTACTTTAATACTTTTACTTCAGTCGACGTTTGAGTATTTTCTGCCTTGTTTCTGTGCTTTACCGAGTTCTTCTTCCACCACTGATTTAAATAACACATTTATTTCTACATCGACGACTTTCCAGCACATTTTCACAGATCGAAGTAAATCTGTGCACAAAAGTCACACATGCAGAGTCTACGCTAACGCCTCACCGTGTGGAACGACTCTCTGCAAAAATAACTCATGAGCTTCACAAAAACACAGGCCCCAACCTTAAAAAAGTCAGCCACACTGTGAGTTTTAAAGTACCGGAGAATATATGTGGAGGTAGTAGAAATGTTCATATGTGACGAGTTTGTACATGTGTTTGTAGATGTGTCGGCCATGTTGGATCTGTACGACTCTGTGACTCTACGAAAGTGAAACTGATTTAAATGTGATTCTTCATTTTGTCTTTGTACCGTCCTCATTTTGAATAAAAACCTGACGCCCTCAACGTTGTTTCTGTCTCATGTGTTTGTGACCGAGGACTAAACCGGGACTAAACCGGCACTAAACTGGGTCTAAACCGGGACTAAACCGGGACTAAACCGGGACTGAACCGGGACTGAACCGGGACTGAACCGGGTCTAAACCGGCACTAAACCGGGTCTAAAAACCAGGACTAAACCAGTGTTGTTGTGAACCATGACTGAACCGGGACTAAATAAGTACCGGTCTAAACCGTATCACTAAACAGACGGTTGTAAACACCGGGACTGTAAACCATGTATAAGTGTTGTTGTTGGACACATGTATCATGTATAAGTACAGACGTGTTGTCGGACACATGTATCATGTATAAGTACAGACGTGTTGTTGGACACACATGTATCATGTATAAGTACAGACGTGTTGTTGGACACATGTATGTATAAGTGCAGACGTGTGTTGGACACATGTCATGTATAAGTACAGACGTGTTGTCGGACACATGTATCATGTATAAGTGCAGACGTGTTGTTGTTGGACACATGTATCATGTATAAGTACAGTACAGACGTGTTGTCGGACACATGTATCATGTATAAGTACAGACGTGTTGTTGGACACATGTATCATGTATATGTATCATGTATAAGTACAGATGTTTGTGTTGGACACATGTTGTTGGACACACATGTATCATGTATAAGTACAGACGTGTTGTTGGACACATGTATCATGTATAAGTACAGACGTGTTGTTGGACACATGTATCATGTATAAGTACAGACGTGTTGTTGGACACATGTATCATGTGCAGATGGCTCGGGTTTAATCCTCTTAGTGCAGAATGTATAAATGTAACAGACACACTCTTATGTAACGCCCCTCGTCCTCCACAGAGACGCCGCGGCCGCCATCTTGGATCCTCTTTAATCCTTTTATTAAAGCACAAAGTCATGTACGAAACACAGTAGAAAACATGTATGTGATAAAAGTACACAGGACCAGAGAAATATGAACAAAAGTATGTACAAATACTATTTACATTCATTATTTTATATTATTATTAAAAGTGTAACTGGATTCTTTAAATGAATAAAAAAATGTGTCAAGTAAAAAGTGATAAAAGTAGAGCAGGAATCACACTGTGAACCGTTCGTCTGTTGTTACTAAGTTTAAAGAGGAAGTATTCTGAAAAATCCACTTTTCAGAGCTGTCTGCCACATTGTAACATTAAAAACACGTCTGAAGAGGTTTTAGAGTCATCTATGGATGTTTGAGTCATCTAGAGATCTCTCCTCTCTTTAATACCACATAGAAGTAAATACTTCCTCTTTAATACCTGTAAAAGTTAATATCAAACAAAGTGTAAAAATATAACATTCCTTTTATCAGCTTCTGCAGAATTTTATCACAGAAATACTTAAAAAATACAAAAGAAAGTTCCAGAATTAGACCAGATCTAATTCATTATTAAAGATTGTTGTATGTCGCACTTTAAACTCCCGAAGTAAGTTCATGAAGTCTGTGAGCTCCAAATCACGGACAATGGCAATAAACAGGGAAGGTTCTGTTTCTGTGATTGTTGTGATTGTGAAGAAATTCAGGAACATTTCACCAGATTTTAAACTCCAGAGAAGTTCATGAAGAAAAAGGCCGCTCCAAATCAGGCTCCTAAATACACAGGGAAGGTTAGCTGTTAGCTGTGAACTGTTGGTTGTGAGATGTTAGCTGTGAACTGTTAGCTGTTAGCTGTGAACTGTTAGCTGTGAACTGTTAGCCGTTAGCTGTGAACTGTTAGCTGTTAGCTGTTAGCTGTGAGCTGTTAGCAGTTAGCTTGGACCAGTGTGTTCTGCTGCATCCTTGGGCCCTTGACGTGTCTGATGGTGATGGTCACGTTTCTGCCTCTCAGCCCTGGGGCAGCTGTGGCTATAGCGCCACCCAGTGACGAGCGTGAGGACTGAATAATAAACTACAGCAGCGTGTCACTGTGAGACCTGGACAGATACATTCAGCCGTCTCTATTTAAACAATCCAATTCAAGTTAAAGGTGCATGATGTAACTTTACTGAACGACCGCCACACGCTGAACTCCACAGTGCCACATTAAACTCGTCTATCTCCATGGAGACAAGCATCAGATCTGTGGAGAAGCAATCCCTCCCACAATGTCAGTGGATTTTTTTTTTTTTTTTTTTTCCAATTTATGCCGCACTGTGGAACTTTACAGGCAAAGTAGTAAAACTGTGCATTTAATGACTGGTAAAAATAAAACAGAAAATCATGGGCACCACTTCAAAATAATTACACCTTAATTATCCTTAATAAAGCATGATCAAAGACGTCAAAATGAGACAAACATTTATCATTCATGCGGCTCAGCAACTAATTCCTCAAAAGGATATAGGTATAAAAAAATTGGACATAGCTAACCTGCTAGCTGCTGCCGTGTTTCAAACAGGAAGTGATCACGTTGCACTTCCTGTTTCATCGACTCGTCATTTTGGTCTTAAATGTTCGTATTAACCCTCTACATGATCCTGGGGGTTTTATTTCTCTATTGTGTCTGTAAATCAACATATGAACATTAATAACAGACACATCAGGTCCTTCTTTCCCCGACGTCGCTCCTGCTAGCGTTAGCAACAGGTTTGATTGACAGCGTTGCTAAGCGAAGCAACAGCCTCTCTCCAGATTTGCTCTTCGGTTGCTATGATACTCGTGATCAGAATTCCAAATATGGAACCGCAGCTCCAAATTAGCCGCTATAACTGCTAGCGTCGATTAGCTTCATTTGACTGGAGTCTATGGTTAAGGCTAATTACAGTGTTGTTAATATAAAGAACAACCAACGTATTAGAAGTATTACATTACACAACTGCAAAAAAATAAAAAAGTCAGATTGAAATTTGAAAACGCTAAATTAAAACCTAAACGTTGAGTTAGTATAATTGCGCGGCGCTGCCTCCTCGGCCTCGGTCCTTGGGTCTGTCGTCTCTGCACAGCGTCTCACTGCTCGCCGCCTGCAGACTGTCGAACGTCCCCTGTCGCTCCATCTCCTGCATGTCTCCGCGTCTCTTCCTCCTTTTACAAAATCCCGAACACTTTTCCGCACACCCGACCCTCGCCTCCGCAGTGCAGGCGTACATCCCGGCCGGCACCGCTAGCACCATCGCGCAAACCAGCACGATAATATGAATCAGTCGTTCTCTTTGCTCCATTTCGCTAACGTCGTTCCCGGTTACGAACACGATGCACTGACCTTCTCGCGGCGGGTGGTTCTTCAAGGCGACGCAAACTTCGTATTTCGTGACAGGAAGTAGATTTTCAACGGAGTAAGTGTTGATCCCGGGTCCGATGTACGTCATGTCCTTTTTGGGCGAGTCGTATTTTCCGAAGTGAATCGTGAACCAAGTTTCGGTCGGGTTTTCCGTAGCCGCGAACCATTCCAACGTTATTCCGTAGACAGTTTGCTTGGCGATTCGGATGTCGATGAAAGGGTTTTCGTCGGAGGATAAGATCGGGACGGGTGGAGGGAGCGGCGCGGAGGAGTCGGGGTTGCTAATGCTAACCAGGATGCTAGCGGAAGAGTTGCCGATGAAGTTGTTAGCGGAGCAGGTGTAGACGCCGCGGTCGGCTAAATGTAGCGACGGGATGAGCAGGCGAGAGCTGAAGGTGTCCTCGTCAATTTGGGTTTCCATAGCTACGAAAAAAGAAAACAGAGTTAGGTGGAGTGGTTATCCTGTCTCGTCCCTCTCACCGGGAGGTTGTGGGCTAGATTCCAGGTTTGTTTTTGGTGAAGAAACAACATCATGATTATACTTTAGCATTTCACAGGCCTTTGGATAATACTCAGTCACATTTACTTTTTTTAAAAATTTTAATTAATTTTTAATTTTTGATAAAATTAACTTTTTGCTCCTGCTTGAGTAGTTCAGTTTTCACTCACTATATCGCGATTCACCTTTTGTGGTCTCGCTGTTTCACAGATTTTTTTTGTGTGCAATTTTACATGGATTTACAGCCTATGAACGTGCATCCTGATTGGCTAAGAGACTGTAGACCATTGTGTTCTGCGTCCTGATTGGCTAAGAAACTATAGACCAGGGGTCTCAGACTTGCGGCCCACGGGCCAATTGCGGCCCTCGGGCCGGTAGTTTGCGGCCCTTGGGCCCCCGCCTCACTATGGAAGTTTAATGTTAATGCGGCGAGTTTGACGTGTGGCACTTTACAGTGTTGTGTGCGGAGCTGAACGAACCACCAATCACGGTGGGGTATATGGCTCTGGGGGCGGGACATCGGTTTGATGCAGAGAAACATTTCTCATTGAGTGAAAGTTACAGCAGCGATGCCATGGAGTGTTTTCTTCTGTGCCTGGTGCCTTGTTTCTATTGAGCACACGCGACATTCGTCCGAGCCGCTGAGTTCACAAAAAGGTGTTTTTAAGTTCCTGTTCAGTGGGATATTACACATATATAAATGAACATAAATATATTCCTATATTTACACACGCACGTCAACGGCACTTAGCTCCTGCGTCGGTAAAATCGATGTTGACGTTTGTTGTTTACGTGCTAGCTAACATGTCCCCGCCTTTACGCTAACACACGGATGATGTGAAAGTGCGTCGTGCGTCGTTCTCACCGGTAAATCCTCTGATCATCTTGAGGCTGTACGTCCAGAGTATCCTCGGCTCCGGTCTGGCTTTCACTAAACACTCCAGCGTCGCATTCGACCCCAACGGTAAAGTAACATTAGCATCCGGAGAGCTAGCGTCCGGTTTCACGCACGTCTTCAGCTGGATTTCGTGGAAAAACTTGCTAACTTTCGAATTGGGGCTTTTGCACATCAAATACGAATTCATCAGAATAATCGGAGGGTTGACGGCGCGGATGAACTCGACGAATCCTTTCAGGCGGCAGTCGCACTTCCAGGGATTGTCGTGCAACGCTAAAACGACGTTGGAGACGATTCCTTCTTTGCTCCATGTTTTCTCCGTTTTCTGGTACAAAGGCCAGTTCAGGAACACGTCTTTGGAGATTATGTTCAGACTGTTGAAGGATAAGTCCAGATACGTGAGTCCCGGGAGGAACCTCAGAGCGTGCTCCGGCAAAACGTCCAGTCGGTTATGCTTCAAATCCAAAATTTTGAGTTTGGGCGTGTCCTGGAAGGCCGTCCACGGGATTGACGTTAGCTTGTTGCCTTGTAAGCGTAACTCCGTGAGGTTAGCGAGGCCCTCCAGACTTTTCACGTTCATCAGAGTTATTTCGTTGAAGTTGAGCCATAAAAATTCCAAGCGGACGACGGCGGAGAAGGAGCCGGGCGGGAGTTCGGTCAAATGGCAGTTTTCGATTCGGATTTTGGTGAAGTTGTGAGGGATGTTGTCTGGGATTTGAGCCATCGGGGCTTCCATACATTGTAAAGACCTGCAAAAGAGAAAGAAGAGAATTATTTTAGTGTTTTCTTTTGGCAGTTTTCAAGTTGTGTAAAGAAATGACTGTGTTTAAATGAGTAAAACGGCGATAAAGGCTTAAATTTTATTCATTTAAATCTCCGATATCACACAAAACTGACTCTCGTGAGCTTTAAATCATGTTTTAAAGCGTCAAAAACAGACCTGGAGTTGTGTTTGTTTCTTTCACATGTTTGAGTAACACTTTATTATTAGTCTGTCACATCTACAAAGCTCAAAATGCTCTGTTCCACCTTGTGATGTCATCAAGTGGTAGTTTTCAAGTGAACAGCTCCTTTTTCCTTTAGTTCTGAGGATCATTAACATTTTACCTTGATGCACAGACCACGATACGATACATGTCTCGATACAGGACTTTTTCGATTCGATACGATACGATTCAGTGAAAAATAAAGGATTTGTGACCCTTGATGATCAGCCTCGTTTTCACAAAAAACAAACATTAATGGTGCGTTTATCGTCTGTTTACTGAAGATAACTGAACTTAAAGTGTGTTTTTCTAACTGGAGGCACACATCAGACTGTCTCACTGGTCGATATGATTCATCCACAGTTTTTACGAGCTGCACATTTACATTTACACAGAGACGTGTGAGTTTAACGGCTCCGAAGCGTCACAACATCGACTAAAACACGACTGTGACACTGAAGGTTTTTGTTAAATCATTGTCTGTGCGAAACTAAGAAGAAACGGCGAATCTAATGTCAAGTTTCTTTCGTCTAAACGAGCCACACGATTGTAGATCTGTGACAGAATAATGTGGTAAAATGTACAAAAAATACATGGATACAGCAGCCCACGATATCGATACTGTATCATTAAATAAAAAACAATGCGATATGTCGATATTTTTATATTTTTGCACAGGCCTGTTCAGTCGAGAAGTGGCATCTCCAGAGCTGAAATTAAATCCAAATGATTCTAGAAATGAAGGAGTGTGTCGTTTAAAAACACACCACACGATGACATCACAAGGTGGAACAGAGAGTTTTCAGTTTGAGGTCCAGGTCTGTTTGTGACGAGGAAACATTAGAACAGATCAGAAAACAGCGTAACTCAGACGTTTAATTAACTGTAGCGTCTTTAGTTTGAGGAGATTATTTGGAGACACTCGGTGTAATTAGCCTCGTGACACAGACGGAGGCTTTGGTGCAGAGTAAAAAAACAGCTTCTATTAGGAAAGAAAACAGTGTTCTTCACTCTGCACATTTTTAAATATTATCCAGCTTTTTAGCTTTTCCGTCGACCGACCTTAGATCAGTTTAAACCACTTTAAAGAGACGGGTTAAAGTACAGTCGCTCTTTATACTGCGTTTGTGGAGCTGTCAATCAAAACACGCTGTTTCATTCATTAAAGTGACGTCTCCAACTGTTTATTTTTGTCCATTTACTTTTGTTTGTTTTATTTTCGTCCATTTATTTTTGTTTGTTTATTTTTTGTCTATTTATTTTGTTTGTTTTATTTTTGTTTAATTATTTTTGTTTGTTTTATTTTTGTTTACTTATTTTAGTTTATTTAGTTTATTTTTTTGTTTGTTTTGTTTATTTTTGTTTTATTTTTTTTGTTGTATTTTTGTCTAATTTATTTTTGTTTTTCTCAAAGTTGAAGCTTGAATCTTAAACTTTATTCAGGATGTTTCCATGAACATGAAACATGAGCGTTAGCCTTTATGCTAACACGTGTATATTAAACAAACAAAAATAAATAGACAAAAATAAACAAAACTAAATAAATAGACAAAAATAAAAAAAACAAAAATAAATAGACAAAAATGAACAAAATAAACAAAAATAAATAGAAAAAAATAAACAAAAATGAATAGACAAAAATAAACTAAATAAAATAGACAAAAATAAAGAAAACAAAAATAAATAGACAAAAAAAAACAAAAATAAATAGACAAAAATAGACCAAAATAAAGAGACAAAAATAAAACAAACAAAAACAAATAAACAAAAGAAATAGAAAAAAATAAAACAAACAAAAATAAATACACAAAATTTATGAGAATAAAATAATAGTAATAAATAGTTTTTTTTTGTTACTGTTGAATAAAATATGTTTCATTTTGAATCAGTATCTCTATACTATACAATACTTTTACTCTTTAAGTCTTTAAGTACATGTTTAAGCAGGTACTTAAATACTTTTACTTAAGTCGATTTTGTTCATGTGATACTTTTACTCGAGTACTTCCTCCTCCTCTGGACTCAAACATGGATTTAAGTTACATTTACTTTATTTACTCGAGTACATTGCACAGTGAATCATTTCAGTTTGAACTTTCTGCTTCTTTAACTTCATCATAAAAATAAAGCCTAAGTTTTAAATCTCACTTTTTCAAGCTTCGGCTTTGATCTACTTTTACTCAATAAACGTTTGCAAAGTAAAGTAAACGTGACATTCTGAGGTAATAAAACAGGTTTTATTGAATCTTACTCCTGAAAAACTCAATATTTCAACAAAATAAAGGAGCAAACTTCTGTCTCTCCAAACACATTCTGTCCGGTTGGCACTGACCTGAAGTAGGCTAACTCTAATTAACAGCACAGATGCTAACATGCTACGCTAAGTGGCTAACTCCAGCCAAAGTCTCACCTTCCCAAATGTTCGTCTGTGCAGGTGCATCCGGCGACACACGACATGTTCACAGGAGCAGCTAAAGAAAAGAGCAGAACCATCGTCAAAGTGCCACAAACGTCGTCCATTTTGTTGCGTTTGCGTCGGGAGCAGCCGAGAGACGCCGCAGGACGCCACCGGACGCTAAACCCTTTAAGCTAATCTCTGTGACGCTTAAGACAACAAATAACACTGAGGGAGAGGAACCAGTATTTTTAGCTTTGTGCTAGTTAGCTGTCTGCTCATTTCAGCAGGTTTGAGCTAAACACTGCTAGCTTAAACCTGCTAGCTTAAATCTGAGTATCAACAACGTCAGCAGCAGGAGAAACGCTCAGATAAATCCACTTTTCTGAATGTTTAATCCTGTTCGAGCTGTTTTCTTCTCATTGACTTATCTGGAGTTTTATCTGGAGTGATTCAGACGTGTTTGAGTGACGCCATTGCTCCAAAAATCCCTGTTTTCACCTACCCCCCAGACACGCCCACTGCTCTGGACTGACTCTGTTCACAGTCCTTATTTTTTATTTATTTTATACATTTTTTTGAGTGGAAATTAATGGATAGTTGGATTGAAATGTTTTACAAATGTCTGAAATAAATAAAACAAAAAATAAATAGACAAAAATAAATAAAACAAACAAAAATAAATAGATACAAATAAATAAAGCAAATAAAAATAAACTGAACAAATAATCAATACAAGCAAAAATAAATAGAAAAAATAGAGAAAACAAACAAAACTAAATAGACAAAAATAAATAAAACAAAAACAAATAGATAAAAATAAATCTTATAACATCTTATATTATGATAATATTTATTAATGGGTCTGAGCTTCCTTTTATATGCACCATTTTGAGGACTTTTTTACAGATAAATTTGAGCTGCGTGTCACAAAACGCTAAAGCTAACAGTGTTTAGCATCTTCAAATCTCGGTTTAACATTCGGCTCAGGTAAAATTCACTAAATTTATAAAACTTTAAATATTTTATTGATACTCTGCAGTGGCATTGTGCTGGGGGTGCTCTGCATGGATGTGTATGACTGAATGTTCAACAGTTACCATGGTGACACAATGCTCACATTAGCAAACGCTGCAGAAAGTTTTTTTTTTTTTTCTGATGTTCATGAGGTGATCAGTCCAAACTCACGGTGCTGTTTAAAAGTTTGATTTTACACAAAAAGGTGAAAGTGACTCACTGAAAAACTGTGGGCTAATGCTAATGCTAATGCTAATGCTAACGTGTGACTGTAGTGTTATTTTAGAGGGACGTGTTTAACAGCACAACTCACCTGTCGTAGTTCAGATAAGTCACTTCTTTCTGGTCAGATTGTGTTAAAATAAAACTCAGGTTAAAGTCAGAGCCTCAGACAGAACAGTGCCTCCTGTTAGCATCACACCCCCCTCCCCCGACCTCCTTCTCTCCTTTACCTCCGGGTTTTTTGGGTCTAAAATAATAAAGTAAAAATCCTCCCAAATCATTCCCAGGTGAATTGTCTCATTATCCCAAAAGCTTCATTCACTTAACGTCGAAAAACAGGAAGGACGGAAAAAACAAGGGATTATACAGAAAAGAGAGAGAGAAAGAGAGAGGGGGAGAGAGAGCGGGGAGAGGAAAAGAAAAGAGGAGAGAGAGAAGGTGGAAAAGAGGAAAGAAAGGAAAGACTGGATGAGATGAGGCCTCAAAGAGAGAAAGGAAAGAGGGAGAAGAGGGGAGGTAAAGAAAGAGGGGAGAGAGTAAGGGAGGGAGAGAAAGTGAAGGTGATAGATAGAGAAAAGTGGGACAGAGGGAGGAAAGAGGAAGAAGAGGGGAGATAAAGAAAGAGAGGGAGAGGTTAGTAAGGGAGGGAGAGAGAGAAAGTGAAGGGGTGAGTGAGAGAGAAAGAAAGGAGGGAGAGAGGGAGGGAGGAAAAAGGGAGAAGAGGGGAGATAAAGAGAGAGGAAGAGAGAGAAACAAAAGAGGGAGAGAGGGGGGGGGTAGAGAGAGGGAGTGACAGAGGGAGAGAGAGAGAGTAAAGGAAGGAGGAGGAGAGAGAGTGAAAAGGTGAGAGAGAAAGAAAAGTGGGACAGAGGAAGGAAAGAGGAGAGAGAGGAGGACTAGAGCAGAGAGAGAGAGAGGCAGAAAAGAGAAGGAAAGAGAGAAAAGAGGAGGAGGAGACAGATGGTGTGATGTGACCTGGATAATCTGAGAGAATCGTCGTGTTTTCTCTGTGACACCTGTCGAGTCCAGGCTAAAACAAACCAGAAAAACAGGTTTAAACATCCTCATCACTCACCTCCATGACTTTACAAGCACTTTACAACTAGCAGGCTAACAGCGCACTAGAGCTGCTTTTACAACATGAGACACATTTACTCAAAAGATCCACTGTGGAACTTTCCTGACGTTACTTCTCCTGTGATGTTCCACAGTGTGATGTTAAATCGTCTGTTGCCGTAGAAACCACAAACTTCACATTTTTATATGAAAATATTTATTTCCGTAAATGACACGAGAAGTTTAACTTATAACAAACATAAAAATCCAGAGTGATTTGGGTTTGATCAAACCCGGCACGTCTCAAACGTCTACGTCATCTGAACAGAACGTCCCAGAGGTCAGAGGTCACGACCTACGTCCCAGAGGTCAGAGGTCAAAGGAGACGACCTACGTCCCAGAGGTCAGAGGTCAAAGGAGACGACCTACGTCCCAGAGGTCAGAGGAGACGACCTACGTCCCAGAGGTCAGAGGTCAAAGGAGACGACCTACGTCCCAGAGGTCAGAGGTCACGACCCACGTCCCAGAGGTCAGAGGAGACGACCTACGTCCCAGAGGTCAGAGGTCACGACCTACGTCCCAGAGGTCAGAGGTCAGAGGAGACGACCCACGTCCCAAAGGTCAGAGGTCAGAGTACTTTTATTTAAAATCTGTGTCTGAAACTTTATAAACCGCTTGTTTTGAGTTTATAATGTTTTTTGTCTTTGTTTTTTTTTAGGACTTAAAACATTAGTTAGCTTGTTAGCTAACTAGCTCCTCTCCTCCCTCTCTCCTCCCTCTCTCCTCCCTCTCTCCTCCCTCTCTCCTCCCTCTCTCCTCTCCCTCTCTCCTCTCCTCCCTCTCTCCTCCCTCTCTCCTCTTCTCTTCTCTCTCCTCCCTCCTCTCCTCCCTCTCTCCTCTCCTCCCTCTCTCCTCTTCTCTCTCTCTCAGGACACAGTTTTTCAGCGAATAGTCGATGAAACAGGAAGTGCACCACAATCACTTCCTGTTTGTAGCGCAGCTAGCAACAACAGCAAAATCCCAAATAAGATTTATATTTAAACTTTATCCAAACATGAGGCGCAGCCATGTTGGATTTTGGATTTCAGATCGAAATCGGGGTTTTGAAATGTTACAGAGTTTTCAAGTAGGAATTCCAAGATGGAGGAGAACATTAGCAATAGCGGTTTACGATTCTGTCCAAAAGCTCCGCCCACGAGCCTACGTCACCCATGTACGAGGCTCCGCCCACGAGCCTACATCACCCACGCTCCCTTTATTCTGTAAATATACAAAAGCAGGATACAAAACAATACGCTACAAGTTCACAAACCTGATGCGATGTGCAGTAGCTTCATTAGCAAAACACATGCTAACTGTAATGTGATAGCGCTCTGAAGGGGGAGGGACTTAGCGCGGAGAGCAAAGGGAAATACCTTCTCTTTAACTGTTGTATTTCTAAGTTTAAACAGTCCACATATCTGAGTATAGATTGAGAAATAACAGAAATAACTCAATTCTATATTTCACTTCCATTTTCCCTGAATTGTTACGTCATAGAAAATCCATAAAACTGTCACCACACTTGTTTTTCTGTGACCAAATCGCAGAAAAATGGAGGAGAGGGTGGGGCAAAGTACTGCAATCTACTGCAATAATGTGGCCTCTTTAAATGTTTGGCGTTTCGTCAAGGGGGCGGAGCTTAGCGTTAGCTTTGTTTTGGGTTTTTTTTAGCAAATGATTATTTTTGAGCTATATATTACTTCACTCCCAGGTTCAGGATGAGGTTTAAGCTTAGAAACAGTTAATTTTCAAGTTTGCTTCGACTTTAGAACATAGCATCCTAGCCCCGCCCCCTGACGAAACGCCAAACGTTTAAGGAGCCTCATAACTGAACAGTTGCATTGTTTTTCCTGTTGCAAAGACATAAATAGGCAACATCATCGTCTCTCTGCTCGTCGTTCCTCTTCTGTTCACCGTCCTCAGCAGAAGTATTCGTTGGGCGGTCCCTCCGTTCTCGCCGTAGCCTCTGAATCTACGCTGGACCTCGCAGAAAGCAGCCGATTCGATTCATCTAAACGCGTCAAAAAATCGCTCTCCATTCCCGTTTTCCCCTTTCCCGCTGGTCCCAAAGTCTCAAACGTCACGTACGAATCCTGGATGTCTTTGGATTCTCTTCCCAACAACTTCTGGCATCTCTTCTTCAGCGCTCCACAGCAGACGATTAGCGTCAACGGCACGGCGATCACGCAGGCGACTGTTATCACTACGACGTTGATTAGCTTCTGGGTACCGCTAGCGCTAGCAGCTTCGTCCGTTGAAAATATTACGCATTGCTCCTTTTTTGGGATCAGTCCCTTGACGCAAATGCAGGCGATGTATTTCGTTTTCGGTACGAGTCCGTCAATGGTAATACGATTTTTCCCAGCGCCGACGTTAATTCTCCGCATGTCTCTTTCGCCAAAAATAGCGTACAAGACGCTAAACTCCGTGGTGTTAGTAGCTGTAGGCGCTCGCCAATTTAAGGAGACGGTATGGTCAGTGTCGCCGATGACTTTAACCGATCGCACAATCCGCTTTTCGGGAGCTTGTAGCGACGATGCGTTAGCGGCGATGTTACTCAGTACTTCTTTATCCGATGCCGCACTTTTAGCGTCTTCGGAAACGCTGTAACTTTCGATTTCATACTTTCCGGTGACGGCGTTTTTGTTGAGCGGTTCGATGAGCGGTCGGTTGGCTGAGGCGGTCGGAGGCGGCACGTATCGGGCGATGAGTTTTTCTTGATAGGCGGCTCGTCCGATCCCGTTCTTGCGTCCTCCCCGGTTGCGTTTGGAGGCTCCGCCCATCTCCTCGGCGTGGAAGGTGTCTGTGATGACGAGGGAGATGACGGCGTCCGCGGTTCCTACGAAGTTCGTGGCTTTGCAGATGTACTTCCCCGAGTCTTTGTAGGAAACCGCCGGCACGCTCAGGATGGACCAGATGATGCCCTCTTTGGAGATCTCTTGTTGAACTGGAAAAAGTCAGAAAAATACCAAAGTTAGTGAAGTTAAGCGAAGAGTTTACAGACAAAAATTCATTTTTTTGGTCTCTTAGCGTCTAAACTACACAAAAAAAAGAGTTTTGACTTTAGTGAATTTTATCTCATTTCTTTTCAACTGTTAAATTTATATTGATCCAAATGATTTAGGTTTTAACAGAATCAACTTAAAAATCCATTCAACGTGACCCAATTTAATAGAAAAAGTAACATGACGCATGGATTTAAAGGTGCACTGTGTAACTTTTGTAGCAGTTCACGTGTCCAGGTCGTGTTACAGGCCAGATCTGTGGAGAGGCGAGTCCATCACAGTAAATAACCAGGTTTTTTTCATTGCATTTTGGGAAATAAAAACACAGATTGATGAATTGAATAAATGCAAAATACACATATTTAAGATCACGCTACAGAAGAATACTGTGACGTTTTCTAATACATGTGTATTCAGAGTACTGTGTCTTCTGAATACTCTGAATACTCTGAATACTCTGAATACTTTCAAACGGGACTGCACTACAGTGGTCCCTCGCTATATCGCACTTCACTTTTCGCAGATTTGTTTGGTGCAATTTTTGTGCTGCGTCCTGATTGGTTAAGAGACTGTAGACCATTGTGTTCTGCACTTCCCCTTAAAGCCTCAATGTGGAACTTTTAGCTGAGAAACAAACTGCTTGTTGTATTTTAGCCTGAGTATTTTGTTGCACTCAGGAAAGTAGAAAAAACAGTGTCCTCCTGTGGCATGCTAACACCTCCCACACAGACTGTTCATGTAAATGTACAGAGCTAACCTGCTAGCCGCCGCGCTTCCTGCTCCATCGACTCTGGCTCCAGTTCACTTTCTATTGAAAGTGTATTGTTCATAGTTCGTATTAACCCTCTACATGATCCTGGGGTGTTTACTTCACTATTTTGTTCGTAAATCAATATATGAACATTAATAACAGACAAATCAGGTTCCTTTTTGTCGGAAGGTCACTTGCTAGCGTTAGCAACAGGTTTCTCCTCGCTCTGGATTGGTTGTTTGGTTGCTATGATACTCATGGTTGAAATTCAGGGTATGCACCAAATTAGCTGCTATCTGAGCCTCGATGAGCTTCATGAGCTTCATTTCTCTGTCTCTCGTTCTTTGACACTCACTCGTTCCGTTGACCTTCTTCCCGTCCGCTCTGCTCCAGCTCAGTTCGGGGATGGGCACGCCGATGGTGCCGCACCGGAGCAGGACGTTATTCCCTAAGGAGCTCCTGACTCGGGCCACGGCCGTGTGCACCTTCGGGCCCTGGCACCGCTGCAGCTCCGCCTCCGAGAACAGCACCCCCGCCAGGCTGTCGGGGGAGCTGCACTTGAGCCGCGTGTCGATGAGCGCCACCGAGGACGAGGGCGACTTCTGAAACTGGACCAGGTCGAACAGGCGGCAGTCGCACGTCCAGGGGTTGTCGTGGAGACCTGAGGAAAGACAAAAGTACGACGTCATGTGATGAAGCGTCAGCGAGGTCAAAGGTCATTCACAAACACCTCAGTGACGATAGTTTTTATTTTATTTAGAAAGTTATGTTCTAATAACTCGTCTGCCCCATCCATTTTACACTATGACGTCACCTAAAGCTGCACTACGGAACTTTTCTAGAGGAGAATCTGCCACCTGCTGGTCTCCACAGACACGTCACTGCTTTGCCTGTTTTTAGGCAAGACACAGACAATGGACAGAGCTAACCTGCTAGCTGTCACGTTCCAAACAGGAAGTGATCATGTCGCACTTCCTGCTCCATTGACTCTGGCTCCAATTCACTTTCTATTGAAAAACCGTTCCCCCCATGTCCCCTCTCTCTGTCCCTGCTGCTTCAGACTCATTTTGGTCTTAAAAGTTGGAATTAACCCTCTACATGATCCTGGGTAAAAATGTTATTTTATTTTTATTTTGAGAGTTTATTTATTTTTATTTTTATTTTAGTTATTTGAGTTTTGCATTGTTTATTTGAGAGGGTTTTTTTTATTTTGTTTTTTTTTTTTGTTTTTTGAGTTTTTTTTTTTAAATTTTTTGAAAGTTTATTTATACTTTTTTTTTTTTTTTTTTGTTATTTCGAGTTTTTTTTTTTTTTTTTTTGTTTTTTTTATTTTTTTTTTTTTTTATTTATTTATTTATTTATTTTTTTTATTTATTTATTTATTTATTTTTTTTTTTTTTTTTATTTTTAATTGTGTCCCCTCTCTTGCTATTTTGTCCGTGAATCAAGATCTGAACATTAAAACAGACACATCAGGTCCTTCTTTCCCCGAGCTCCTGTTAGCGTTAGCAACAGGTTTGATTTGTTTTATTTTATTTGATGGTCTTTAACGTCCTCGGTTTAAGGCCGTGTTTGTCTGCCGTTGCGGGATAGGGCTGTTCTGACCTTTGCCACTGAGGCTAATTTGAAAACAATGCGTCATGTTTAATCTGACGGTTTCTTTTCAGAGAAACTGTGACGCTGCTGCTTCAGTGACACAGAATATATTTAGACTAATCCCTGTTGTACCTTTGACTTAATCTACTGACTGTCCCTGGAAAAGAGACAAGAGAGAGACGAGAGAGAGACAGAGAGAAGAGAGACATGTAAGAGACTGACTGTCCTCGGAAAAGAGACAAGAGAAGAGAAGAGAGACGAGGAGAGAGAGAGAGACATGTAAGAGACTTAATCTACTGACTGTCCTCGGAAAAGAGACAAGAGAGAGACAAGAGAGACGAGAGAGAAGAGAGACATGTAAGAGACTTAATCTACTGACTGTCCCTGGAAAAGAGACAAGAGAGAGACGAGAGAAAAGAGAGAGAAGAGAGACATGTAAGAGACTTAATCTACTGACTGTCCCTGGAAAAGAGACAAGAGAGAGATGAGAGAGAGAAGAGAGAGACGAGAGAGAAGAGAGAGAAGAGAGACACGTAAGAGACTTAATCTACTGACTGTCCCTGGAAAAGAGACAAGAGAGAGACAAGAGAGAGACGAGAGAGAGACGAGAGAGAGACGAGTGAGAGACGAGAGAAAAGAGACATGCAAGAGACTTAATCTACTAACTGTCCTCGGAAAAGAGACAAGAGAGAGATGAGAGAGAAGAGACATGTAAGAGACTTAATCTACCGACTGTCCCTGGAAAAGAGACAAGAGAGAGACAAGAGAGAGACGAGAGAGACATGTAAGAGACTTAATCTACTGACTGTCCCCAGAAAAGAGACAAGAGAGAGACAAGAGAGACGAGAGACAAGAGAGAGACGAGAGAGACATGTAAGAGACTTAATGTACTGACTGTCCCCGGAAAAGAGACAAGAGAGAGAGAAGAGAGACGAGAGACAAGAGAGAGAGAGTAAGAGATGTAAGAGACTTAATGTACTGACTGTCCCCGGAAAAGAGACAAGAGAGAGATGAGAGAGAGACGAGAGAGACGAGAGACATGTAAGAGACTTAATCTACTGACTGTCCTCAGAAAAGAGACGAGAGAGAGACGAGAGAGAGACAACCCCACACAAACCCACTGACTGTCCCCAGCAAAAAGACAAGAGAGAGACAAGAGACATGTGAGAGAGAGTAAGAGAGACAAGATTTAAACCCACTGACTGTCCTCAATAAAGAGACAAGAGACAGGACAGAGAGACGTGAGAGAGACAAGAGACATGTGACTGAGCTTAAATGAGACAAACCTCCGACATTTATCGCCGCTTCATTTATTATTTACATCTCAGGGTCTGAGGGCCCCAGGACTGTGCCCCTAAGAACCTGTTCACCCAGAATGTCCTACACTCGTCCTACACTCGTCCTCCACTCGTCCTACACTCGTCCTACACTCGTCCTACACTCGTCCTACGCTCGTCCTACGCTCGTCCTACGCTCGTCCTACGCTCGTCCTACGCTCGTCCTACACTCGTCCTACACTCGTCCTACACTCGTCCTACACTCGTCCTACACTCGTCCTACACTCGTCCTACGCTCGTCCTACACTCGTCCTACTACGCTCGTCCTACACTCGTCCTCCACTCGTCCTGCACTCTCCCACGTCCGTCCCACACGTCGTCCCCACTCGTCCCGCACTCGTCCTGCACTCGTCCTACGCTCGTCCTACGCTCGTCCTACACTTGTCCTACACTCGTCCTCCACTCGTCCTCTGCTCGTCATCCACTCGTCCTCCACTCGTCCTCCACTCATCCTACACTCGTCCTACACTCGTCCTCCACTCGTCCTACACTCGTCCTACACTCGTCCTCCACTCGTCCTCCACTCGTCCTACACTCGTCCTACCACTCGTCCTACACTCGTCCTACACTCGTCCTACACTCGTCCTACACTCGTCCTACACTCGTCCTACACTCGTCCTACGCTCGTCCTACACTCGTCCTACGCTCGTTCTACACTCGTCCTACGCTCGTCCTACGCTCGTCCTCCACTCGTCCTGCACTCGTCCCACGTTCGTCCCACACTCGTCCCGCACTCGTCCCGCACTCGTCCCACACTCGTCCTACGCTCGTCCTACGCTCGTCCTACATTTGTCCTACACTCGTCCTACGCTCGTCCTCTGCTTGTCATCCACTCGTCCAGCACTTGTCATGTACTCGTCCTCCGCTCATCCTACACTCGTCCTGCCCTTGTCCTATACTCATCCTACACTCGGCCTACACTCATCCTCCGTTTGTCTTCCGTTCATCCTCCACTCGTCCTTCGCTCGCTCTGTGTTTTATAATTATATAAAAGCTGTTTAAACATGTGACTTGTTCAGAACGTTACAAAATAAAGACAAAGACAAACATTTAAACTTTCAGGAGCTTTGAATCTTAAACACATCGTTACCGTGACAACCTGCAATATTTGTTTTATTGTATTTTTGTTTCTGAGTTAAATTAATTAAACTAATGTGAAGTAACCTGCTCGACTTGGAAAAATACAACTTAAAACAAAAATAAAAACACAAAAATAAATAAAACAAACAAAATAAAAAAAAATTAATAGACAAAAATAAACAAAAAAACAACAAACACTTTCACTTTTCGTCTTATATCGTTTTTATTTAAGTCGCTGATGTTACTTTATTTTAAATCTAAATGTTTCGCTGAGACTCATTTAACCTGGATTTAAGTTACATTTACTCTATTTACTCGAGTACATCGCACAGTGAATCATTTCGTTTGAACTTTCTGCTTCTTTGGCTCCAGCTCAGGACTCAGGACACTTTCTTTGACCTCTGTCACTTTGACCTTTGACCTTTTATTTATTTATGCCTCATTTTCAAAGGGAAAAGTCAAAATCCACATGCTAAGAACAACTAGCATGCTAACAGCGCACCGGGCCGCACTTCCTGCTGCTCAGACAGTGAAAATACTTCATCATTTATAATATTTGTGTTTTAAGAAATGTTCAAAGAGAAGCATCACTCGAGCTAAAGTTCCACTCTGTAACTTTTCTGATGGCGTCCACCTCGACTCCGTCTCTCACCCAGAATGTCCCACAGTGGCATTAAACTCCCCGGTGTCCACAGAGACTCCACAGAACATTTTGGGCAAAGCAGTGATATCACCATGGAGACAAGCTGGTGGCAGATCCGCCGTCAAAAAAGTTCCGTAGTACAGCTTTAAGTATTTATCTTACACTGGTCAAAGAAGAAGCTACAAGAACGATGAAAAACGATGAAAAACGATGAAAAACGATGAAAAACGATGAAAAATGATGAAAAACGATGAAAAATGATGAAAAATTATGAAAAACCTTGAAAAACAACAAAAAATGATGAAAAATCTTGAAAAATTATGACTGTTGCCATAGCAATTAACAATATAATTTGACATCTTTTGAATGGTTAAATACATTCGGGGTTTTTTGGGGGTTTTTTTTTTTTTTTTTTTTCCCGTGGAGAGTCTGCCACCTGCTCGTCTCCATGGAGATGTTTTCACCCGGAATGTTCCTGTGCAGCTACTTTTTGTTGCTAGCCTTAAAAACACTCAGTCTCACTGCGCTCGGGCTCGCCTCTCCACAGATCTGATCTGTGACCTGTGTTCCCCTGGAGACAGAGGCGTTTAATGCCGTACTGTGGAATCTGTGGCTCTTACGGAGTATTTAGTTTCCGCAGTACATCTTTTACCCTACATTGGTTTGTAAAAAAAATTTTTACCTCACGATCTTTATCTGTTTCCATAGCGATTAACAACATAACGCTAAATCTGACGTCGTTCGAACAGGGTAAAAAAGTCGTGGTGATTTTTTTCTTACCTAAAAACAACCAGTTAAAGTTAATAACAAAAAAAATTACTTTATTTAACATTTGTGATTAAAGCTGCACTATGTAACTTTTCCAGTGGAGAGTCTGCCACCTGCTCGTCTCCATGGAGATGTTTCCGCCTGTAATGTTCCACAGTATTGGATTTATTATACTCCTTTCTCTTGTGCAGTTATGCTAGTTTTTGTTGCTAGCCTTAAAAACAGTCTCACTGCGCTCGGGCTCGCCTCTCCACAGATCTGACCTGTGACCTGTGGTTCTCCATGGAGACAGACACGTTTAATGTGGTTCCCACGACGTATATTTGGCAGAAAAAAGTTCCGTAGTACATCTTTTCCCCTACATTGTTTGTTTTTGCTCTAAAGATGTAACGGCCCGATCTGTATCCGTTGCCGTGGCGATTAACAACATAACACTAAACCTGACGTCGGTCGAACAGATAAAAAAGTGGTGGTGTTTTATTTCTTACCTAGAATAAGTTTGGAGTCCGTGTCCTGCGGCGGTTTGACGCTCAGCCACATCGAGAGCACGTTTCCGGGCAGCGTCGCCAGGTCGTTGCTGGACAGATCCAGGTACGTGACGTTCCTGATGAAGCCCACGGCCTCGGCCGGGATGGAGCTGATCTTGTTGTTGTGCAGATCCAAAAGTCTCAAATTGGGAATGTTGTTGAGCGATTCCCAGGGAAAAGCGGCGAGCGCGTTCCCGTCCAGCCGCAGCTCGTTTAAGTTGTTCAAACCTCGGAAACTGTCGACGCTGACGGCGGCGAGCGAGTTGAAGGACATCCAGAGGAACTCCAGGTTGTTGAGGTAGTGGAAGTTATCGGCGGAGATCCGGGAGATGGAGGTTTTCTCGATGCGGAGTTTGGACGTGTCCGTGGGGAAGTTGGACGGGATGGCGGTGATTTCGGGATCGTTGCAGAGGACGCTCCTGAAACACAAACACGAGTCAACGAGCTGTGGATGTAAAGAGTTTTTTTTCTTTCCGATACCGATGTCGATACTTTGGGTTTATGTATCGGCCGATTCCCGATACCTGAGACTGAAAACATATTTAATTTAATTTAAACACAAACAGCACGAGGTAAAAACGATATAAATGCGTTTTCTGTCTGTTCTTCATCGTTTAAACCGGGGGCGTCTCACACATTTCCACCAGGGGGCGACGTCGGTAAAATGTTAAAAGGCCGAATGTAAAACAAATGTAAAACTTTTGAACATTTTCACACATGTAAAAATCTGACTGTAACTGTGTCTCCTGAAAAACTGACATTTTAACACAAACGTTTAATTTACCTCGTTGTGGGCCACATAAAATGACGGGGCGGGCCACGTTTGGCCCACGGGCCTTGAGTTTGACACATTTAAAGTCACGACAGATTTGTGAAAATATAAGTTTGATTTTCTGACACGTTTTGGCTCAGTTCAGTAAATCGTCCGACTCCAGTTTATTGAACATGTATTTTGATATTTTCGAAGTTGATCCGATACCGATACTGCACCAGTGATTCTCTTAAAGTACTGTACTTCAGTAAAACATGTCTGTACTTTACTTTTACAGTGTGTACTTTTACTTTTACTTGAGTACATGTGAGAGCAGTATCTGTACTTTTACTCCACTACATTTTTGAAGTAAAAAGTAAAAGTCTGAAGTTTATTTTAGCAGGATCAGAATTTAAATAAAAATCCAAATAAAAACCAAACTCAGCTCAAATCTTTATCAGAATCACCACGTTTGAAGCTTCATAAAACCTAAATACTTTTACTTTTTCTCTTAAAGTTCATTTTTAAACAGGTACTTTAATACTTTTACTCATTTTTGATGTGATGTGATACTTTTACTTGAGTAGTTTTTTTTGCACAGTACTTCTACTTTATTGCGTCGTATCATATTATTTATTCAGTGTAAATCAGGAGCTGCAGATGGAAACTCTCGATTGATAAATATCTTTAGAGTTTAACATAAAGATTCAACTAAAGTAATATTCAAAGTACTGCACTTTGTACTTTCTCAAACACAGGTGGAGAAAAAATCAGAATAATGAAGAATAAAAGTGGCCCCTGAGAATCAGCCGCACCTCAAACTATCAACAAAAGTCCTGAGAAAACTTGACTCGTGTTTAGTCCAAATAGTGAAAATAAAGCTGCACGTTTGATATTTTGAGTAAAAATCGTTTGTCGTGACCCAGAGACGACGTCACTGCAGAAACAGCTCTGCACCTGTAAAGCAGATTAGTCCAAGTTAATCCTGAGCTATCAGCCCGAGCTTCTCAGAAACAGTGTTCCACTCGAATTATTTTTACTTTTCCAGTCTCCACGAGCTCGGGGTCTCACCCCACACCCGGGGTCTCACCCCCCGGGTCTCACCCCACACCCGGACCCTCACACCCAGGGTCTCACCTCACCCCACCCCACACCCGGGGTCTCACACCGGGTCTCTCACCACCCGGGGTCTCACACACACCGGGTCTCTCACCTCACACCCGGGTCTCACACCGGGGTCTCACACCCGGGGTCTCACACCCGGGGTCTCACCCCACACCCAACTCTCACCCCACACCCGGGGTCTCACACCCCGGGTCTCACACCCGGGGTCACACCCGGGGTCTCACCTCACATCCGACTCTCACCTCACACCCCGACTCTCACCTCACACCCCGACTCTCACCTCACACCCCGACTCTCACCTCACACTCAGACTCGCACCTCACACCCCGACTCTCACCTCACACCCGGACTCTCACCTCACACTCAGACTCTCACCTCACACCCGACTCTCACCTCACACCCGGACTCTCACCTCACACCCCGACTCTCACCTCACACCCGGACTCTCACACTCAGACTCTCACACTCAGACTCAGACTCTCACACTCAGACTCTCACACTCAGACTCAGACTCTCACACTCAGACTCTCACACTCAGACTCAGACTCTCACACTCAGACTCTCACACCCGGACTCTCACCTCACACTCAGACTCTCACACTCAGACTCTCACACCCGGACTCTCACCTCACACTCAGACTCTCACACTCAGACTCTCACACCCGGACTCTCACCTCACACCCGGACTCTCACACTCAGACTTTCACCTCACACCCGGACTCTCACACTCAGACTCTCACCTCACACCCGGACTCTCACACTCAGACTCTTACCTCACACCCCGACTCTCACCTCACACCCGGACTCTCACACCCCGACTCTCACACACACTCAGACTCAGACTCTCACACTCAGACTCTCACACTCAGACTCTCACACTCAGACTCTCACACTCAGACTCTCACCTCACACCCGGACTCTCACACTCAGACTCTCACACTCAGACTCTCACACTCAGACTCTCACACTCAGACTCTCACACTCAGACTCTCACACTCGGACTCTCACACTCACACTCGGACTCTCACACTCACACTCGGACTCTCACACCCCGACTCTCACACTCGGACTCTCACCTCACACTCAGACTCTCACACTCAGACTCCACACTCGGACTCTCACCTCACACACTCAGACTCTCACACTCAGACTCGGACTCTCACACCCCGACTCTCACACCCACCCCGACTCTCACCTCACACTCAGACTCTCACACTCGGACTCTCACCTCACACTCACACTCTCACACTCACTCAGACTCTCACACTCACTCTCACCTCACACTCAGACTCTCACTCAGACACTCGGACTCTCACACTCACACTCGGACTCTCACACCCCGACTCTCACACCCGGACTCTCACACCACACACCAGACTCTCACACTCAGACTCTCACACTCAGACTCTCACCTCACACTCAGACTCTCACACTCGGACTCTCACCTCACACTCAGACTCTCACACTCAGACTCTCACACTCAGACTCGGACTCTCACACCCCGACTCTCACACTCAGAGACTCTCACCTCACACTCAGACTCTCACACTCAGACTCTCACCTCACACTCAGACTCTCACACTCGGACTCTCAACCTCACACTCAGACTCTCACACTCTCAGACTCTCACACTCAGACTCGGGACTCTCACACCCCGACTCTCACACTCAGACTCTCACCTCGCCTTGGAGCCGTCGCTCAGTTTGTGGAAGAAGCAGCTGCACTGCATCGGGCAGGAGTTCACATAAAACACGTTCAGAGCCACAGCGACGCACGAGGCCAAAAGAAAACGCATTTTTACCACTGAAAGTCTAAAAGTCTAGAGTCTAAACTAGAGGCAGAGTCTGCAGAGGCTCTACCGGGACGTCCCGCTCAGCATGGTCCCAGCATCACCCCAGCTCCATATGGAAGAGGAACAGAGGGAGGAGAGGAGAGGGAGGAGGAGAGGAGGAGGAGGAGAGGAGAGGGAGGAGAGACAGAGGGAGGATTAGAGGAGAGGAACCATTCACACGATCAGAGAGAAGAATACAGCCGCGTGATTGGACGAGGCTCCGGCGACGTCATCGCTCAGGAGTTTAATACACGGACATGTGTGTGGGGTTATGTACCTCAGGGGCTTCTGGGAAATAAATAAATAAAAACATAAAAACATAAGTAAATAAATAAAAACATAAATAATTAAGTAAATAAATAAAAACATAAGTAAATAAATAAAAACAAATAATTAAGAAAATAAATAAAAACATAAGTAAATAAATAAAAACATAAATAATTAAGAAAATAAAGAAAAATATAAGTAAATAAATAAAAACATAAATAATTAAGTAAATAAATAAAAACATAAGTAAATAAATAAAAACATAAATAATTAAGTAAATAAATAAAAACATAAGTAAATAAATAAAAACATAAATAATTAAGAAAATAAAGAAAAATATAAGTAAATAAATAAAAACATAAATAATTAAGTAAATAAATAAAAACATAAGTAAATAAATAAAAACATAAATAATTAAGTAAATAAATAAATAGGTAAGTAAATAAAAAATACATAAGTTAATAAATACATAAGTAAATAAATAAAAACATAAGTAAATAAAAAAATACATATGTAAATAAATAAATAAGTAAATAAATAAAAACATAAATAAATAAATAAAAACATAAATAATTAAGTAAATAAATAAGTAAATAAATAAAAAAGTAAGCATATAAATACGTAAATAAATAAATAAAATTAAGTAAATAGGTAAATAAATAATTAAATAAGCAAATAAATAAATTTATAAGTAAATAAATAAATAAATGAATAAGTAAATAGGTCAAAAAAATAAATAAATTTCACGTTACAAAGTGATCATGGCCGCACTTCTGGCTCCAATACACTTTCTATTGAAAAAAACTGTGTCCCCTCTCTCTGTCCCTGCTGCTGTCAGACTCATTTTTTTTTTTGTCTTAAATGTTTGGATTAACCCTCTACATGATCCTGGGTTCATTTTTTCTTTTTTAGTTCTTTTGAATTATTTTTTTTTCCTTCATTTTTTGAGTTATTTTGAGTTTGTGTTGTTTTAGGGTTTTGTTTTTTTTAGTTTATTTAGAGTTGATTTATTTTATATTTTATTATACTGAGCACATTTTTTTTTTTTTTTTTTTTTTTTTTTTTGAATTTGGGGTTTGTTTGTTTTTTTGGGGGGTTTTTTTGTTGTTGTTTTTTTTAGTCTATTTTTTGTCTTTTGGTCTTAAATGTTCATATTAACCCTCACTACATGATTTTTTTGAGTTGATTTATTTTATATGTTTGTTATATTGAGAATTGTGTTTTTTTTGTTGTTTTTTTTTTAGTTATCTTGAGTTGTTGTTTTTTTTTTTTTTTTTTTTGGGTTTTTTTTTTTTCTTTAATTATTTTGAGTTGGGTTGTTTTTTGTTTTGTTTTTTTTTAGTTCTTTTGAGTTAGTTTTGACAGTATCTGACATGATGGGGCCTTAAAGCCACTTTATTCATCGAGTGTCACATCTGTGTCATGAGCCGACTCCCCTGTCCCCTGACCTCTGACCCCTGGCCCCTCCCCGTCGTCCTCTTCCTCCTTTGGGACGGTGACAGCTGAAGGGGGGGGGGTCCCGGTGGAGCAGTTTGAGCCATAATCCTTAAATCCACTCAGAGAATCTCCAGGGAATCCCCCAAACCCCCAGAGCAGAAATATCCCCGTCCTGAGCTCAGCTGATCAGGCCCAAGAGCAGAGAGACTGAGCCTTTACTGCACCCAGACCGTGGAACAGCGCCCTCTGCCTGTCAGATCCTCTCGTCACACCACACAGGACTCACAGCTGGTGTATTGTTCTTTTCAGAATCAGAATCAGAATCACTTTTATTGATCCCCGAGGGTAAATTCTACTTATCGTTTTGTCGTTTTATCTGTGTATTTGCCTTTTGTTGAAGCTGAATAAAAATGAACTTGAGCAGAATTATTTTGTGTTGTTTTTATTATAAATCGTGATATTGATTTAAAAACTGCAGTAACACAAAACGGATCATTACTGTATTTGTATTGTTCAGAAATGTGACATTTAACTCAACATTTATCAGATTTTTTTAAATAAACTGAAGTACAGAGCAGTGGGCGGGGACAGGGGGGAGGTGGAATCTGACATTTTCTGAGGTGATGATAAATTATTCATAGAATTTTAACCTCATAAATGTGAGTTATATTTGTTTATAATGATACAAACTGCTGCAGTTTTCAGTCAGAAGTCGGTTTGTAATAGTTTGTTTGATTAGTCTCACATACGGCAAAGAATTAACAAACATCAGATCCATCCATCCATTTTCTTCCGCTTATCGTGGGGCATCAGTCTAAGCAGGGACTCCCAGACTTCCCTCACCCCAGACTGTTCCCCAGACTCCAGCTCCTCTGGTGGGACTCCAAGGCGTGTTCCCAGGCCAGCCGAGAGACATAGTCCCTCCAGTGTGTCCTGGGTCGTCCCCGGGGCCTCCTCCCGGTGGGACATGCCCAGAACACCTCCCTAGGGAGGCGTCCAGGAGGCATCCTGAGCAGATGCCCGAGCCTCAGCTGGTTCCTCTCGACGTGAAGGAGCAGCGGTTCTACTCCGAGCTCCTCCTGTGTGACTGAGCTCCTCACCCTGTCTCTAAGGGAGCGCCCAGCCACCCTGCGGAGGAAACTCATTTCGGCCGCTTGTATCTTGATCTTGTCCTTTCGGTCATGACCCAGAGCTCATGACCATAGGTGAGGTGAACGTAGATTGAGGTAAATCAAGAGCTTTGCCTTTCGACTCAGCTCCTTCTTTACCACAACGGTCCGATACAGCGACTGCATCACTGCAGACGCTGCACCGATCCGCCTGTCAATCTCACGCTCCATCCTTCCCTCACTCGTGAACAAGACCCCGAGATACTTGAACTCCTCCACTTGAGGCAAAGGCTCACCACCCACCTGGAGAGAGCAAACCACCTTTTTCCGGTCAAGAACCATGGCCTCGGATTTGGAGGAGCTGATTCTCATCCCAGCCGCTTCACACTCGGCTGGAAACCGCCCCAGTGCTGCAGGTCCTGGCTCGATGCAGCATCAGGACAACATCATCTGCAAACAGCAGAGATGAGATCCTGTGGTTCCTGAACCAGACCCCCTCCGGCCCCTGAACCAGACCCCCTCCGACCCCTGAACCAGACCCCCTCCGGCCCCTGAACCAGACCCCCTCCAGCCCCTGAACCAGACCCCCTCCGGCCCCTGACTGCGCCTAGAAATTCTGTTCATAAAAACAATGAACAGAACTGGTGACAAAGGGCAGCCCTGGCGCAGTCCAACATGCACCGGGAACAAGTCTGACTTACTGCCGGCAATGAACACAGCTCCTGCTCCGGTCATACAGGGACCGGACAGCCCTTAGCAAAGGGCCCCGGACCCCATACTCCCAGAGCACCCCCCAAAGGACACCACGAGGGACACGGTCGAATGCCTTCTCCAGATCCACAAAACACATGTGGACTGTGGCAAACTCCCATGAGCCTCGAGGGCCTGATGGAGAGTATAGAGCTGGTCCAGTGTTCCACGACCAGGACGAAAACCACACTACTCCTCCTGAATCCGAAGTTCGACTATCGGTTGGACTCTCCTCTCCAGTCCCTGGAATAGACCTCACCGGGAAGGCTGAGGAGTGTGATTCCCCTGTAATTGGAACACACCTTCCAGTCCCCCTTTATTAAACAGAGGGACCACCACCCCGGTCTGCAAGTCCAGCGGGACTGTCCCCGACCGCCAGGCGATGTTGTAGAGACGTGTCAGCCAAGACAGCCCCAAAACATCCAAAGACTTGAGGTACTCGGGACGGATCTCATCAACGCCCAGAGCCTTGCCACCTGAGGAGCTTGCCAACCACCTCAGTGACTTCGGCCAAGGTGATGGACAAGTCCACATCCGGGTCCCCAGTCTCTGCTTCCTCCTCGGAAGACGTGACAGTGGGATTGAGGAGATCCTCAAAGTATTCCTTCCACCGTCCGACAACATCCCCAGTTGAGGTCAGCAGCTCTCCACCCGCACTGTAAACAGTGTTGGTGAAGCACTGCTTCCCCCTCCTGAGGCGCCGGACGGTTTGCCAGAATTTCTTTGAGGCCGTCCGATAGTCCTCCTCCATGGCCTCCCCGAACTCCTCCCAACCCCGAGTTTTTGCCTCCACGACAGCACGATCCACGGCACGCTTGGCCCGTCGGTACCTGTCAGCTGCCTCAAGAGTCCCACAAGCCAACAAGGCTCGATAGGACTCCTTCTTCAGCCTGACGGCATCCCTTACTTCCGGTGTCCACCACCGAGTTCGGGGGTTGCCGCCGTGACAAGCACCGCAAACCTTACGACCACAGCTACGAGCAGCTGCATCAACAATGGAGGTGGAGAACATGGCCCACTCGGAGTCCATGTCCCCACCCTCCCCCAGGATCAGAGAGAAGCTCTCCCGGAGGTGGGAATTGAAGATCCCCTGACAGAAGGCTTCGCCAGACGTTCCCAACAGACCCTCACGATACGCTTGGGCCTGCCAGGTCTGTCCGGCTTCCTCCTCCGCCAGCGGATCCAACTCACAACCAGGTGGTGATCTGTTGACAGCTCTGCCCCTCTCTTCACCCGAGTGTCCAAAACATGCGGCCGGAGGTCAGATGACACGACTACAAAGTAGATCATCGACCTCCGACCTAGGGTGTCCTGGTGCCACGTGCACTGATGGACCTTGTGCTTGAACATGGTGTTTGTTATGGACAAACTGTGACTAGCACAGAAGTCCAATAACAAAACACCACTCGGGTTCATATCAGGGAGGCCGTTCTTCCCGATCACGCCCCTCCAGGTGTCACTGTCGTTACCCACATGGGCATTGAAGTCCCCCAGGAGAACAACGGAGTCCCCGGTCGGTGCACTGTCTAGTACCCCCCCCCAGGGACTCCAAGAGGGAGTACTCTGCACTGCTGTTTGGCCCGTAGGCGACACAACAGTGAGAGACCTGTCCCCGACCCGAAGGCACAGGGATGCGACCCTCTCGTTCAACGGGGTGAACTTCAACACGTGACGGCTGAGCTGTGGGGTAATGAGCCCACACCAGCTCGCCGCCGCTCCCCATGGGCAACGCCAGAGAAATGGAGAGTCCAGGCCCTCTGAAGGAGTTGGGTTCCAGAGCCCAAACTGCGTGGAGGTGAGGCCGACTATATCTAGCCGGTAACGCTCAACCTCCCGCACAAGCTCAGGCTCCTTCCCCCCCAGCGAGGTGACATTCCATGTCCCCAGAGCTAGTCTCCATGTCCGGAGATCCGGTCGTCGAGGCCCCTGCCGTCGACTGCTGCCCATATCTCTCTGCACCAGCCCCTTACGGATCCTCTCGCGGGTGGTGGGTCCACGTGAGGACGGCCCCCGTGGGGAAAGGCCTGGCCACCAGGCGCTTGCTCTCAAGCACCCACCCCAGGCCTGGCTCCAGGGTGGGGCCCTGGTGATGCCGGTCCGGGCGACATAACTGGCCTTGGTTTAACTCTCTTCATAAAGGGCTTCTGAACCGCTTTTAGTCTGACCCGTCCTCCTGGACCTGTTTGCCATGGGTGACCCTACCAGGGGCATGAAGCCCCCGACAACAGAGCTCCCAGGATCATTCGGGCACTCAAACCCCTCCACCACGTTAAGGTGGCGGTTCAGGGAGGGGACAAATGTCATAGATTTAACTAATACAAGACAGATTCATGACATTTGATCCCGGAGTTGATTTATTAAATTCCAGGCTGTGATCTGCTGGTTTGTTTCTGTATTAAGATATTTTAGATAAATATTTGACCAAAACAACAAGACAGACAGTGGAAACAAGTTTCCTCTGCAGGGTGAATGGACGTCCCGTAGAGACAGAGTGAGGAGATCAGTCACTCAGGAGGAGCTCGGAGTAGAGCCACTGCTCCTTCATGTGGACAGGAGCAGCTGAGGAGCAGCTGAGGAGGCTCAGGCGCCTGACGCCTCCTGGACGTCTCCCTGGAGAGGCCCCAGGAAGACCCAAGGCACGCAGGAGGGACTCGGCAGAAGGGACTCTGCAAGAGGGACTCAGCGGGAGGGACTCGGCAGGAGGGACTCAGCAGGAGGGACTCGGCAAGAGGGACTCGGCAGGAGGGACTCAGCAAGAGGGACTAGGCAGGAGGCACTCGGCAGGAGGAACTCGGCAGAAGGGACCGGTAGGAGGGACTCGGCAGAAGGGACGCAGCAGGAGGGACTCTTTCAGCTGGCCTGGGAAACGCCGCCGACGATATCGGAGAGATGATATTGTAGACACGTTATCGGAGAGACAATATCAGAGAGATGATATTGGAGACGTTATCGGAGAGACGTTATCGGAGAGACGATATCAGAGACGATATCGGAGAGACGATATCAGAGAGACGATATCGGAGAGACGATATCAGAGAGACGATATGGGAGAGACGATATCAGAGACGATATCAGAGAGATGATATCAGAGACGATATCAGAGACGATATCGGAGAGATGTATCAGACGACGATCGGTGAGAGACTTATCGAAGAGACGATACACTCAGAGAGACGTTATCGAAGAGACGATATCGGAGAGACGATATCGGAGAGATGTTATTGGAGACGTTATCGGTGAAATCCTCTTTCCAGCTCCAGACTCACACACTTGTGAGGTCTGTTTGAGGTCCAGGCTCTGTTTGAGGTCCAGACTCTGTTTGAGGTCCAGGCTCTGTTTGAGGTCCAGACTCTGTTTGAGGTCCAGACTCTGTTTGAGGTCCAGGCTCTGTTTGAGGTCCAGACTCTGTTTGAGGTCCAGACTCTGTTTGAGGTCCAGACTCTGTTTGAGGTCCAGACTCTGTTTGAGGTCCAGACTCTGTTTGAGGTCCAGGCTCTGTTTGAGGTCCAGACTCTGTTTGAAGTCCAGACTCTGTTTGAGGTCCAGGTTCACACTCTGGTCGTTAAAATGCTGTTTCTGTTGTGAGGTCTGTCGAGGTCCCGGCTCCACACTGGACCTTTGTGTTGGTGTTTCGACAGCACAGATTAGGATGGAGTAATTCACCGTGAGCCAGCACCAACCCTGTGACTTATGTAATGATGATTATTACAGTTACATGTGTAAATCCCACACGAGGGTTTTTCATTTTGGGTTTGCAAATTAAACGTGAGATTCTTGTTGTATATTTCTGCTGGTTCACTGTCCTCTGCATTTGACCCGAGCCTGGACCCTGGTCCTCGTCGTATGTCTGTGTGAAGAAGTGACTGAGTGAGTGTGACGAGTGTGGCGTTTTAAAATAACAAATTAAAAAATAAAATAAAAGCAAAAAGCAAAAAACTCAAAATAACAGATATAAAAATAATAAAAAGGCAAAATAAACTCAAAATAACAAATAAAAAAATTATAATAATAATAAAGCAAAATCAAAAAGCAAAACAAACTGAAAATAACTAAAAAAAACAACAACACAAAAACAAACTTAAAATAACAAAAAAAAAAATCTAAATAAACTCAAAATAACTTAAAAAAAAATTCAAATCAAAATAAGAAAAAAATAAACTCAAAATAAGAAGAAAAAAAAAAACCTCAAAAATCTAAAAAAAAAACCCCAACAAAAAACACAAACCAAAAAAATCAAAAAAATCACAAAAAAAAAAAAAAAAAAAAAAAAAAAAAAAAAGAACCCCAGGATCATGTAGAGGGTTAATACGAACATTTAAGACCAAAATGAGTCTGACAGCAGCAGCTACAGAGAGAGGACACAGTTTTTCAATGTAAAGTGAATTGGAGCCAGAGTCGATGGAGCAGGAAGTGCGACACGATCACTTCCTGTTTGTACACGGCGGCAGCAGGATAAACAGTCTGTGGTCCTGGTGGAGCTTTGTAGGTGAAGGAGAAGACGGCTAGAAAACCCAGAGAAAACCCCGGCATGAACGACTGAACAGAACAGGAGGGTGTTCTGCCTGCATGTCTATGGAAGAATGTCCAGCAGTGGCTTTATGGTGACAGAGCGCACACAGCCTGGTGAGCTTTAAGTCTGAAAACTCAAGAAAAAATACAAACTGGATTTAAACAGCACATTTTCAGGAGCCTGTGATCAATCCGAGCGCCATGGTCCTGTTTAGCAAAAATATGTTGGCTAATGCTAATGCTAATGCTAGCTAGCGTAGTGACTGTAATATTGTTTGAGAGGGACTTTAAATCAGCTCACATGTTGTAGTTTGAACTGAGGGTCAGATTGTTTTCAAACAAAGCTCAGATAAAGTCTAACTTGAGCTTCAGACAGAGCAGTGCCTCCAGTTAGCCCCCCTCAGTGCAGATGAAGTCAGATCCGGCTCCTCGCTCGGTCACACAGAAAACCCTGCTCTCTCTCCCGCAGATGTGGTCAGTTCGCTCCGAGTTGCCCAAAGCCCCGCGGCGTTGCCTCATAAGCTCGTAGATTATCAGATTGTGTCATTAAAACTTTTACATTGTGAAAGTGATTTTCTCGGGCCTCAGATTTGGAGAGAGCGGCGCTGCGGCAAAACACGAGAGAGCGACGACGCCTGACCCACCTACAACTCACGGGGTCTGGGACTTTTCACCATTCAAAAGAGAGGTAGTTTGTTTCTAATGTCTCATCGCTCTCAAAGCCGAACAGTGATGAACTGGTTAAGTGTTCACCCTCAAACGCACAGGTCTGTGGTTCAATACTTCAGCCTGCATGCTGCTGTTGTGTCGTTAGGCAAGACACTTCACCGAACTCGCTGCATGACTGACAGCCCTGTTTCCGTCACTGTGCCAAAGCAGATGTAGAAAACCACAGACACAAGAGGAATTTTCAACGTTAAGTGAATTGGAGCCAGGGTCGATGGAGCAGGAAGTGCATCCACGCTCACTTCCTGTTTGTAGCGCGGCGGCGGCTAACAGGTTAGCTACGTCCATTTATATAAACAGTCTGTGGGTAGCACGTCGCTGCCTCCTTCATGTTTTCAAACTATTAATATTCGAAAAGCCAAAGTGAAAAATAAATGACACAAATCGGGACACGGGACACGGGACACGGGACACGGGACACAGGACACAGGACAGTGGACACAGGACAGTGGACACGGGACACAGGACACTGGACACTTGGGACAGTGGATGAGTTTGTTAATCTGACTCAGATGACATCTCACAGCCTCATGATACTGTTCATGAGGTCAAAGGTCAGCGCAGGGGTCAGGGGTCACGAGGTCGAGCCGTCTCCGATCTGGAAGAGAAACGGTCCAGATGCTCCGACCTGGATCTGCTCCGAGGCAGACGGGCCGAAGATGAGCCAAGGAAATAATTACAAAGACACGGCGTAATTAAAGATGCAATCTGGAACTTTTCTGATGGGGGGGGGGGGGGGGGGGGGGGTCAGCCTGTCTCTGTCAGTGCATTGTCTGGAATGTTCCACAGTATGGCATAAAACTTCATGAGGGTGATATGCTACAGGTCAGATCTGTGGAGAGGCGACCCCACTCACAGTATGAATATCTCCATGGAAACAAGCAGGCGGCTCCATCAGAAAAGTTTCACAGTGCAGCTTTAAACTGTGGCGCACTAAACTAAACACTACAGGAGCAGTGTCGTCTCTGATAACACAAAAACACCATTTCCCATAATCCTTTGAGAGTTTTTCCGCGCGTGTCTCTTTAAACTTCACTGAAAACACAAACTATCTCCAACTTTACGCGCCGGTTACGCACAGGCAGGACGCGCAGACGCACGCGGGTTTGCGCTTGTTAGGACATTCCTGCGCGGATTGCGCCAGGGTTTTAGCGCAGATTAGCGGTTTCACGTGAAAGAGCCTTTAAAAGAGCCTCCCGGGCGGACTGTGCGCTGCAGGAGTCTGTTTGCGCCGCGGGTGGAGCGGCTGTTTGGAGCTGGTTTTGGAGCTGTTTTTTGGAGCTGGTTCTTGGAGACTCGGTTCTTGGAGACTCGGTTCTTGGAGACTCGGTTCTTTGGAGACTCGGTTCTTTGAGACTCGGACGCGCCATGGCCGCACACGCGCTGCCGGAGGGGTTCGCGGAGTTTGACATGTTTCTGTTCGGCACCGCGCTGCTCGTGGGAGGTGAGTCAGAGTCAGAGTCAGAGTCAGAGTCAGAGTCCAGAGTCCTGAGGTGACCCGTGTGTGTGTGTGTGTGTGTGAGTGTGTGTGTGTGTGTGTGTGTGTGTGTGTGTGTGTGTGTGTGTGTGTGTGTGTGTGTGTGTGTGTGTGTGTGTGTGTGTGTGTGTGTGTGTGTATGCGCGTCTTAAAGGGACAGGAGCCTGATAATCATGTCACATCTGCAGCAGCTACACGAGGCTGAGGGATTAAAAGAAATGAAAACTTCCCCTTATTGGAGACGCTGTAGTTGAATACTGTGGTTTAACCTGCTCACAGCAGCTCACCTTCAGGAAGCCCGGAGGTCCGGAGTGGGATGTATTCAGGAAATGACCCAAAAGACAGGCTCTGATCATGTAAAACTATTTATTACAAAAACAGAGTATATGCAGGTCACAGACAGACTCTGGGTTTCTCTGAGCCAATGTGAGAAACACCATGAACACAGGAGTTCACCTGTACTGTACCCTGTGGGACTATAGGACAGCCCCTTGAAACTCTCACAGTTTGACTCTAATAAAGCTTCAAATGTGATTTTGATAAAGATTCAAAATTAATTTTGTTCAACAGAAACAACTGAATCAGTTTTTTCTGTTTTTATTTGTTTATTTACATTTGTTCAAATGTTAAAAATAAACCTCAGACTTTTCTGCAGCTCTCACACAAAAATAAAAATACTTTTACTTTTCAGTCCAGTTCATAAATGTAGTGGAGTAAAAGTACAGATACTGTTGTGCAGTAAAGTAAAAGTAAAAAGTACACACTGGAAAATGTACTTAAGTCAAGTACAGATACCTATAATATGTACTTAAGTACAGTACTTTAGTACTTGTACTTCCTCATGTTGCATCACGGCTGGTTTATGTGATTGATTTTATTGATTATTCCAAAAACAATAAATGTTTATGTTCATCAGGTCAATTTGAGACAGTTTAACTCAAACACTACTACTACAAAAACTACTACTACTACTACTGCTGCTACTATATACTACTACTACTAAAACTACCGTACCAAACTCTGTGCACCTATCGGAAACTGCACTTCTCAAGCCCGAATGACATTCCAGTGTCTGTGCTGAGTGTCCTGGTGTGGATCGAGTGAGTCGATGTGGAGCGATCTTAGCGTACAGTTTGATGTCGTCCATGTACAGGAGGTGGACGAGTGGTGGCCCCATCCCTGAGTTGTATCCATAGCCAGTGTTATTGATGATTTGGCTGAGGGGGTTCAGACCTGTGCAGAACAGCAGTGGGGACAGTGCATCTCCTTGGTATATGCCACATTTGATGGTCACTTGTGCAAGTGTCTTGCCATTGGCCTCAAGGGTGGTTTTCCACAACCTCATCGAGTTTGCAGTGAAGGCTCTTAGAGTCCTGATGTTGTACAGCTCCATTCAGTGATCCATGTGTGTGGCATTGAGTCGTAGACTTTCTTGTAGGCCGTGCACAGTTTGGTCTTATGGGTTCTTCAGTCTCAGGAGACTGTTCGGTCGACCAGGAGCTGGTGTTTGGCTCCCCTGGTGTCTTTGCCGTATGCCCTTCTGTGCTGTGCTCATGTATTGATCCATGTGCCATTTATCTTAGCCGCGATGATGCCTGACATGAACTTCCATGTTGTGGAGAGAGAGGTTATTGGCCGATAGTTGGATGGAACTGTACCTTTGAGGGATCCTTCTGGATCAGGATCGTACGCCCTTCGGTTAGACATTCAGGGTGAGTCCCATCCATTAGCAGCTGGTTCATTTGTGCTGCCAGGCGCTCATGGAGAGCAGTGAGCTTTTTAGCCAGTAAGCGTGGATCATGTCAGGGCCTGGTGCGGTCCAGTTCTTCATACCCGAGACTCTTTCCTGGATGTCCTCCACTGTGATGTGACTGGATTCTGTTCAGGGAGGTTGCTGTGGTCTTCCCTCAGAGCCACCAGCCTCTGTGCATCGCTGTTATGTGATGCCTCCTTACTGTTCGGTTTCAAGCCTTGGTGGGTCTGCTCTGGTGTTATTACCCTGCCACTGAGCGTACACTTTCGCCGGTTGTGTTGTGAACAGACGGTTTATTCGTCTGGATTCATTATCTCGTGTGTACCTCTTTAGGCGGCTGGCCAAGGCTTGGAGCCTTTGTTTGGCAGTTTCCAGTGCTTCAGGTCTGGGCATCTGGCTGTACCTCTTGGTACTTGTTTTTTCATGTTTTTTGCACCTCTCTGGGCCTCTGACAGTTGGCTCACTTCTCTCCGCACGGCCTTGATTTTAGCCTCTAACCGTCGTTTCCATGGTGGGTATTGTTTCTCATGGTTGCTCTTATATCCAAGCATCTCTAGGATCACACTGCTGCTGAAGTGTATATCAGCTCATTAGTTTCTGTGATGGTTGAGGTAGGGATCGCTCTCAATGCTGCATTCACATCTTCTAGGAGACTTTCAGATGGTACTTCACTTAGTCTCTGCAGGCGGGTGTCGGGGGGGCCTTGTGTTCATTCGGGCCATGATCTTATCTTTCAGGTCAGTCGCTGCCTCGCTCAGCGTAACACTTATTGGGGCTTCGTACCCAATCTCCCAGATGGGGAGTTGATGTTAACTCCCCTCTGACCTGACGTCCTGGCTCCCCCTTGTCGTAGCATATTTTGTGTTGTACCTATATATATATATATGTATATATATATGTGTATATATATATGTATATGTATGTATATATATATATATGTGTATATATATATAATATAGTGTGTGTGTGTTTACATGACATTAGATATTTGACCTGTGACATGTAGCCAAACATGAATATACAAGGCTCATTTATTAAATTTCAGTTAAATAAACACAGCAGAATAACTTTAGCTTTACTCTTATCTATTTTAATATAATTTTGTCACGTTTGGCCGGAATAATAATCCCAAAGGGCCGTGTGTGGCCCCCGGGCCGTAGTTTGTCTCTGCTCTGGTTGAACACTGGACTTATGTGAGACTCAGAGCTGCTGCTGGATTAGACGATTAGTGAAGAAACTTCAGCACAAAGGAGCATTCACACTGAGAGTTACAACAGACCTGCTTGCTCCACCGATCCTCTGCTCCACCTGATCCTCTGCTCCACCTGATCCTCTGCTCCACCTGATCCTCTGCTCCACCTGATCCTCTGCACCACCTGATCCTCTGCTCCACCTGATCCTCTGCTCCACCTGATCCTTTGCTCCACCTGATCCTTTGCTCCACCTGATCCTCTGCTCCACCTGATCCTCTGCTGCACCTGATCCTCTGCTCCACCTGATCCTCTGCTCCACCTGATCCTCTGCACCACCTGATCCTTTGCTCCACCTGATCCTCTGCTCCTCTGACCCTCTCCTCTCTTCTTCTTCTCCTCTCTTCCTCTTCTTCTCCTCACACGTGTTACATGAATATTCTTTTTCTGTTCCACAGGAGTACTCGGGTTCTTCCTGAACACGATCTCTGTTCTGTCCTTCATCTCGGTGAAGCAGATGCGAACGCCCAGTAACTTCTTCGTCTTTAATTTGGCTCTGGCCGATCTCAGTCTGAACATCAACGGCCTCACTGCAGCCTACGCCTCCTACCTCAGGTCTGAAGAAACCCCAACACTCATGATATTTACCACACGATATTTACCACACGATATTTACAAAACACGATATTTACCACACGATATTTACCACACGATATTTACCACACGATATTTACAAAACACGATATTTACCACACGATATTTACAAAACACGATATTTACAAAACACGATATTTACCACACGATATTTACAAAACACGATATTTACAAAACACGATATTTACAAAACACGATATTTACAAAACACGATATTTACAACACGATATTTACAAAACACGATATTTACCACACGATATTTACAAAACACGATATTTACCACGCGATATTTACCACACGATATTTACAAAACACGATATTTACCACACGATATTTACCACACGATATTTACAAAACACGATATTTACCACACGATATTTACAAAACACGATATTTACAAAACACGATATTTACAAAACACGATATTTACCACACGATATTTACGAAACACACGATATTTACAACACGATATTTACCACACGATATATTACAAAACACGATATTTACAACACGATATTTACAAAACACGATATTTACCACATATATTTACAACACGATATTTACCACACACGATTTACAAAACACGATATTTACAAAACACGATATTTACAAACACGATATTTACAAAACACGATATTTACAAAACACGATATTTACCACACGATATTTACAAAACACGATATTTACCACACGATATTTACAAAACACGATATTTACAACACGATATTTACAAAACACGATATTTACAAAACACGATATTTACAAAAACACGATATTTACATACACACGATATTTACAAAACACGATATTTACAAAACCACGATATTTACAAAACACGATATTTACAAAACACGATATTTACCACACACGATATTTACCAAACACGATATTTACATAAACACGATATTTACAAAACACGATATTTACAAAACACGATATTTACCAAACACGATATTTTACAACACGATATTTACAACACGATATTTACAACACGATATTTACAAAACACGATATTTACAACACGATATTTACAAAACACGATATTTACAAAACACGATATTTACAAAACACGATATTTACAAAACACGACGATATTTACCAACACGATATATTTATAAAACACGATATTTACCACACGATATTTATAAAACACGATATTTACCACACGATATTTATAAAACACGATATTTACAACACGATATTTACAAAACACGATATTTACAAAACACGATATTTACATAACACGATATTTACATAACACGATATTTACAAAACACGATATTTACAAAACACGATATTTACACACGATATTTATAAACACGATATTTACCACACACGATATTTATAAAAACACGATATTTACAACATGATATTTACAAAACACGATATTTACATAACACGATATTTACAAAATACGATATTTACCACACGATATTTACAAAAGTGTGTGTGTGTGTGTGTGTGTGTGTGTATGTGTTTATATGTCTGTGTGTGTGTGTGTGTGTGTGTGTGTCTGTGTGTGTGTGTGTATGGCTATGTGTCTGTTTTGTGTGTGTCTGTGTGTGTGTGTGCGTGTGTGTGTATGTCTGTGTGTGTGTGTGTATACGTCTGTGTGTGTGTGTGTGTGTGTGTGTCTTTCTGTGTGTGTGTGTGTGTATGTGTGTGTGTGTATACGTGTGTGCGTCTCAGGTACTGGCCTTTCGGGGCGGAGGGCTGCAGGATGCACGGGTTCCAGGGGATGATCTCTGTTCTCGCCTCCATCAGCTTCATGGCCGCCATCGCCTGGGACAGATACCACGTCTACTGCACACGTCAGTACAAATACTACAGATACTCTTCTACTCTTCTCCTGCAGTACAAATACTACTACGTGAAAGTATGAGCGGTGCAGTGTACTGTGTTGCCTCCTCCAGGGCAGAAGTTGTTCTGGAGCACCACCATCACCATGAGCTCCCTGATCTGGATCCTGTCTGTGGCCTGGGCCGCGGTGCCTCTGTTTGGATGGGGCGTGTACGACTTTGAGCCAATGAAGACCTGCTGCACTCTGGACTACAGCAGAGGAGACAGGTGTACTACTACTGAGCTACTCACTACTGAGGAGACCTGTCTGGCACTACTACTACTGAGAGTAAAGGGGTGTGTACAACTTTGAACCAATGAAGACCTGCTGCACTCTGGACTACAGCAGAGGAGACTACTACTACTAATACTGCTGCTACTACTACAACAGAGGACACAGGTACAACTACTGCTACTACTACAACACAGTAGACTACTACTACTGCTACTACTGCTACTACTACAACTACTGAGAGTAAAGGGGCGTGTGCGACTTTGAGCCAATGAAGACCTGCTGCACTCTGGACTCTCAAATATGATGCATGTTTTATGTAAAGGGATTATGTCACATACATGTGTATATACTTTACTGTAGTATATTTAAATATTCGTGTTTTTCAGGGATTACGTCACATACATGTGTATATACTTTACTGTAGTATATTTAAATACTCGTGTTTTTCAGGGATTACGTCACGTACATGTGGAGTCTGGTGGTCCTGTACTTGGCGTTTCCCTCCTTCACGATGCTCTCCTGCTACGACTCCATCTACAAGTACTTCAAGAAGATACACAACCAGAAGGTGAACTGAGCTCACACTGATATGTTTATGTTGCACCACCAGGGGGCGCAGTTACTCTCACTTCAACCATTACAGTGTGTTGGAGTGATTTCTGTTCAGCTTCACTAAAAGTCTCTCCTCTGTCCTCCCTCCTCTCTCCATCTCTGTGTGTTTTCTCTCTTCTCTCTCTCCCTCATCTCTCCATCTCTGTGTCTTCTCTCTTTCTCCCTCCTCCTCTCTCATCTGTCCATCTCTCTCTCTTCTCTCAGTTCAACACGTCGCTGCCTCTCCAGACGATGTTGATGTGCTGGGGGCCGTACGTCGTCATGTGTGTCATCGCCTGTTTCACCGACGTCACTGTCGTCTCCCCCAGGATCAGAATGGTACGTGTGTGTGTGTGTGTGTGTGTGTGTGTGTGTGTGTGCACATACGTGTGTGTGTGTGTGTGTGTGTGTGTGTGTGTGTGCACATACGTGTGTGTGTGTGTGTGTGTGTGTGTGTGTGTGTCTGTGTGTGTGTGTGTGTGTGTGTGTGCACATACATGTGTGTGTGTGTGTGTGTGTGTCTGTCTGTGTGTGTGTCTGTGTGTGTGTGTGTGTGTGTGCACATACATGTGTGTGTGTGTGTGTGTGTGTGTGTCTGTCTGTGTGTGTGTGTGTCTGTGTGCACATGTGTGAGGATCATCACCTCAGGCTCAGACACGATGCAGCTCTCTTGTCTCATTGATGATTCAAAATATTCAAATACTCAAAAAGCTCCACTGTGTGATTATTCACACCACACGGGGTGAAGTGTCTTACCTAATGACACAACAGCAGAGTTTGCTCCAATTGGGAATTGATCCTCTGACCCTGTGGTTCGGGGACTCCTGCTCTACCCACTGAGCCACTGTTGGCCCAGAAGCTCGAGGAGCTCAGAGCGAACGTCACACAGTCCACACTCACACTCAAAGAACCCAGAGCACCATGGGACCTCCACCAATACCTCCACAAACACCTCCACCAGCACCTCCACAAACACCTCCACCAGCACCTCCACAAACACCTCCACCAACGCCTCCACCAGTACCTCCACCAGTACCTCCACCAGCACCTCCACCAGCACCTCCACCAGCACCTCCACCAGCAGTTTGTAGTACTCTGATCACTCGTGGTCACTCACTGTGTTCTGTCTTTTTGCTCCTGCTTCTGTGACTGTCAGAGCTTTATTCTGACAAAATGAGTAAAATGTGTCGCCCACAGATGCAGATCAGGTCGTTTAAGTCGTTTAAGTCGTTTAAGAGCAGAGGATCTTCTCAAGTTGTCGTATTCTGTGTAAAAACTCTTAATAATCTGTATTTCCCTCCTGCGTCCAGGCTCTGCCCGTCATCGCCAAAACCAACCCCATCTTCAACGCCCTGCTCTACTCCTTCAACAACGAGTTTTACCGACCCGGAGTCTGGAACTTTCTGACCGGACAGAAGATCACGGAGCCGCTGGAGGGAAAGAAAACCAAATGAGAAGAGCTCGGAGCGAAGCAGACGTAGAGTTCAAACAGCGCTCAGTCCTTTTCTTTTGTTTCTATCAGACGTCCAGTATTTTGTGTAAATGAAACTTAAACCATGTTTCCTCCACGTCTCCTCCACGTTTCCTCCATGTTTCCTCCACGTTCCTCCACGTTTCCTCCACGTTTCCTCCACGTTTCCTCCACGTCTCCTCCACTTTTCCTCCATGTTTCCTCCACATTTCCTCATGTTTCCTCCACGTTTCCTCCGTGTTTCCTCCACGTTTCCTCCGTGTTTCCTCCATGTTTCCTCCACGTTTCCTCCACGTTTCCTCCACGTCTCCTCCATGTTTCCTCCACGTTTCCTCCACGTTTCCTCCTGTTCATGTGTTTGTGTTTGTTCTGGATTTAAAACATGAAAAAACAGAAACGGTTCATTTTAAACAGTTTGGTCTAAAGTTCATCCTCACTCACTTTATACATTCAGAACATCCTAATTACTCACCATGATGAGTTTTTAAGCTTTTTTCACAACTCTGACCAACCAAAGCATCGTTTTGCGGCGGTGGTAAAGCTAACAGTGACTAGCATGCTAACACACACCTCTTGGTTTTGAGCTGAGGAGCTGCTTGTGTCGTGTGTCTGCACCGGGACAAATGTGGCTCAGACTAATAAAAACTGTGGTACCGCCCCTTTAAGAGAAGGACGTCCCAGGAGCAGGACAGAGACGTCTCCCTTTAATAACACTGGACTGTGAAGATGAGAAAGTTCCTGAGTGGTGCTTTAAAGTTCACCATAGGCCTTACTCTGGACAAATGTGCAAACATTTATGATCATCACATTCATCATTAAAATATCTTTTTCTGTAAAATAACATGAATAAACACATTTGTGTAACTGGAACGGTTTATTTATTCATTTATTTATGTATGTGTTTATTTATTCTATTACTGTTTATTCATTTATTTGTTTATTTTTTTCTTTTTTAATTTATTCATTATTTTTATTTATTTATTTATTTATTTATTTTGTTTGTTTGTTTATTTTGCAAATATTATTTTATTCAGTTTGTCCCAAAATATTAAAATGATCCTTAACTGTAGAACACCACAGTCACACAGGCAGAACATGCAAACTGCCCACAACCTCCTGGTGAGAGGGAGGAGGCAGCCCAACCACTGTGCCACAGTCACACAGGGACAATGTGTTTATGTCTATTTGAGACTTGAACCTTTAACCTCGTCACTCAGGGGCAGTGGCTCAGCACAAGTGACGTAACCTCCATGAACTGAGTTAAATCTGTTCAGTGTCATATTAAAGTAGAACTAAACCAAGACCAGGACTAAACCAGGACTAAACCGGGACTAAACCAGGACTAAACCAGGACTGAACCAGGTCTAAACCAGGACTGAACCAGGTCTAAACCAGGACTAAACCAGGACTAAACCAGGACTAAACCCAGGACTAAACCAGTCTAAACCAGGACTAAACCAGGACTGAACCAGGACTAAACCAGGTCTAAACCAGGACTAAACCAGGACTGAACCAGGACTAAACCAGGACTAAACCAGGTCTAAACCAGGACTAAACCAGGACTAAAACCAGGACTAAACCAGGACTGAACCAGGACTAAACCAGGACTAAACCAGGTCTAAACCAGGTCTAAAACCCGGACTAAACCAGGACTAAACCAGGACTAAACAGGACTGAACCAGGACTGAACCAGGACTGAACCAGGACTAAACCAGGACTAAACCAGGACTAAACCAGGACTAGACCAGGACTAAACCAGGACTAAACCAGGACTAGACCAGGACTAGACCAGGTCTAAACCAGGACTAAACCAGGACTAAACAAGGACTGAACCAGGACTGAACCAGGACTGACCCAGGACTAAACAGGTCTAAACCAGGACTAAACCAGGACTGAACCAGGACTAAACCAGGACTAAACCAGGTCTAAACCAGGACTAAACCAGGACTGACCAGGACTAAACCAGTCTAAACCAGGACTAAACCAACCAGGACTGAACCAGGACTAACCAGGTCTAAACCCGGACTAAACCAGGACTAACCAGGACTAACAAGGACTGAACCAGGACTGAACCAGGACTGAACCAGGACTGAACCAGGACTGAACCAGGACTAAACCAGGACTAAACCAGGACTGAACCAGGACTAAACCAGGACTAAACCAGGACTGAACCAGGACTGAACCAGGACCGAACCAGGACCAAACCAGGACCAAACCAGGTCTAAACCAGGACTAAACCAGGACTGAACCAGGACTAATCCAGGACCAAACCAGGTCTAAACCAGGACTAATCCAGGACCAAACCAGGTCTAAACCAGGACTAAACCAGGACTGAACCAGGACTAATCCAGGACCAAACCAGGTCTAAACCAGGTCTAAACCAGGTCTAAACCAGGTCAGACCGTCCTGTGCTCTCCTCTTTTTAATCCAGGTCTTTGTCTCTTGTTCAGTCTGAGATTAGCTCTTCTCTGATCTCACTATTTCAGACTCAGGTTTAAAAAGACAAACTGGGGCAGAGGGACCTGCTGGTCTCCATGTAGATGTTATGTCTTGGACCGGGATGTTCCACAGTCTGGCATTAAACATATTAATCTTATCCATGTAGCACTGTGTTGTGTCTAAACCGGGGCCGGGTCATGGGGGCAGCAGTCTAAGCAGGGACTCCCAGACTTCCCTCACCCCAGACACGTCCTCCAGCTCCTCCGGTGGGACCCCAAGGTGTTCCCAGGTCAGAGAGACATTGTCCCTCCAGCGTGTCCAGAACACCTCCTCAGGGAGGCATCCAGGGAACATCCTGAACAGAAGCCCGAGCCATCTGGTTCTACTCTGAGCTCCTCCCATGTTACTGGGCTCCTCACCCTGTCTCTTGGAGAGCGCCCAGCCACCCTGCGGAGGAAACTCATACATGTGGACTGGTTGGGCAAACTCCCATGAAGCCTGGAGCACCCGACGGAGAGTATAGAGCTGGTCCAGTGTTCCACGGCCGGGACAAAAAACACGCTGCTCCTCCTGGATCCGAGGTTCGACTATCGGTCGGATTCTCCTCTTGTCAGCTGCCTCAGGAGTCCCACACACCAACAAGGCTCGATAGGACTCCTTCTTCAGCCTGACGGCATCCCTTACTTCCGGTGTCCACCACCGGGTTCGAGGGTTTCCGCCGCGACAAGCACCGCAGACCTTACGACCACAGCTACGAGCAGCTGCATCGACAATGGAGGTGGAGAACATGGCCCACTCGGAGTCCACGTCTCCAACCTCCCCCGGATCAGAGAGAAGCTCTCCCGGAGGTGCGAATTGACAGAAGGTTCCGCCAGACGTTCCCAACAGACCCTCACGATGCACTTGGGTCTGCCAGGTCTGTCCTTCCTCCTCCACCAGCGGATCCAACTCACTACTGGGTAGTGATCAGTTGATAGCTCTGCCCCTCTCTTCACCCGAGTGTCCAAAACAAACGGCCAAAAGTCAGATGACACGACTACAAAGTCGATCATCGACCTCCGACCTAAGTGAACGCCTCGTGTGGAGGTCAGTGAACCCCTCATGTGGAGGTGGAGGTCAGTGGACACCTCATGTGGAGGTGGAGGTCAGTGGACACCTCATGTGGAGGTGGAGGTCAGTGAACGCCTCGTGTGGAGCGTGTGGTGTTTATGGACAGATGTGTAAATCTGAGCTGCCATCTGCCACACAGAACATTTTATCAAAATATAACACCTCCATCAGAGGTCAGGGAGGCGGGGCTAACCTCAGGGAGCACAGGGGCGGGGCTGACCTCAGGGAGCAAAGGGGGGCTGACCTCAGGGGTGCAGATCAGGTGGATTAACCAATAAGAGAAATGTTCGTTCAGTGCCGGAAAATAACTAAATATAAGCACCTTCTGTGTTCAGAAAACTCCTGGAGGACGACACGGAGCAGCGACTGTGAAGAATCAGCCAAAGAGCCAGTCCACATGAAACACCAGCGCACACACTTTCACTCTGTGGGGGAAGTGTCTGGCCTCAGGACACAACAACAGTTTTCTCCAGAGTCACTGCTGCCCCCTTGTGGGACCTGATGTTCCCTGCGCTCTCCCATGTGAATCCTTAACTTCAGAAATCAGACGAGAACGGAGGTTTGAACTTAAAAAACACAGAGGAGCTTCATCATAATTAAACCTATGAGTAAGAGTCAGGTCTGTGGAGATGCGAGCCGCTCAGAGTAAGGCCGTTTTTCAGTGTTTCAGTTTAAAAAAACACACTTTAAAGCTGCTGGAGAGTATCTGAACATCTACAGAAACATCAGCCTCTAAACACTGAGTGTTTTGCTCAATGACACAAGGGCAGAAGCACAAACCAGAGCTGGAATTGAACCTCCAACCTGAGCCGGCGCTGTTGGATTATCCCTGAGGGGTGAGGGTCGATACAAAGTGATTTGACAGTTACATAAAACACTGATCCTTTGTTGATCCTCGGGGCAGATTTGTGTAAAAAACGTTTGGCTCCGGCGTCGTTTTAATCCCAACGTTTTATTATTATCATCAAATCCATGTGACAAACATCGTCTGGTGTAACCACGGCGACGGAGACGACCCCGGGACACCACCCCGACACGACCCCGGGACACGACCCCGGGACACCACCCCGGGACATCACCCCGGACGCGACCCCGACACCACCCCGGGACACGACCCCGGACACACCACCCCCGGGACACCACCCCGGGACGCCACCCCGGACACGAGCCCGGGACACGACCCCGGACACCAACCCCGGGACGCGACCCCCGACACCACCCCGGGACACGACCCGGGACACCACCCCGGACACGAGCCCGGGACACGACCCCGACACCACCCCGGGACACGACCCGGGACATGACCCCGGGACACGACCCCGGGACGCGACCCCGGGACGCCACCCCCCGGGACGCGACCCCGGGACGCCACCCCGGGACGCCACCCCGGGACGCGACCCCGACCCCGGGACACCACCCCCCGGACACCACCCCGGGACGCGACCCCGGGACACCACCCCGGACACCACCCCGGGACGCTACCCCGGGACACCACCCCCCGGGACGCGACCCCGTACGACGCCACCCCCCCGACGCCACCCCGGGACGCCACCCCGGGACGCGACCCCGGGACACCACCCCGGGACACCACCCCGGACGCGACCCCGGACACCACCCCGGGACACCACCCCGGGACACCACCCCGGGACACCACCCCGGGACACCACCCCGGGACACCACCCCGGACACATTTATGTAACGGCCGAGGCCTTGCCGCGTTTCCTCGTTCGGCCGTTTTCATATTAAAGCAGAAGTAGATTCAAAATTCACAAAGATTTAAAACGATACGAGAAGCTTCACCGGACAAAAGCTGCACTGAGTCACTTTTGTGCTCGTCTCCATGGTGATGTCACCGCGTCGCCAGTGTCTTGTTTTTTATTCAGTTACAGGTGTTTTTTCTCCGCAGATCTGACCTGTACCACGGCCCTCCTGTCTCCATGGAGATACTTAGACTAAATGCCACACTGCAGAACATTCCAGCTCATCTACGTGGAGTCGAGCAAATGATGGACTCTCGACCGAAATGTTCCGCACTGCAGCTTTAAACCTCGAAACAGCATCGAGTTAAAGCTGCAGTGTGGAACTTTCTATGTGACTTTATGGAAAAAGAGACATTCTCCATGGAGATAAAAGTGTTTAATGTCACACTGTGGAACATTACAGCCACAGGAACAACATCTCCATGGAAACAAGCAGGAGGAGGCCCTCCCCCAGGTCAGAGTCGGGTTTGTGGAGATGCAAGATCACACACAGTAAGAACATGTCCTCTGCTCCTCTTCTCCTCTCCTCCTCCTCTCCTCTCCTCCTCCTCTCCTCCTCTCCTCTCCTCCTCCCCCTCCTCTCCTCCTCCTCTCCTCCTCCTCCTCCTCTCTCCTCTCCTCTCCTCCTCCCTCCTCCTCCTCCTCCTCCTCCTCTCTCCTCCTCCTCCTCTCCTCCTCCTCTCCCTCCTCTCCTCTCCTCTCCTCCTCCTCTCCTCTCCTCTCCTCTCCTCCTCCTCTCCTCTCCTCCTCTCCTCCTCTCACATATACTTGTGGAGAGTTGTCTCCCTCTAGCGGCGGCTTCAGTTACTACAGCGTGGAGGTCCTGAGGTTTAATATTTAAACCACAAAATGTGTCTTTAGAGTTTTCTAAACACTGACACGGAGAGTTTAATGTTTAACACACAAACCTGCAGATTTAGGCTGAGTTCTTCTCTCAAACTGAAAACACTCTGTTCCACCTTGTGATGTCATCATGTGGTGATACAGGAAGTGCTCCACTGTGTTTTTAAACTCCACCTTCACTAGAATCATCTGGATCATTTCAGACTCTGGAGTCACTTATCTCGACTGAACTAAAGGTAAAAGGAGCTGTTCACTTAAAACTACCACTCGATGACATCACAAGGTGGAACAGTGTTTTGATCTTTGGAGATGTGACAGACTCATAATAAAGTGACTCGAACATGTGACTGAAACAAACACGACTCAGGTCTGTGTTTGACGCTTTAGAAGCTTCAGAACGTGACTGTATTTGTATTTATTTATATTTATTTATATTTATTCACAGACACAGTGTGAAGTACAGGGCGACGAGAGGGACAAAAAGGACAAAAAGGACAAAAAGGACAAAAAGGACAAAAAGGTTTAGGCTCACGCCACCTGTGAAAAACAGAGCAGACAGAGGGAGGAGGAGGAGGAGAGAGGAGGAGGAGGTAGAAGAGGAAGAGGAGGAGGAGGTAGAAGAAGAGGAGGTGGAGGATGAGGAGGAGGTAGAAGAAGAGGAGGTGGAGGATGAGGAGGAGGTAGAAGAGGAGGAGGAGGTAGAAGAAGAGGAGGTGGAGGATGAGGAGGAGGTAGAAGAAGAGGAGGAGGAGGAGGAATGTTCTGATTGCTGAGGCTGGTTTCCACGGTAACAGCTACATTTGGGGATAAGGTGGAAGAAAAGTGAAAATTAGAGCCTAAAAAAAGAAAGAAAAAAAGGAACAGCTAAGGTATGATTTTAAAAGTGACCCTCTCCTCCTCTGACCTCCTCCTCTTCTCCTCTTACCTCCTCCTCTTCTCCTCTGACCTCCTCCTCTTCTCCTCTGACCTCCTCCTCTGCTCCTCTCCTCCTCTGACCTCCTCTCCTCCTCTGACCTCCTCTCCTCCTCTGCTCCTCTGACCCTCTCCTCCTCTGACCTCCTCCTCTCCTCCTCTCCTCCTCTCCTCTAGTCCTGGTCTAGTCCTGGTCTAGTCCTGGTTTAGTCCTGGTTTAGTCCTGGTTTAGTCCTGGTTTAGACATTTAGACCCGATTTAGAGCCGATTTAGACCCGGTCTAGTCCTGGTTTAGACCCGGTTTAGACCCGGTCTAGTCCTGGTTTAGTCCCGGTTTACACCCGGTCTAGTCCTGGTTTAGACCCGGTTTAGACCCGGTTTAGACCTGGTCTAGTCCTGGTTTAGTCCTGGTTTAGTCCCGGTCTAGTCCCGGTTTAGACCCGGTTTAGACCCGGTTTAGACACGGTTTAGACACGGTCTAGTCCCGGTCTAGTCCCGGTTTAGTCCTGGTTTAGTCCTGGTCTAGTCCTGGTTCAGTCCTGGTTTAGTCCTGGTTCAGTCCTGGTCTAGTCCTGGTCTAGTCCTGGTTTAGTCCTGGTCTAGTCCCGGTTTAGACCCGGTTTAGACTCGGTCTAGTCCTGGTCTAGTCTCAGACTCTGAGTCTTGTTGCTGTGACTAAACTCCGTCTGTGGAGGAGGGAGTTCGTCATCACTTCTAATATCACAGAGACACCTGTTCAGCGCCGCCCTCGTCTAAGACACACAGTATGGAGCCATGCTAACATGCTACATCACTAGCATGCTACATCGCTAACACGCTACATTGCTAATATGCTACATTGCTAACAAACTATTTTAGTGTTCTCATCCAGGTGTGACTACCTCAGACCAAACACCACGCTAAACTCCATCCATAATAAAGAGTTGAGTCGACGTAGTATGTTGAAGATTTAACGCAGACTCCTTTACCATGACATGGAGTGAAAACTAGACAAAAACACAGAAGAAACAAAAAGTATTCAGTTTATATGAATTATTAAACACAAGCATTAGTTCTGTATGGCTTCCATTAGCAATAACATTGCATTTTTTGTAGTACAACCATCATCATATTTTAACCAAAATGTTACACAAATGTATGAAATAAACATATATTCACAAACCTAAGCTTCCATATTATCAATTAACATAACTTACGACATTGATTGGACAGTCCTTATCAATGGATGAAACTGGATCCCTGTGTCTACTGAGCCAACAGGAAGCAGGCAACAGGAAGTGATGCGCCTGACTTTGAATAAACTTTACTAACAACCAAAACAGTACAAAATTGAACAGATTAACTTAATAAATATTAAACAAGACATTGCTAACATGCTATAGCCTTCCCTTCAGTCTGAGTCTCATGCCTTTATACCATAGACTGTATATATAAATGGACATAGCTAACCTGTTAGCCGCCGCGTTTAAAACAGGAAGTGATCATGGCTCCACCCACTTGTCATGTTGGTCTTAAATGTTCGTATTAACCCTCTACATGATCCTGGGGTTTTTATTTCACGTCTGTGTCTGTAAATCAACATATGAACATTAATAACAGACACATCAGGTCCTTCTTCCCCGACGTCGCTCCGTTAGCGTTAGCAACAGGTTTGATTGACAGTGTTGCTAAGGGGCGTTACCTTCAACAGCCTCGCTCTGGATTGGCTCTTTAGTTGCTATGACACTCGAGGTCAGAATTCCAAACATGAAACTTGGTGCTGAATCGTGATGTTTTCCTGACGGTAAAATTATGAACTGAACAAAAATCCCTAAATTAGTAAAGATTTTTATTTTTTTAGTAATTCTTATATTATTTTTTTAAACGATGAGTCTAACCTGCTCCTCTCCTGGTGTCGTTCAGTCGCCTCTTTCTGGTCAGATTGTGTTAAGACAAAGCTCAGATGAAAATGCAAAAGAGCTTCAGACAGAGCAGTGCCTCGGGTTAGCGTCACACCCATGTGGACGACAGAGAGAGTCACGTCTGTCTCCACGTCACTGCAAATATTTAGTCTGGTTTATCCTGTGGGAGTGAGTACTACACAGTATACTCAGAGCAGAGTACTGGTACTTAAAAATAATATCACTCATAGTACTCAGAGCAGAGTACTGTTACTTCAGAATAATATCACTCATAGTACTCAGAGAAGAGTACTGTTACTTCAGAATAATATCACTCATAGTACTCAGAGAAGAGTACTGTTACTCTGTATATATACTACTCCAGTAAGAGTACTGTTACTCTGTGATACAATGCAACGCAAGAGAGTATATACAGACACAGAGTATATACAGACACATGAGAGTATATACAGACACATGAGAGTATATACAGACACATGAGAGTATATACAGACACGTGAGAGTATATACAGACTCATGAGAGTATATACAGACACGTGAGAGTATATACAGACACATGAGAGTATATACAGACACATGAGAGTATATACAGACACGTGAGAGTATATACAGACACATGAGAGTATATACAGACACATGAGAGTATATACAGACACGTGAGAGTATATACAGACACATGAGAGTATATACAGACACGCCATGAGAGTATATACAGACTCATGAGAGTATATACAGACACGTGAGAGTATATACAGACACATGAGAGTATATACAGACACATGAGAGTATATACAGACACGTGAGAGTATATACAGACACATGAGAGTATATACAGACACATGAGAGTATATACAGACACATGAGAGTATATACAGACACGTGAGAGTATATACAGACTCATGAGAGTATATACAGACTCATGAGAGTATATACAGACACAGAGTATATACAGACACATGAGAGTATATACAGACACGTGAGAGTATATACAGACACGTGAGAGTATATACAGACACGTGAGAGTATATACAGACACGTGAGAGTATATACAGACACGTGAGAGTATATTCAGACACGTGAGAGTATATACAGACACATGAGAGTATATACAGACACATGAGAGTATATACAGACACATGAGAGTATATACAGACACATGAGAGTATATATAGACACATGAGAGTATATACAGACACATAAGAGTATATACAGACACATAAGAGTATATACAGACACGTGAGAGTATATACAGACACGTGAGAGTATATACAGACACGTGAGAGTATATACAGACACGTGAGAGTATATACAGACACGTGAGAGTATATACAGACACGTGAGAGTATATTCAGGACACGTGAGAGTATATTCAGACACGTGAGAGTATATTCAGACACGTGAGAGTATATACAGACACGTGAGAGTATATTCAGACACGTGAGAGTATATTCAGACACGTGAGAGTATATACAGACACGTGAGAGTATATTCAGACACGTGAGAGTATATTCAGACACGTGAGAGTATATACAGACACATGAGAGTATATACAGACACATGAGAGTATATACAGACACATGAGAGTATATACAGACACATGAGAGTATATACAGACACATAAGAGTATATACAGACACATGAGAGTATATACAGACACGTGAGAGTATATACAGACACATGAGAGTATATACAGACACATGAGAGTATATACAGACAGAAGAGAGTATATACAGACACGTGAGAGTATATACAGACACATGAGAGTATATACAGACACATGAGAGTATATACAGACAGAAGAGAGTATATACAGACACATGAGAGTATATACAGACACATGAGAGTATATACAGACACACGAGAGAGAGTATATACAGACACATGAGAGTATATACAGACACATGAGAGTATATACAGACACATGAGAGTATATACAGACACATGAGAGTATATACAGACACATGAGAGTATATACAGACACATGAGAGTATATACAGACACATGAGAGTATATACAGACACGTGAGAGTATATACAGACACATGAGAGTATATACAGACACGTGAGAGTATATACAGACACGTGAGAGTATATACAGACACATGAGAGTATATACAGACACGTGAGAGTATATACAGACACATGAGAGTATATACAGACACATGAGAGTATAACAGACACAGAGTATATACAGACACCATGAGAGTATATACAGACACGTGAGAGTATATACAGACACGTGAGAGTATATACAGACACGTGAGAGAGTATATACAGACACGTGAGAGTATATACAGACACATGAGAGTATATACAGACACATGAGAGTATATACAGACACGTGAGAGTATATTCAGACACGTGAGAGTATATACAGACACATGAGAGTATATACAGACACATGAGAGTATATACAGACACATGAGAGTATATACAGACACGTGAGAGTATATACAGACACATGAGAGTATATACAGACACATGAGAGTATATACAGACACATGAGAGTATATACAGACACGTGAGAGTATATACAGACACATGAGAGTATATACAGACACATGAGAGTATATACAGACACGTGAGAGTATATACAGACACATGAGAGTATATACAGACACATAAGAGTATATACAGACACATGAGAGTATATACAGACACGTGAGAGTATATACAGACACATGAGAGTATATACAGACACGTGAGAGTATATACAGACACATGAGAGTATATACAGACACATGAGAGTATATACAGACACGTGAGAGTATATACAGACACATGAGAGTATATACAGACACATGAGAGTATATACAGACACGTGAGAGTATATACAGACACGTGAGAGTATATACAGACACATGAGAGTATATACAGACACATAAGAGTATATACAGACACGTGAGAGTATATACAGACACGTGAGAGTATATACAGACACGTGAGAGTATATACAGACACGTGAGAGTATATACAGACACGTGAGAGTATATACAGACACATGAGAGTATATACAGACACATGAGAGTATATACAGACACATGAGAGTATATACAGACACATGAGAGTATATACAGACACGTGAGAGTATATACAGACACATGAGAGTATATACAGACACGTGAGAGTATATACAGACACGTGAGAGTATATACAGACACATGAGAGTATATACAGACACGTGAGAGTATATACAGACACATGAGAGTATATACAGACACGTGAGAGTATATACAGACACGTGAGAGTATATACAGACACATGAGAGTATATACAGACACATGAGAGTATATACAGACACATGAGAGTATATACAGACACGTGAGAGTATATACAGACACATGAGAGTATATACAGACACATGAGAGTATATACAGACACAGAGTATATACAGACACATGAGAGTATATACAGACACGTGAGAGTATATACAGACACGTGAGAGTATATACAGACACGTGAGAGTATATACAGACACGTGAGAGTATATACAGACACGTGAGAGTATATACAGACACATGAGAGTATATACAGACACATGAGAGTATATACAGACACATGAGAGTATATACAGACACATGAGAGTATATACAGACACATGAGAGTATATACAGACACATGAGAGTATATACAGACACATGAGAGTATATACAGACACATGAGAGTATATACAGACACGTGAGAGTATATACAGACACATGAGAGTATATACAGACACATGAGAGTATATACAGACACAAGAGAGTATATACAGACACGTGAGAGTATATACAGACACATGAGAGTATATACAGACACATGAGAGTATATACAGACAGAAGAGAGTATATACAGACACATGAGAGTATATACAGACACATGAGAGTATATACAGACACGTGAGAGTATATACAGACACATGAGAGTATATACAGACACATGAGAGTATATACAGACACATGAGAGTATATACAGACACATGAGAGTATATACAGACACATGAGAGTATATACAGACACATGAGAGTATATACAGACACGTGAGAGTATATACAGACACGTGAGAGTATATACAGACACGTGAGAGTATATACAGACACGTGAGAGTATATACAGACACATGAGAGTATATACAGACACGTGAGAGTATATACAGACACAGAGAGAGATATACAGACACATGAGAGTATATACAGACACATGAGAGTATATACAGACACATGAGAGTATATACAGACAGAAGAGAGTATATACAGACACATGAGAGTATATACAGACACATGAGAGTATATACAGACACGTGAGAGTATATACAGACACGTGAGAGTATATACAGACACGTGAGAGTATATACAGACACGTGAGAGTATATACAGACACATGAGAGTATATACAGACACATGAGAGTATATACAGACACGTGAGAGTATATACAGACACGTGAGAGTATATTCAGACACGTGAGAGTATATACAGACACGTGAGAGTATATACAGACACATGAGAGTATATACAGACACGTGAGAGTATATACAGACACGTGAGAGTATATACAGACACATGAGAGTATATACAGACACATGAGAGTATATACAGACACATGAGAGTATATACAGACACGTGAGAGTATATACAGACACGTGAGAGTATATACAGACACGTGAGAGTATATACAGACACGTGAGAGTATATACAGACACGTGAGAGTATATACAGACACGTGAGAGTATATACAGACACGTGAGAGTATATATAAGACACATGAGAGTATATACAGACACGTGAGAGTATATACAGACACGTGAGAGTATATACAGACACATGAGAGTATATACAGACACATGAGAGTATATACAGACACATGAGAGTATATACAGACACGTGAGAGTATATACAGACACGTGAGAGTATATACAGACACGTGAGAGTATATACAGACACGTGAGAGTATATACAGACACATAAGAGTATATACAGACACGTGAGAGTATATACAGACACATGAGAGTATATACAGACACATAAGAGTATATACAGACACATGAGAGTATATACAGACACATGAGAGTATATACAGACACATGAGAGTATATACAGACACATGAGAGTATATACAGACACGTGAGAGTATATACAGACACATGAGAGTATATACAGACACATGAGAGTATATACAGACATGAGAGAGTATATACAGACACATGAGAGTATATACAGATACAAGAGAGTATATACAGACACATGAGAGTATATACAGACACGTGAGAGTATATACAGACACATGAGAGTATATACAGACACATGAGAGTATATACAGACACATGAGAGTATATACAGACACGTGAGAGTATATACAGACACATGAGAGTATATACAGACACATGAGAGTATATACAGACACGTGAGAGTATATAAGGACACGTGAGAGTATATACAGACACAGAGTATATATAGACATGAGAGAGTATATACAGACATGAGAGAGTATATACAGACACATGAGAGTATATACAGATACAAGAGAGTATATACAGACACATGAGAGTATATACAGACACGTGAGAGTATATACAGACACATGAGAGTATATACAGACACATGAGAGAGTATATACAGACACATGAGAGTATATACAGACACGTGAGAGTATATACAGACAGACACATGAGAGTATATACAGATACATGAGAGTATATACAGACACATGAGAGTATATACAGACACATGAGAGTATATACAGACACGTGAGAGTATATATAGACACGTGAGAGTATATACAGACACATGAGAGTATATACAGACACATGAGAGTATATACAGACAGAAGAGAGTATATACAGACATGTGAGAGTATATACAGACATGTGAAGTATATACAGACACATGAGAGTATATACAGACACATGAGAGTATATACAGACACATGAGAGTATATACAGACACATGAGAGTATATACAGACACGTGAGAGTATATACAGACACGTGAGAGTATATACAGACACATGAGAGTTTTTATACAGACACATGAGAGTATATACAGACACGTGAGAGTATATACAGACACATGAGAGTATATACAGACATGTGAGAGTATATGCAGACACATGAGAGTATATACAGACATGTGAGAGTATATACAGACACATGAGAGTATATACAGACACATGAGAGTATATACAGACATGTGAGAGTATATACAGACACATGAGAGTATATACAGACACGTGAGAGTATATACAGACACATGAGAGTATATACAGACACATGAGAGTATATACAGACACGTGAGAGTATATACAGACACATGAGAGTATATACAGACACGTGAGAGTATATACAGACACATGAGAGTATATACAGACACATAAGAGTATATACAGACACATGAGAGTATATACAGACTCAACACAAACAGATGAAGTGTGAGTGAATCATAGTGACTCTCACATCAGGTGGAGTGAGTCTCTCGTGCTGAGAGACGAGAGTGAGCGAGTCTCTCAGTCTTTCCACACGACCAGTAGAGAAGAGGAGAAGGAGTCGTTTGAGCAGGAGTCGTTTGAGCAGGAGTCGTTTGAGCAGGAATCGTCTGAGCAGGAGTCGTCTGAGCAGGAGTCGTTTGAGCAGGAGTCGTTTGAGCAGGAGTCGTTTGAGCAGGAGTCGTTTGAGCAGGAATCGTCTGAGCAGGAGTCGTCTGAGCAGGAGTCGTTTGAGCAGGAGTCGTTTGAGCAGGAGTCGTTTGAGCAGGAGTCGTTTGAGCAGGAATCATTTGAGCAGGAATCGTCTGAGCAGGAGTCGTCTGAGCAAGAGTCGGACATGCTCTGGACTATGGGGCTGTAGATTGTGGGACATTTCGGGACATTCGTGGACAGTTTTCTCGATGGGGACATGGGGACGGTCAGTGAGCTCTGCGTCTCCAGTTTCCAGGCGTTTCTCTGTCCAACGGTGAAACCAGCAGCAGGTAAGATAAAGCTGCACTGTGGAACTTTTCTAGAGGAGGGGATGGTCTCTGTGGAAATGTCACTGCTGTGTCTGGAATGTTCCACAGTATGACATTAACTCACCTCTACAGAGACAAATACGCTCTTTTTACCTCCGCTTTGTACTACAGTTTATCATATTAAAGTTACACTATGTAACATTTCTGTAGGGGTCCACCACCTACTTGTCTCCGCTCAGATGTTATGGCTTTACTCTTGAATGTTTCACAGTGTGGCATTAAACACATCTGTCTCTAAGGAAACAAGCAGGTGATGGAGCTACAGGGGCAGTTACAGGTCAGATCTGTGGAGAGGCGTCCCCCGCTCACACTGAGAATGTGACTGTATTTGTTTCGTATTCAGAAAAAACACATGTAAGTGATTAAATGTAATTCAGATGTGTTTAATGCCGCACTGTGGAACTTTCCAAAAGAAGCAAGAACATCTCCATGGAGACGAGATGGTAGAAAAAGTTACACAGTGTCAGTTTAAAGCTGTTTCTCATATGTCACATTTAACTTTCCTGTGGGGGATTTACCACCTGCTCGTTTCCATGGAGATGTGGCTGTTTGTTGCCTGGAATGTTCCACAGTATGGCATTAAACTTATATCGTGCATTTATTTTAGTTTTCAGCAGTTCGTATAGTGAGTGGGCTCGCCTCTCCACAGATCTGACCTGTAACTTGACACTGTGACGGCAGCAGCTTGTTTCCATAAAGTTTGACATGTTTAAATGTAATAAGGTGGAAAAATATCTCTATGGTGACCAGCAGCTGCCAGACTCTCTGTAGGAAAAGTTACATATTGTAGCTTTAAAACTTGTGAATTTAAAATGTGCAGAGACAGAAAAAAACACGGGGCCAATTAAAACTGGTCCAAAAATGAAAAACGTTCTCCTCATAATCGTCTCGTCTCAGACTAAATATATCACCACGTCCACGGCGTTGGACTGTTTCCGTGGCGATGCCTGGTTTAGATTCACAGTGGGAGAAAATCCACGTGATTTAAACGACCTCATGAGTCACGAGTGGAGGAGAAAGACGTGGGACAAGACCAGACCTGGTTTAGACCTGGTTTAGACCTGGTTTAGACCTGGTTTAGACCTGGTTTAGTCCTGGTTTAGACCTGGTTTAGACCTGGTTTAGACCTGGTTTAGTCCTGGTTTAGTCCTGGTTTAGTCCTGGTTTAGTCCTGGTTTAGACCTGGTTTAGTCCTGGTTTAGACCTGGTTTAGACCTGGTTTAGACCTGGTTTAGTCCTGGTTTAGTCCTGGTTTAGACCTGGTTTAGTCCTGGTTTAGTCCTGGTTTAGTCCTGGTTTAGTCCTGGTTTAGACCTGGTTTAGACCTGGTTTAGACCTGGTTTAGTCCTGGTTTAGACCTGGTTTAGACCTGGTTTAGACCTGGTTTAGACCTGGTTTAGTCTGGTTTAGTCCTGGTTTAGTCCTGGTTTAGTCCTGGTTTAGTCCTGGTTTAGACTGGTTTAGTCTGGTTTAGACCTGGTTTAGTCCTGGTTTAGACCTGGTTTTAGACCTGGTTTAGACCTGGTTTAGACCTGGTTTAGTCCTGGTTTAGACCTGGTTTAGTCCTGGTTTAGACCTGGTTTAGACCTGGTTTAGACCTGGTTTAGTCCTGGTTTAGAAAATGGTCTGTTCCACCTTGTGATGTCATCATGTGGAAGTGCTCCACTGTGTTTTTAAACTCCACACAGCTTCATTTCTAGAATAATTTGGATCATTTTGAATCCCGGAGTCGCCTCTGATCTCGACTGAAGTCAAGGTAAAAGTGGGAGGAGTGCCACTTCATGACATCACGAGGTGGAACAGAGCGTTTTGAGCTTCACACAGTTGTTTTTTTTCCTCAGGACTGGTTTAAAGCTCCACTGTTCTCACGTTTCCTCTCGTCTGTAATGAAGTACAGTGAGAGTCTTTTCACTCATTGTTTGGTTTTAACAGTAGCCCGAGTTCAGTCCCTGCGACCTCTTTGTCCCGCAGAACACTTCCTGTTTATGTCTGAGTGCGAATAAAGCTCTGATTGAATCCACAGCTGCAGCCTCGTTTCCTCTCCTCCTTTCCTACATCCTAGGTCCTGCATCCTTCCTTCCTCGTGCCCTTCTTCTTTGGGGCTCTCGTCGTCGTGTCAGATCAGATCACGTCCTCATTCCTGGAGCTTTTGTGGTTAAATATTTTTGTCTCTCCAAACAGCTGCAGATTACAATATTTATTTTCTGCCAGGCCACTGTTCAGCTTGTGTTACTCTGGTTTATGAGCTTTTCACACGCCTCCAGCACAATTTATGAACAAAATAACCTTTATCTTGCACATTTTGCATTTGTTAGCTACTTGTGAAAACTCAACACATTTTTTTTCAATATTAATCCTGGGAACGCTGTTAAATTTCAAGCATAAACCATGAAAGCCCTTTATTCCGTAAAATATATATATAAAAAAAAACATTATATAGACGAGTTATTACAGTACACTAATTATATATATAAATACAAAAATATAGAAAAATATATTCAATCCAATAACGTGAAGTTAATACAAGTCATCATCAAAAATAATAATAAATAAATAATAATAATAATAATATATACATTGGTTAATAAAAACATGATAAAAGACAAATATTTTAATGATCAGTTTCAAATTTAATCTTTTTGGTTTGGTTTAGTAGATTCCTTCAGCTAATTAATAAAAAAAACGTTTAAAATTGACGTTTTTAAATAGAAATAACATAAAAAAGGGTTAATTTCCAGTAGCTCCATCCAGTTAACAGATGCGAGCCTGTGTGCTAAATCCTGCCTTTTGATTGGCTGTTGTAGCTGTCAATCTGTTTTTCTCTCATCTTGATTGGCTGTCTTGTCCGTTAGCCCCGCCCCCTCCCGCCGGCTGCTCGTGCGCTGACAAATACACAACAGTTGGTCCAAAAACTCCACAAACTTCTCACTTTTTGCAACTTTTTACCGCTTTTTCTTCACCAACTCCGGGTTATTTCCAAAAGCGAGGCAAAGAAGAGGCTGAACATGGTGCTGAAGTCTGAAGACGGGGTCGGTGAGTGACAAAAAGAGCTTTAAAAGTGATTAAAAGGTTCAAAATGTGAGAAATGTAAGAGTGTTAGCATCAGCTGTGCTAAAGATGCTAGCTCCACTTTGTGCTGATAAAACCTGGAAGAACAAATGTTAAATTAAGACAATTTAAACACAGAAAAAAATAAATAATGAAATAGAAAAAAAATAAAATATAAAAGTGAATAAAATATCGCATAACTTAAGCAAATAACACGAATAACCTGCAAGTAATTATAAAAAATGTGTAGTATTTATGTTTTAACAGCTGTAAATGGATCTGTAACATTCAGTCATGTTTAAAACCAGTTCACATCCGCACAGACCTTTAAACTCACCTAAAAGTGGAAATAAAACAACATTCTTCATTCAAATTAGATAGAAATGACATTTATTCATCATATTTTCAGATAAATCACAGCATTTTTGTAGATTTAAACCTTTAAATCCACCCAGAAATGAAAATAAAACATGATTCTTTATTGAAATTAGCAAGAAATGACTTTATTTATTACATTTTCTAATAAATCACAGCATTATTGTAACTTTAAGCATTTAAACTAACCTAAAAATGAAAATAAAACATGATTCCTTATTGAAATGAGCTAGAAATGACATTTATTTCTCATATTTTTATATAAATCACAGCATTTTTGTAGATTGCTTATGACGTTAGATGGAAATTGTCAGTGAATTCTGTTAATAATGATTCATTTTGTGTCGTGAGTAAATATAGAAAAAATACAAACTTGTAAATTTCAAACTTGATTTTGATGCTAAGGAATAGACTCGATCCTGATTCTGATTCTGATCCTGATCTGATTCTGATTCTGATTCCACGTTTATAATAAAACCCTCTGTCTTTACACAGTTTGTTTTTTCTTTTTAAAGTCATAAATATCTCGCAGCATGAGTTTCCCCGAGTCTTAAAGCGGCACAAGAGACTCATTCTTCTTCTTTTTCTTGGAGTTGTTGCGTGAGCCGTGTTCACTGTCGTCACAAACTCGAGTAAAACCAGATTAAAACTTAAAGCCACTTCCACAGATTTTATGTTTGTAACGACGTGAGACAAAAGCAGAAAAAGTATTTGGTACTTTGAGAAACAATGAACTCGATTCATGAACGAGGACTTAAACTAAACCGGGACTAAACCGGGACTAAACCAGGACTAAACCGGGACTAAACCGGGTCTAAACCGGGTCTAAACCGGGACTAAACCGGGACTAAACCAGGTCTAAACCAGGACTGAAATAACCTCCATGCTGTGTCTTGTGTAAATATTTTAGTGATTACTGTCATTGGGTAAAACTAAGACACATTTACCAGAAATGAATCAGACCTTTACTAAGCTGGAACTGGACCAGACCTGGACCAGACCTGGACCAGACCTGGACCAGACCTGGACCAGACCTGGACCAGACCAAAACCAGGACAAATAGTTCTAATCTAATAGTAACTATGACTTAAATAAAACCAGGACTAAACCAGGACTAAACTGGCTCTAAACCAGGACTAAACTGGCTCTAAACCAGGACTAAACCAGGACTAAACTGGCTCTAAACCAGGGCATCTGACACAGTCTGCACTGGTGTGCTCTGTAACGGCTCCATCATGTGACCTGCTGAGCTAATGGTCTTAACTTTATGTTGAAAATGTGTTTTTTCCCTGTGGTTTCTCCTGTTGTCCAAAGGTCAACAGTTCAAATGCAGCTGAGGCTGAACGCACTCTCCACTCCACAGATGTGACCTGTAACTCGGCCCACTCCACACAAACATGATTAATGACCCATCCATTTGTTTATTTGACGTTTCGTTTTGTTACTTTTTCCGTCTGATAATCACGACATTGGAGTGTTCTTTGTGTTCTTCATGCTCTTCATGTTCTCCTTGTCCTTCATGTTCTTCATGCTCTTCGTGTTCTTCGTGCTCTTCGTGTTCTCCTTGTCCTTCGTGTTCTTCGTGCTCTTCGTGTTCTTCGTGTTCTTCGTGTTCTTCGTGCTCTTCGTGTTCTTCGTGTTCTTCGTGTTCTCTGTGTTCTTTGTGTTCTTCGTGTCCTTCGTGTTCTTCGTGTTCTTTGTGTTCTTTGTGTTCTTTGTGTTCTTCGTGTCCTTCGTGTCCTTCGTGTCCTTCGTGTTCTTCGTGCTCTTCGTGTTCTTCGTGTTCTTCGTGTTCTTCGTGTTCTCTGTGTTCTTCGTGTTCTTCGTGCTCTTCGTGTTCTTCGTGTTCTTCGTGCTCTTCGTGTTCTTCGTGTTCTTCGTGTTCTCTGTGTTCTCTGTGTTCTTTGTGTTCTTCGTGTTCTTCGTGTTCTTCGTGTTCTTCGTGTTCTTCGTGTTCTTCGTGTTCTTCGTGTTCTTCGTGTTCTTCGTGTTCTTCGTGTTCTCTGTGTTCTCTGTGTTCTTCGTGTTCTTCGTGTTCTCTGTGTTCTTCGTGTTCTTCGTGTTCTTCGTGTTCTTCGTGTTCTCTGTGTTCTCTGTGTTCTTCGTGTTCTTCATGTTCTCTGTGTTCTTCGTGTTCTTCGTGTTCTCTGTGTTCTCTGTGTTCTCTGTGTTCTTCGTGTTCTTCGTGTTCTCTGTGTTCTCTGTGTTCTTCGTGTTCTTCGTGTTCTCTGTGTTCTTTGTGTTCTTTGTGTTCTTTGTGTTCTTCGTGCTCTTCGTGTTCTTCGTGTTCTTCGTGTTCTCTGTGTTCTTTGTGTTCTTTGTGTTCTTCGTGTCCTTCGTGTTCTTCGTGTCCTTCGTGTTCTTCGTGTCCTTCGTGTTCTTCGTGTTCTTCGTGTTCTTCGTGTTCTCTGTGTTCTTCGTGTTCTTCGTGTTCTTCGTGTCCTTCGTGTTCTTCGTGTCCTTTCGTGTCCTTCGTGTTTCGTGTTCTTCGTTCGTTCTTCGTGTTCTCCTGTGTTCTTTGTGTTCTTCGTGTTCTTCGTGTCCTTCGTGTTCTTCGTGCTCTTCGTGTTCTTCGTGTTCTTCGTGTCTTCGTGTCTCGTGTTCTTCGTGTTCTTCGTGTTCTTCGTGTTCTTCGTGTCTTCGTGTTCTTCGTGTCCTTCGTGTCCTTCGTGTTCTTCGTGTTCTTCGTGTTCTCTGTGTTCTTTGTGTTCTTCGTGTTCTTCGTGTTCTTCGTGTTCTCTGTGTTCTTTGTGTTCTTCGTGTTCTTCGTGTCCTTCGTGTTCTTCGTGCTCTTCGTGTTCTTCGTGTTCTTCGTGTTCTTCGTGTTCTCTGTGTTCTTCGTGTTCTTCTTGTTCTTCGTGCTCTCCGTGTTCTTCTTGTTCTTTGTGCTCTTCGTGTTCTTCGTGTACTTCGTGTTCTCTGTGTTCTTCGTGTTCTTCGTGTTCTTCTTGTTCTTCGTGCTCTTCGTGCTCTTCGTGTTCTTCGTGCTCTTCGTGTCCTTCGTGCTCTTCGTGCTCTTCGTGTCCTTCGTGCTCTTCGTGTTCTTCGTGCTCTTCGTGTCCTTCGTGCTCTTTGTGCTCTTCGTGCTCTCCATGTTCTTCGTGCTCTTCGTGTCCTTCGTGCTCTTCGTGCTCTTCGTGTCCTTCGTGCTCTTCGTGTTCTTCTTGTTCTTCGTGCTCTCCGTGTTCTTCGTGCTCTTCGTGTCCTTCGTGCTCTTCGTGCTCTTCGTGTCCTTCGTGCTCTTCGTGTCCTTCGTGCTCTCCATGTTCTTCGTGTCCTTCATGCTCTTCGTGTTCTTCATGCTCTTCGTGTTCTTCGTGTTCTTGTTGCTGCTGGAGCCTGAGGACACTTTGGTGAACGTGGTCGTCTAAGGATCAGTCTGACCCTGGATTACATCACCGCTGCTTCGTCTGGTCCCGGGGCCCTGAACACTGAACACAGAGCCTGTATTTAGAGCGAGGCCGGAGCGTCGGGGCCGGACCCTCGGGACTCGGAGGTTCAGCTCACACAGTTTTGCCTCAGCTGCTTGTTCTGCTCAAAATTCAGTGTCTGTTTTGTGAATGGGAGACGGACAAAGACGAGCTCAGATCACCTGCTGTGGTTCAGTGAAGTCGGTTGTTTCTGGTGAGACTGTGGTAAAATTAAAATCTAACGGAGCCTCAGGGACAGACGTGTGAAGTATCAACACTAATGACCAGCAGGGGGCGATGCAGTGACTTGATGGTTAAGTGAGTGGTTGTGGTGTGGACCTCCCAGACAGTTTAAAGAGATAAAACACGGAGCTGTGGAGGTTTAGACTCCAGATGTGCTTTTAAACCGCTTCATTTGGAATAAACCAGACTCATTTTATGCTCTCGACACGTGGGAATACTGCTCTTTTCTACTACAACTACTATACTCGTACTACTAATACTTCATACTCTTCAACCGTCATCTGACGATATTTTGTTCATTCAGCTGCCTGTGAATGTCTCTGTTCAGATATAAAATGTGAGCAGACGTGTGGAGATTATACGACGTGTTTGTGTCTCTTTTTAACGTCATTTTAATCATTTTATTTAAATGTTTCAGTCCATCATTTCTGCCACATGAGTCATTTACCCCTGATCTCCACCAGGGGGAGCTGTGGGGGCGAAGGGGAGGACAGGGTGGACAGAGGGGAGGAGAGGAAAGAGGGGAGAAGAGGAAAGAGGGAGGAGAGGAAAGAGGGAGGAGAGGAAAGAGGGAGGAGAGGAAAGAGGGAGAAGAGGGAAGAGGGGAGGAGAGGAAAGAGGGAGGAGAGGAAAGGGGAGGAGAGGAAAGAGTGGAGGAGAGGAAAGAGGGAGGAGAGGAAAGAGGGAAGAGGAGAGGAAAGAGGGAGGAGAGGAAGAGGGAGGGGAGGAGAGAAAGAGGGGGGAGGAGAGGAAAGAGGGGAGGAGAGAGAGGGAGGGGAAAGGGAGAAAGAGGGGAGGAGAGCGAGAGAGGATAGAGAGAGGATAGACAGAGAGGGGTGAGGAGAGAGAGAGGAGCAGAAGAGGAGAGAGGGAGGAGAGGGAGGGAGAAGAAGAGGATAGAGAGAGAGGGAGGGGAGAAGAGAGAGGGAGAAGAGGAAAGAGAGGGAGAGAGAGAGGAGGAGAGCGAGGAGAAGAGGAGAGAGGGAGGAGACGAGTAAAGAGGGGAGGAGAGAGAGAAGGAGGGGAGAGGAAAGAGAGAGGTGGAGGAGAGAGAGAGAGAGAGAGAGAGAGAGAGAGAGGAGGGTAGAGGAGAGGGGAGAGAGAGAGAGAGAGAGAGAGAGAGAGAGAGAGAGAGGGAGGGTAGAGGAGAGAGGGAGGAGAAAAGAGGGAGGGGTTGACAGAAGGGTTTCCCCTCTGCTCATGGTCCACATTTAGACACAGGACAGTTCTGACAGACACTGGGGATTATTACAGTACAGGACTAGAACTGCACTACTACAAATACTACTACTACTACTACAAATACCACAACAAATACCACAACTACTGCAAGTACTTCTGCTGCAGCTGCTGCACTGGATCACTGCTGGATGAATGGATTTAGCACAGGTTTGTTTCTAAAGTTGTTCTTGACATTTAGCTGTGGCACTTTGTTTTTGTAGTTTCACTTTTTAAACTTTTCTCGGGGCTGGTTGATTTTTCACACATAAAGTTTGATTTTTCCTCTAAAGTCTGAACTCACAATGTTTTTACTGACCGAGGATCAGCTGGAGACGGAAAAATAAAAGTAGTGAACAGCTCCTTTTACCTTTAGTTCAGTCGAGATAAGTGACTATTCCAGAGATGAAATGATCCAAATGACTTTAAAAACACAGTGGAGCACTTCCTGTATCACCACATGATGACATCACAAGGTGGAACGGAGTGTTTTCAGTTTGAGAGAAGAGGGTTTGTCTGTTTGTGATGAGGAAACACACTCCTCTGTCTGAATACTGCGTGATGATGATGATGATGATGAGACGCCGCCGGCACAGAATCCCAGTCGTGTTTCCATGACTCTGTCCCGGGGCAGCTGCCATGGAAACGCTCCTACTGTGTTTTTGAAAGCCGTAGAGGACAGCGGTCACGGCGATGAAGACGCTGATGAAGGGTGACGGCAGATCTCACACAGACCGAACTGGACCAGAGCGAGTCCGTGTGATTCTATTAGAGACGGGCCTCATGGGAAATCACCAACATGAGACACTCTGGACACCAGGGAAAGTCTGCACGACCCTCAGTCTGGGCTTTCTCTTTAGTTTTACCACTTTTACATGTTTAAATACTCAGAAGAGATCACGTATATGAAGTAAGATCTATGGAGGTATGTAGTAATGAAAACAGTCAAACGATGGATGTTTTGAGGACGTGAACATTAAATAAAAATGTAGAGATTAGAGATGGACCGATATAACAGTTGGTGAGATGTTGGGCCGATATTTGTCCTTTTCAGCGTATGGGATATCGGACTTAAATCTACAACACAGGTCGATTTGTAGTTTTGACCAACCTGCTGCCAAAAGAGTACGGATAAAGAGTCTGGCGAAGAGTCTCCCCAAAGAGTCCCGCCGAAAAGTCCGCCCGAAGAGTCCCGCCCCCCCGAAAGTCCGCCCGAAGAAGAGTCCCGCCCGAAGAGTCCCGCCGAAAAGTCCGCCCGAAGAGTCCCCCCCCCGAAGAGTCCCCCCGAAGAGAGTCCACCCCGAAGAGTCCGCCGAAAAGTCCGCCCGAAGAGTCCCCCCCCCCGAAGAGTCCGCCCCGAAGAGTCTACTTTTAGTATCCACACATCGTTTTAGTATACATTTTTATAAACATATATTTATTTTAAAAAAGTCAGCGAGAGAGAAGCCCGACCCGACCCGAAAATCTTACCTCTACAAGGAGTCCCCCCGAAGAGTCCCCCCCGAAGAGTCCCCCCAAAGAGTCCCCTTAAAGCTTAATTTGAACACAAGTGCCATGAGATAACTGCACAAACGTGACGACACGGGTCTTTTACAGCTTATGTCTGTGTTTGACTTCGTGGTCAATTTAAATCACAGACTTTGGGGAAAATAATCAAAATTAGCCCAAAAATATCAACATCTTATCGGCCCCAGTTTCTCTGGAGGTGAAACGTCGGCATTGGTCATGATCTGTTGATCTGAAGTTGACTCCAGAGGTCTGTCCTAACAGGAGGAACAGTCATTTGGGGCGTCAGTATTTATCCTGGGGACTTTCTTCTTGCATTAGTGAGAAAATGTTGGTTATTTTTCTGGTTTGAGCTGTAAAAGTGCTGCAGTCTGTCATTTGTTTCTTGCAGTTCATATTTTTATTACATTAAGATAGTTTCTGTGAATCATTCTGCTTCATGGTTTGGTTTCATTATCGTTTATCGTCTGTATTTACTTTAACAATTTTGAAAAGTGATACTCTTCAAAATGTGTTGTGTTAAATCATTCAATCATTTCAAGATTAAACACATGGGCTTCTTCAGATAAATGAACAGTAAGGGACAGCTCTGTGAAATGAACAGGTACAAAAGATTCGGATCCTATAAAAGAGCCGGAAATCCCATCACTAATTGAAATGAGTTAAAACCACAGTTCTGAACATTCACTGTGGAGATAAGTTTGTTTTATGCTGCACTGTGGAATATTATTACATTTCTATGGAAACAAGCTGGACAAATAAGAGCAGCTAATCCTCAACCGATTTAGAAATGGAATAATGGTTCACTGATCTAAAACGAGCGCCTCTCCCTGGCATTTAACACCACAGTACATACAGGTGTTTTATCTTTTCCTGTGTATCTGTAGATCTGTTTTTGACTTTTATGTGAAGCTTTTCGGTTCAGCTTAAGTTGTTTTAAACGTGATCTAGAAATAAACTTGATCTGAACGAGCTGAGAGAAGATGCAGGAACGATTTTGATTATTTTCCCCAAATTATGTCATTAAAGTTTACCACAGACTATAAGAGAGCTGTGTATCACGTTTCTCTTCATATTTAAGTGTTAACATGAAGCTTTATGTATTTTCTACGCAGTAAACTAAATATCGGCGTGTGCTGGAGGTTTAAGGCGCCGATAATCCATTCACTAAAAAGGCCAAATATCGGTCTGTCTCTGATTCAAACTGATGTAATGGCTCACAGACTTGAGGAATGGGACTTGTAGTTTCTGTGGTTTCAGAAGCGTCGTCTGGATTACATCAGTGTTTTTGTCCTCAGGCGGGTTCACTTCTGCTTTACTGAGTCTAAACGTCATGTTCACGGCCTTTTCTGTCCAAAAACCGACTCATTAACCCAGAGAATCATCGTTCATCAGTCACCAACATAATCGCCGGGTGCACTTCTAAATAAGAGTCAGGTTTGTGGAGATGCGAGCCTTCCCAGAGTAAGTTTTTATTTTTTATAAGTAGTTTTGAGCAAAAAGTTCCATATCTGTGTATTTCTGCACCGTCTTTGCCCTTCGCTGCGTCTCAAACTGGATCAAACGTGATCGTCCAATCAGATCTGTTCATTTCAGTGACTCATGTGAAACGAAGCAGCTCATTGGTCGCCTGTGATTTACAAATAAAATCACATTTCTCTCACGTCAGGCTGAACAGGGTTTAGGCTTCGCTCTTTGATTCTGCAGAAATCTGTCACGTTTTTAAGCCCTGTGATATTTTTTGTCTTTTATTATTTCTATGGACTGTGCCCGTCCCTGATTGGCTAATGCACCTGCCCGTCCCTGAGTGTGGCTAATCCCCTGTCAGTCAACCGAGTGTGTGTCGTGAGCCACTTTGAATAAATACTTTGACCAACACTTTGTATTTTTGATGACTATAACCAAATGAAAACTAAATAAAACACATCAGTAATAACCACAACTATAAAACAAAAAAACTATGAGTAAAAGTGTAAAAAAATACACATAACCACAGGGACGTTCTGCTTTATCCTCCTGGGACCTGGCTCCTCATGTGGACGACACATTTTGGGTCTCGGCCAGGAGAACAATGCAAAACTGTTCAATTTAGAATATTTTTAAGAGTTTAGAATGTTCAGAATATTTTTTATTTATCTCTCTTCCTGCTCCTGTCTGCAGCTCGTCAAATGTTAATCCAAGAGGCACAATTGTTGTTTCTCATTTTGTTTTTACTCAGGACAAATGCTGCTGTTTCAGGCTCTTCATACATCGTTTTTGCAAATCATTCTTCAAATGTTCTGTCAAAATGATTCAGATGTAGAAGGACCGTCCTCATGTGGATGTTTTTCTCATAATGTAAAAGGATCATTCTGTTTTTACTCTGATCAGGTCCAATCAGCCCAAAACAGAGAGACATGAGTAAAACCACGAAAGAGCTCGAGTCTTTCAGAGTGAGATGTTTATTCATGAGTCACACTTTAATGTCATAATGAAACATGTGAGTTCGACCAGAATCATTATCAGAACATTTCTTTATTTATACAGAGAGATTCAGTGAGAGGTCGGCTCTTTTACCCTGTTTAAAATACAAACGAGTCCAAATCAGTTGCGTCATGCTTAAACCTTCTCCACTTTAAGATAAATGTGAGCACTTCTGCTTTCCACGTGTGTCGTGTTGAAAGTGTTCGGGCTGAGGAAGTGTGGGCGTCGTGTGCGTCATCCACGTCTGGTTTGAGCAAAAGTGAAGGAGCCTGATCAGAGTCACGTCTTTTCTGAACCACAGAGCCGGTTTGAGGAAGTCCGAGGCTCTGCGGGTCAAACGCTCCACATGTATTTGTGTTTTTGTCTCGTATAAATAGAACAAATCGCGCTGATTGTAGCTGTAGTTTTGAATGAAGCGATAACCCTTTTGAACTGAGGCATTGTGAATCCCCCGACTCCACACAGTCGGGACAAACAAGAATATTTTGGTGCATTGTTTTATTTTTCTAAAACGCAGCAGTTTTTCAAAAGATTTATGTCATTCTGTTTCTATTCTTGTCGACTCTGCGTTCTCTGTACCTGAGTTTTCACGTCTTAAAAACCTTAAAAAGCAGAGCTAGATCATTTTAAACGTTTGCAGTTTGGTCCAGAATCATTCCTCACTTACCTTATTCATTCAGAACGTCCTAACTATTCACCCAGATGAGTTTATAAGCACTTTTCACAACTTTAGAGACCAGAGTTTGGAGTTTTGACGTCACGGTGAAGCTAAAAACAATTAGCATGTTAGCTTAGCTGTGTGTACAGTCTATGTCTGTACTGAGGCTAGAGTTCATAGAGTTGTGCGGTTTAAGTCAAGCTAGCGGCTAAAGTTGACGTTGATTAGCTGCATAGTCTATTTGACCAATGACAAATGGACTTTTCAGAGCTTTTAATCATGTGATAGTTGTTTTCTGTCAACATTTACTCACTTAAAGTTTTATTTGGAGTGATTCATGTTTGAGTTTAATCTTCAATCGTTTATTTTCAAGACGCCATTTTGCCGAGCTGCCCCCGTTTTCACCTCCACCTTTGACACGCCCACTTTTCTCCAGTTTTATTTTCTTAATCGGTGATACTCGTAGGATTCGGCAGCGTCGTGTCGTCATTTTGGTACAATTGTAAAAAAAAAAGCTGCTCTAGTGTGACGTGCTCTGTCCATAGGGGGCGCTACAGCTACACGGCGCTCTGTTGTGATGAAGTTTATCAGCTCACATTGGACACTGCAGTTTTCTAATGCAGAAGTCAGCGGATTTGTTTGTTTTATTAAGTTGTTTTAAATCGTGAAGATCCACAGAGATGAGAACCATAGAGACACAAGCTCGTTTAAACAGTGTTACGGAGTTCTGTGGTTACTTCATGTATTCAGTGTTTTAGTTTAAATCTTTGTTCCAAGAAGCACAGTTCTGTTTGTGAAATGTTCTTTCTTGCTCTGGGCGTATAAATCCATCATCTGTAACTTATATAACACCTTCTGCTTTTGAAAACTACTGCACATAAAGTAAAACGCTGCGAGTTTGTGTTATTTTTTTCTTTCTCAGAACTAGCACATTGATTCTTTCACAGTTGACGGTCTTTATCACGGGTCTGCAGACTGACTCCACCCTGGTCTATGGAGGGGGAGGCTCTACACTGTGTCTGATGCAACCTGCAAAGTCAAACCCCGGAGTGTGATGCTGTCAGACGGCCACATGGGGGCAGGACACAGATTTGCCTATAGATTACACTGAGCTTTACCATGAAATATACAAAATGTTGAACCTGGTCATTTCTATCAGTGACTAGACCCAAGAACTCGAAATATTACAAGAAAAATCTGTATTTCTGTGTAACCGCTGGTCTTAAATGTTCGTATTAACCCTCGACATGATCCTTTTTATTTCACGTCTGTGTCTGTAAATCGACATATGAATCAGGTCCTTCTTTCCCCAACGTCGCTCCTGTTAGCGTTAGCAACAGTTTTGATTGACAGCGTTGCTATGCGCCCGCTCCCTGTTAAACTAATGGTGCGTTTGGAAAGGGGCGTTACCTTCACCAGCCTCGCTCTGTCGTTGCCTATGATACTCGTGGTCAGATTCCAGATTAGCCGTTGTACCTGCTCCAGCCTGGATGAGCTTCATGTGGAGCTTCTCACTTCTTTATACCGTCTATGTCTGAAACACAATTTATTTAATTTAATTTCATGTATTTATTTATTTCAAGCACATGTGTCAGATACTCTACTTCATATTTAAGCTCGAAAAGGAGTGGGAAGAAGAAAACTCCAATTCATACAGGCTTAGAGCTGTCAAGAGCAGCTCACTAACGTTGCTAATTACTAAATATATCACACCAAGTCTTACGTTAATATTTAAACTAGTTTTGTTTTTAAAAGCAGAAATGAAAATGCTTTTTATTTATACATTTATTAAGTTTTTTTAGACATTATAATTTCACATCCTGTATCAAAGACGCTACAAGAACTTAAGACTTAGCGTAACTTTGCTGTTGGGTGTTTGAAATGTCCCACAGTATGGCATTATACTCATCTCACTCCATAGAGACAAGCAGGTGATACGACCGGGTCACAGCTGTGGAGAGGCGAGCGCAGGCAGAGTAAATGTTTATGGAGGTGTGTTTAGGGGCAGCGTGCACCTGTAACTGAATAAACTCAAGACTAAAAAAGTAATGCCCTAATATGGAACATTCCCGGTGAAGCAGTAACATCTCCATGGAGACGAGCAGGTTGCAGAATCCCCACTAGAAAAGTTACACAGTGCACCTTTAAAGTTAGTTTCCTAAAAGAAACCTGAACTTTCGCCTCACGAGTAACACGTCGTCTGTGGAGCCAAACCAAATTACACAGGGCTGATTTTTAGCTGAAATTATGGCTCTAAAATGGCTGCCAAAGACAAAGGAAGTGGATTATGTCTTTTGAAACGGTCGACTGTTGGGGCAAATGAGCGGACGAGTTACTATGGAAACTGTTATTGTGAATGTATTTTTATTTCTGGGGCTTTACAACATCAGAAAAGAGTAAATCCCTGTTCTTCACCAGTCAAAACGCAGAAAAATTACACTACTTTACTAAAATAAGACCAAACGAGGCTATCTGTACTACTAGTAGGAGTAATAGTAGTATCTATATACCAGTGCTGTGTCCCACATGGGGTAGCCTAGCTTCCAAACGCTCCCTATCCCTGATATAATAAGTCCCAGGTCGTATTTGGCCCTCCTCGCGTCTCAGAATGTTTGAATCTTCACCAGCATCGGAAGTGAAAAACCTGGATCGGTCATTGCCTACAACCTCTGCCGAGGCTGCAGTAACAGCCCGCATTTGACGTCCACCCCCCCCCCCCATCCATGTGTGGACAGCCGAGAGGAGAAGCAGCCAGCGTAGACGAGTCGAACACACCCCCGGGACCCGCCATAGGCGACACGAAGGAAGCAACCGGCCAGACTCAGAGTGCAAAAAAACAGACCACCACCAGCACCCAGGTGATCCTCTCAGAGGACCATCCAGGTGAGACATGGACTCTGCACCCCAGAAAGGGACAACGAGCCCCCAGGCGCACCTCCCGTCCAGAACCATCACCGCTGCTGACATGGACCTCAGAGACCCCAGGTCCCAACATTTTTCAGAGACATCCTGTGTGAGAACATGATATTGTGTATACATGTATGCTATATATATATGTATATATACATTGTGTCTAAATGCATTAAAAAGGAGAGACATGAACCTGCAGGCCTAAGTGTAGACATTCAGCTTGAGAACATGAAGTATGACCTAGTAGAATCCAGGTGATCAGATATCAGACTTCCAAATATCCCTAGAAATCATATGATAAGTCTATTACAGGTCATTTGGCCCAGAAAGTCTCAGAATGTTTGAAACTTTTCAGCATCGGAAGTGAAAACAGCAGATGAGAACATGAACGTAGACTCGTAGAGCTCCAGTGAGACGGTGTATGGTAGTAGAGACATCCAAGGTGAGAACATGTGCATGAACATGGACTCAGAGGAGAAGATCCTGGAGAACGATGCCGCCGCAAAGAACAGCTGGACTCAGAGACATCCAGAACATGACTCGGAGACATCCACATGAACTCAGAGACATCCAGGTGAGAACATGAACATGAACATGACTCAGAGACATCCAGGTGAGAACATGAACTCAGAGACATGAGAACATGAACTCAGAGAGACATCCAGGTGAGAACATGAACATGAACATGGACTCAGAGACATCCAGAGACATCCAGGAATGGACATGAGAGAATCATGGACTCAGAGACATCCAGGTGAGAACATGAACATGAACTCAGAGACATCCAGGTGAGAACATGAACATGAACTCAGAGACATCCAGGTGAGAACATGACTCAGAGACATGGTGACTCAGAGACATCCAGGTGAGAACATGGACTCAGAGACATCCAGGTGAGAACATGAACATGACTCAGAGACATCCAGGTGAGAGACATCCAGGTGAGAACATCCAGGTGAGAACATGGACATGGACTCAGAGACATCCAGGTGAGAACATGGACTCAGAGACATCCAGGTGAGAACATGGAACATGACATGGTGAGAACATGAGAGACATCCAGGTGAGAACATGAACTGGACAGAGGAACATGGACATCAGAGACATCCAGGTGAGAACATGAACTCAGAGACATGGACTCAGAGACATCCAGGTGAGAACATGAACATGAACAGGACTCAGAGACATCCAGGTGAGAACATGGACACATCCAGGTGAGAACACGGAACTCAGAGACATCCAGGTGAGAACATGGACTCAGAGACATCCAGGTGAGAACATGAACATGAACATGGACTCAGAGACATCCAGGTGAGAACATGGACTCAGAGACATCCAGGTGAGAACATGGACTCAGAGACATCCAGGTGAGAACATGAACATGAACATGGACTCAGAGACATCCAGGTGAGAACATGGACTCAGAGACATCCAGGTGAGAACATGGACTCAGAGACATCCAGGTGAGAACATGGACTCAGAGACATCCAGGTGAGAACATGAACTCAGAGACATCCAGGAGAGAACATGGACTCAGACTCAAGTCAAACGTGCTTAATTTATGGTTGAAGGCAGCGAAACACTGAGTCAGCTTTGCAATATTGATTTTGATTAGTAGCTTTATACATTAACTACATTTTACATATGGGTTAAGAGCCAACGACATCTGTCTGCTTCCTCTGAGGGGTCACTCTTCACTGTGATTGGTTAGATCCAGCTGTCACTCAGAGCCAACAGGAGAGCGTGGGGAAAAGTGTAGAGAAGTACTGAACGACCCAACGATATCGCAAAAAAATCGTACTTTATATTATAGAAAAAACAAAACATGGCTCCAGAATCCACACACACTGACGTTTTTATTAAAGACCACGCTCCAACAAACCTCTTCAAAAATCTCATCTTGTTTTGGCGTCGGCGTGGATCAAAGTCCCTCCCTGTGGTGTCTCTGCTCTGTCCTCTCTGCTCACGTCTTTGTTCTCAGTCTGTGCCCTGTAGGACTCCAGCTCCCATCATGCCGTGGGAGGAGTGCACACGCTGCTGTTCACATATGACCAAACGTGTGCGTGGGTGTAAAAGTCCCGTACAGCTGCTTTAATATATGCATTTTTGTGGCTAATTTGGTTTTCTCTTCCCTTTTTCTCAACCTAGACCTGCACACGCACGTTTTAGCTCATTTCTGATGGATTATAAATACGCTCTAATTATCGTTATCGCGGGATCAGAATAATAAAGGGATTTTTGTGTTTGTCACTTCTGTCTGGTATGTAGAATTATTTTCTTCCTCGGTTCGTCCTTTGATGAAGTTTAAAGCTCGTCTTAGAGCTTTGATCCGCACTGAGTCCACAAACGGGGCCCTGATCTGGATCTGGGTCAGGACTAACCAAAGGAGGAGGAGCAGGGGGGACGTGGTCTGACGTGACCCCACAACAGGTGCTCGATCCTGGGTAGGATTTGAGCAGAGGGAGGGTTTGCTCCACATACCTCCAGGGTTAAAGCATGTGTCCACAGAGTTCAGGAGAAAAGGCCAAAGGCTGCGTCTGTCTGGCCACAAATAGCTTCAGAGTCAAGATCACACAAGTTCAGCTCATTTTCATGTTTTGGTTCATTCTTAAGGCGACGCTTCTGTATTTTATATGAATTAAGAGTTAAACCAGTGACAGACGCAGGTTCAGTTCTGTCTAAAGGTCAGAGATCATCTTTTTAATGGACACGTCTGAAGTTTATCCTGTGTCTAGTGTCACGAAACTGAAATGTTAAACTCCATTTTGATTCTAATGACTCGATACTGATCGATACTGAAGACTCTGGTCTGTGTGAGCTGGAGAAGTGGAGAGTGAAGCTCATTTTTAGTTGTATTGTCCATTTTATGATGAATTTATTAATCTTTTATTTGATGAAACGTTCTCGCTCTGAGATGTTCTGGTGTAAAGACGACGACAGGAAGTTGCTTCATTTCTGTGTAAAACCTGGAGGAAGGACAGATAAGTTTGTTTAAATGAGTCTCTGGTGTTTGCAGCTTGTTGTATTTTATTGTATTTGTTAAACTTGTCTTATAAGCTCATTAAAGGGCTTGATATATTTGTATAAGACACAATTAAATAGATTCATTTATTCATTGACACTGATACAGATTCTGATAAGATGATAATAAAAAACCCTCTTTCTTTAGACCAGAGGTGCTCAAACTTTTTTTATGGAGGGCCACATTTCAAACATCATAAACATATTCAGGAAAGGTTCATTTCGGCCCTTCAGTGGGACTTTTTTAGTGTCGATACCTGTGAAAAAAAAAGTTTCTTGTTCTGTAATTGACTAATTGTTGTATTAGCATCTGATTTTTGACACTTCCGACAGCCCCGCCTCAGTCTGTAAAAGAGTGTGGACTTAAGGGAATAAATTTGACTATTTTTTGTTTAATTGCAGTGAACAAAAGTCTGTGTCATAGAATCAAACTGATACTCGAGATGGATCGACACGAGGAGGAAACAGAGATTGTTGTGACATCTGAGAAATAAAAAAAATTGAGAAATTAAAATCAAACCTGGAGCTTGTCCTGCTGCAGTTCAGATGTTTTATAGAAGCAGCTGTTGAGGTCAAAATAAATCCACTGTGAGCTGCCTACATCTGTTTATGAAGCTCTTTTGTGGTCGGAGAATCAGGAAATACACTGTTAGGATGCTAGTTGTTGTTAGCAGTTGTTACCGTGACAGTAAAACTCCACTCTGGTCTCTGAGAGTTGTGAAAAGTGCTTATAAACTCATTGTGGTGAATAGTTGGGATAGTCTGAATGTTTTTGTTGTTGGATTGAATATTTGAACAACGAGCTGGATCGAGTATCGGTTCAGTGATATCGGTTCAGTCGATGTCCTGGCTGGGACTTTAGTTGGACGGAATAAGACTTTGAACGACTCATAATGTTTGAGTTTTTATTCGTACAAAGCTGTTTTAGTAGAGATTTGATGAAAAACTGGATTTCTTGTGTGAAACTTAAAGTCAAAGTATCGATATCGGTATCAAACTGATCGGTGCATCTCTAAAAACAGTGATTGTGTTTCCCTCATCGCACAAACCTGCAGCATTTATTTACTTCACATAAGATTCAAAACGTCTAAGTGTTGATTTTTGTGTTTTAAATGTGTCGTGTTTCTCCAGAGGCTGAAGGATGAGATCGCTGAGGTGACCAGCGAGATCGAAAACCTGGGGCAGTCGGAGGAACGGTACGAAAAAAAAACACAACAGGCCTCTCTTTTAATGCACTTTAGACACGACTTGTCCCCCTCACACACGCTCACAATAGTAGTAGTTTGAGCATAGGGCAGAAATGATGTGGGGAAGGTTGTCCAATTATCCATTCAAAGAAAAAGGAAAAAAGAAAGAGAGAAAGGAAGATTGGAGGAGAGGAGGAGGAAGGAGGAGGAAAAAAGAGAAAAAAGAAAGAGAAAGAGGAAAGGAAAAAAAAGGAGGGGGAGGAAAAGAGAGGAAAAATAAATAAATAAAAGATATTGGAGACTCAACCCTGAAAATCAATGTCAAAACCAGTTTTGACTTCATAATTAATAACTTTACTCACTCACTCACTTTATCTGCTCAATAATAAAACACTAGCTCATTGTAAGTGCCCCCCCCCCCCCCCCCCTTTTTTTTGTTGTTTTTTTTTTTTTTTTTTTGCCCCTCTGCTTTGTTTTGTTTGTCTATTATTTACTTTTGTCAAGTCCTGTCATGTTTTGTATTGAACTGTTTGTCTTTTTTTTCTTCTCATAAATAAATAAAAAAAAAAAAATAAAAAAAAACATACAAAAAAAAAAAAAAAATCCAATCTAATCCTATTTTTTTCCACTTTTTGTGATTTGAGAGCAAACTGAACAGAACATGTTTGTAGAGGTTTAAATAAGGGTTGATAACAGCAGCAGCTCAGTGTTTCCAGTTCGTTTCTGATTCATTCTGCTGCTGTTTTTTCTCGATGACTCCATGGACCTGCAGGTTGGTGCGTCGTTTCCTGCTCTCACACGGTTGTTGTTGTTGTTGTGTCCTTGGGCAACACACTTAGCCACAGCCACTGAGAATTAACTCTAAATGTTTTATCTTTTGAATGTTACGTACAACAGAACCTCTCTTCACACGAGCACAGGAAACGGCGGCCATGTTTGAATCATGTCCTTAAAGCCACAGGGACAGTTACATGACAGTTACATAACCTCCTCCTCCTCCTCCTCCTCCTCCTCCTCCTCCTCGTGTCTCACATGGATGTTTTGCTGTTTATATTTTTCATAAAGTTGTGCTTGTGTTTCAGGAAGAGCATGCAGAGGAGCAAACAGATGGCTGTGGGCCGCAAGAAGTTCAACATGGATCCCAAGAAGGTGAAACGAAAATAGAGTTTAAAATGTCGTTTTCCCATCACACACAGACCTGGAGCTGTGTGTTTTTTTGTTTCATTCTCACATGTTTAACACACAAACTGCAGATTTAGGCTGAGTTCTTCTCTCACACTGAAAACACTCTGTTCCACCTTGTGATGTCATCGTGTGGTAACACAGGAAGTGCTTCACTGTGTTTTTAAACTCCTCACACTTTCACTAGAATCATTTGGATCATTTCAGACCCTGGATTTCTAGTTCAATCTCGACTGAACTAAAGGTAAAAGGAGATGTTCGCTTGAAAACTACCACTTGATGACATCACAAGGTGGAACAGAGCATTTTGAGCTTTATAACGTGGCTTAAAGCTGCAAGACTCAGTTTTGTGAAGGTCGGCTGCAGGTGCAGGTTTACGTGAGGATTCAGGTCATTTAAAAGCTCTTACCAACTGGTTTTAGTTTTAATATCTGGCAACCAAAAGTAATCTTCTTTGAGGTTGGATTATGGCTTAAGAATCAAACCTACACCAGAAAAGTTCCATAGTGCAGCTTTAACTTGCTGTGTACAGAGGTCAGAGGTCACTAAACCATGTGTCCGGTCAGAGGTCAGAGGTCACTAAACCATGTGTCCGGTCAGAGGTCAGAGGTCACTAAACCGTGTGTCCGCACAGAGGTCAGAGGTCACTAAACCTTGTGTCTGTTTCAGGGGATCCGGTTTTTGATTGACAGCGGCCTGTTGAAAAACACCAGCGACGACATCGCTCGATTTCTGTACAAAGGGGAGGGGCTAAACAAGACCGCCATCGGGGACTATCTGGGAGAGAGGTGAATCTGACCTCCTCCTCTGCTCCTCTGCTCCTCTGACCTCCTCCTCAGCTCCTCTGACCCTCTCCTCTGCTCCTCTGACCCTCTCCTCTTCATCCTTTGCTCCATCAGACTCTCACTTTTGTGTTTTTCTTGTTGTATATTTTGCAGAGACGAGTTAAACCTCTGCGTGCTCCAGTCGTTCGTTGCTCTTCACGAGTTCTCGGACTTACACCTGGTGCAGGCTCTGAGGCAGTTCTTGTGGAGCTTCAGACTTCCAGGAGAGGCTCAGAAGATCGACCGCATGATGGAGGCGTTCGCCGGGAGATACTGCAGCTGTAACCCAGGGGTGTTCCAGAGCACGGGTGAGAGGAGGCGCAGGGGGTGACCACCACACGGGGGCGCCACTAATTATTATTCAGGCAGTTATTACCAAACGCCAGTGTAGCCACAACTGTCCTGGGGCAGACGGACAGAAGCGAGGCTGCCCGTCTGTGCCATCGGCCTCTTTGACCTCTGAAATGTGGTGAAGTGTGTTGTCTCTTGAGCAGCAGGTGTAAAGTTTGTGTTTGTTTTGTTTGTTGGTGTCAGACACGTGTTACGTCCTCTCCTTCGCCGTGATCATGCTCAACACCAGTTTACACAACCCCAACGTCAAAGACAAGCCCACAGTGCAGAGGTTCACCTCCATGAACCGAGGCATCAACGACGGAGGAGACCTGCCCGACGACCTGCTGCGGGTACGACGCTTGAAACGGGTTTATACTGGGTTTATAGGGGGTTTATACAGGGTTAAAGGGGTTTATACAGGGTTAAAGGGGTTTATACAGGGTTAAAGGGGTTTATACAGGGTTAAAGGGGTTTATACAGGGTTAAAGGGGTTTATACAGGGTTAAAGGGGTTTATATACTGGGTTAAAGGGGTTTATACTGGGTTAAAGGGGTTTATACAGGGTTAAAGGGGGTTTATACTGGGTTAAAGGGGGTTTATACTGGGTTAAAGGGGGGTTTATACAGGGTAAAAAGGGGTTATACACCGGGTTAAAGGGGGGTTTATACTGGGTTAAAGGGGTTTATACTGGGTTAAAGGGGGTTTATACTGGGTTTAAAGGGGTTTATACTGGGTTTATACAGGGTTAAAGGGGGTTTATACTGGTTTAAAGGGGGTTTATACTGGGGTTTAAAGGGGGTTTATACTGGTTTTAAAGGGGGGGGGTTATACTGGGTTAAAAGGGGTTTATACAGGGTTAAAGGGGGTTTATACAGGGTTAAAGGGGTTTTATACAGGGTTAAAAGGGGGTTTATACAGGGTTAAAGGGGGTTTATAGGGGGTTTATACAAAGGGGGTTAATACTGGGTTAAAGGGGGTTTATACTGGGTTAAAGGGGGTTTTATACTGGGTTAAAGGGGGTTTATACAGGGTTAAAGGGGTTTTATACAAGGTTAAAGGGGTTTATACAGGGTTAAAGGGGGTTTATACAGGGTTAAAGGGGGTTTATACACGGGTTTTAAAGGGGTTTATACAGGGTTAAGGGGGTTTATATACCAGGGTTAAAGGGGGTTTATACACAGGTTAAAGGGGGTTTATACAGGGTTTTAAAGGGGGTTTATATACGGGGTTTAAAGGGGTTTTATACTGGGTTTTAAACGGGGTTTATACTGGGTTTAAAGGGGGTTTATACTGGGTTAAAGGGGTTTTATACAGGGTTAAAGGGGGTTTATAAACAGGGTTAAAGGGTTTTATACAGGGTTAAAGGGGGTTTATACGGGGTTTTAAAGGGTTTATACATACGGGGTTTAAAGGGGGTTTTTATACAGGGTTAAAGGGGGTTTATACAGGGTTAAAGGGGTTTATACAGGGTTAAAGGGGTTTATACAGGGTTAAAGGGGGTTTTACAGGGTTAAAGGGGGGTTTATACTGGGTTAAAGGGGGTTTTTATACAGGGTTAAAGGGGGTTTATAAAGGGGGTTTATACAGGGGTTAAAGGGGTTAAAGGGGTTTATACAGGGTTAAAGGGGTTTATACAGGGTTAAAGGGGTTTATACAGGGTTAAAGGGGTTTATACAGGGTTAAAGGGGTTTATACAAGGTTAAAGGGGGTTTATACAGGGTTAAAGGGGGTTTATACTGGGTTAAAGGGGGTTTATACAGGGTTAAAGGGGGTTTATACTGGGTTAAAGGGGGTTTATACAGGGTTAAAGGGGTTTATACAGGGTTAAAGGGGGTTTATACTGGGTTAAAGGGGGTTTATACAGGGTTAAAGGGGTTTATACAGGGTTAAAGGGGGCGTGACGGTGACGGTCACTCAATAAAGGACACACTCGGCTCAAGGCAGAAGAATGTGGATAATGTGCCTCTGCTGCCCTCTGGAGGAGAGCGGCTGTAAGTGCAGATATGTGAAAAAAAACAGAAAACACGTTTGACTGGGATGAAATGTAAATTATATTTGTATTAAATCATTTACTGAAGTAGTTTTCAGATTCATTAAACCGAGGACCAGTCGTGGAAGGTGATGAAGTACAAGTATAATGTACTGTACTCAAGTACAATTTTGAGGTATCTGTACTTTACTTAAGTACATTTTACAGTGGATACTTTTTACTTTTACTTGAGTACATTTGAGAACAGTATCTTACTTTTCAGTCCTGTTCACAAATGTAGTGCAGTAGAAAGTAAAAGTATTTTTCATTTGATTTGAGGCAAGGAAACATCCTGAATAAAGTTTAAGATTCAAGCTTTGGCTTTGAGTGAAAACTAAAATAAATAAATAATAAACAAAACCAACAAAAAATGGACAAAAAGAAATAGAAAAAATTTACAAAAAATAAATAAATAAATAAATAAATACAAAAAAGTAAACAAAACAAACACAATAAATATACAAAACTAACAAAAATAAATAGACAAAAATAAACAAACCAAGATAAATACACAAAATTCATAAGAAACATTAAGATGTTGATTCGTGTTGTTACTGTGACTAAAATATGTGTCATTTTAATCCATGATCTCTACATTTACACAAATGAACAACACCTGAAATACAAGTACATTTTTAAAATAATACTTAAGTAGATTCTTACATGTGATACTTTTACTTGAGTAATTTTTAAACTCTGGATCTGTACTTTTACTTAATAAAACTGAGTACTTCATCCACCACCGCCGAGTACCACCAGGGGGCAGGTGTTTCTAACTCCAAAAAAAACATGGACAATATTTGGGCATCAGAAGAATCAGAACCAGGACTAAAACAGGTCCATTAGAACCAGGACTAAACTAGGACTGAACCAGGACTAAACCAGGACTAAACCGGGTCTAAACCAGGACTAAACCAGGACTGAACCAGGTCTAAACCAGGACTAAACCGGGTCTAAACCGGGTCTAAACCAGGACTAAACCGGGACTCGTTCATATTTCACTTTGTTCACCTCTGGAGTTGTTTTATTTCACTCTTTGATAGTTGAACTTCGTCTCGTGCAGAATCTTTACGAAAGCATCAAGAACGAGCCGTTTAAAATCCCCGAGGACGACGGGAACGACCTGACGCACACGTTCTTCAACCCCGACCGCGAGGGCTGGCTCCTCAAACTCGGTACAGAATCATTTTATCTACACTGAGCTGCTCTTTGTCCGACAGGTGGAACATGTCCGACTCTGGAGTTTATATTTGAACATGTTTTACTCTCTGACTTAAACCTCGTTCATCATTATTTAAAGTTTGGTTTTAGTTTCCAGCAGCAGATGTGACGTAGACTTAATTTCATAACTGTTTCCTGGCAACAGTAATTTAAACAACACACGTCAAACTCAGGCCCGCGGGCCAAATCTGGCACCAGGTGGAATTATATTTGGCCCATGTACGACTAATACTACAAATCCCAGAATGCTTTGCTAGTTACTACAGTGGACTCCGGCGAGCGCTCCCTCCTTTTCTGTAACGACTCACACCGGACAAGTTCATTTATACAGAGAAAAACTATTTATTTAATTTATTTAAATGAGAAGTGAACACGACTGTTGTGTCTTTTATTTCAATTTTTATGTCTCATTTTTTTTTGTAATATGAAGCTTGAGTTGATCCAGATTTTGTGTTTAAGCAAAACTAAAGTTTGTTTCCAGTGAAAAGGTGAAAGGTCACATCAGGTGCAGCCAGTTTTTCAGTAAAAAGTAAAAATTCTGCCCCTGAGTCTGAGTTTGACGCCTCTGATTATTCAACAGTTTGATAAAGACGTCTGTGGTTTATTTCATTTTGATAAATGTTTAAAGTGATCCTCACGTCGGGGATTCTTCTTGTACAAACGTTCTGATAGTTTGATTCTTTGTGTTTCCATGTCGTCTGCAGGAGGTGAGTTTATTCTTTTTGTTAAAGTCTGATGTGTCGTCTTTAAACTCGTGTCTTTGTTGCTCTGCTGCGTCTAACCCTCATTTGCCTGTAAGTTTAAAGCTGAATCATGTAACTTTTCTGGTGTAAGTGTCTCCATCCGCTCGTCTCCGTGGAGTCTTCGTCACTAGGGCATTAAACTCGTCCGTCTCCATGGAAACGAGCAGGTCAGAGTTCACCTCAGGAGGAACTCTTCATGTTTTTCAATTATAAATCCACCCAACATGAAATATGTTTAATGCTGTACTACGGAACATTCCAGGTAAAGAACAGCTCCATGGAGACGAGCAGGAGGCAAATCCTCCTCAGAAAAGTTACACAGTGCATCTTTAACACTGTTGATCTGAAGTGGCTGCTGATTCACTGCTCCACGTGGCTTTGTGAATGAGTCGTTTGGCTGCATTAAAAAAACTAAACTAAACTAAATGAAATGATTATTCTCATTATTCTCATACTTAACTGTAAAGTCATTTTTACGTGTTTTTTTCTCAGGAGGAAGAGTGAAAACCTGGAAAAGACGCTGGTTCATCCTCACAGACAACTGCCTCTACTACTTTGAATACACAACCGTGAGTCTGCAGCATCACACTGGGGGGTTGTGCATGGATGTGTATGGATGAAATGTGCAGCTGTTACCACGGTGACACTATTCGCACATTAACAAACACATCTATAAAAAAAAAAAACTCAAGAGGAAACACAAAATGGATTTAAAGAGCATATTTTCAGGCTGCGATCGGTCAGAGCGTTGATTTTTAACAAAAGGTGATGCTAATGCTAATGCTAATGCTAATGCTAATGCTAATGCTAGCTTGTGGCTGTAATGTTATTTGAGAGGGACCTGCTGTAGTTCACATAAATCAGCTCTTTACAGTCTGGGTTAAAACAAAGTTCAGATTAAAGTCAGACAGAGCAGAGCCTCCAGTTAGCATCACAGCCACCATGTTGATGACATCATCTGCAGAGTCAGTGTCTGATACAGTGATTTAAATGAAACGTGTTTCTGTGTTTTCTGTTTGACTTCAGGACAAAGAGCCGAGAGGAATCATCCCCCTGGAAAATCTGAGCATCAGAGAAGTGGAGGACTCCAAGAAACCGGTACAAGAAACTCAAACATGAGACAAAACTGAAACTGACAAGAAACTCAAACTGAAACAAAACTGAAACTGAAACATGAAACTACGAAACTGAAACAAGAAACTCAAACATGAGGCTACAAAACTGAAACTGACAAGAAACTCAAACTGACACAAAACTGAAACTGACAAGAAACTCAAACTGACACAAAACTACGCAACTGAAACACAAAACTACAAAAACATGAAACTGAAACAAGAAACTGAAACAGATGACGAAACATGAAACTACGAAACTGAAACACGAAACATGAAACACAAACAAGAAACTGAAACAAACGACGTGTGTCACACACAACTCTGTTAGAGGGAAGATCTTAAGAAAATGTCTCAATGTCAATCATTGCTTCGTGTCATGGCTTCTCTCTCTCTGTTAGAGGTAAATAAATATATCTTTTATAAACCCAAGTATACTAAAACCATGTGTGGATACTAAAGTAAGGAATACTGTTTTAAAATAAATAATTTGGATAAAACAGAGAAGGCGCTGTGATGTAATTGCTATTTAACTAACAGGAGCCGCAGAGCCAGAGCTCTGCGCATGTGAAACGCCGCCCTCTTAATAATCTTCCCTCCGCAAGTCGCATCTATTTTGACCTGGTATCCCCAATATGGAGGAGCAAGAAGTTAAGGATAAACTAAAGACAGAACTGAACAGACAAACACGCACCGGTAAGAGTGAGGTGTGGAAAAGCTTCACATTAATTGTAGAAAATGCTACAGAAACTTGCGTTGGCTTCGCTGAATGTGTCAATGTGGCGCTTTGCTTCATACGAGACAAAAAGACGAGAGCAAAAAGACGAGAGCAAAAAGACTGGCACCTCGACGCGCTGAGCAGCATTTAAACAGCTGAACTGATCGTCAAACATCTATATTATCATTTGTTTCAAAAAACGGCCCTCGTCGCGCACTAAGCAGTCATCACAGACAAGTGCGACTTGTTATCATAATCACCCCTCCTCCTCACAAATAAAATGTGAAATTTCGGGTTTGCTTCGGGCTCGGGCCGGGTCGGGCTTTAATACCCGCGGGCCGGGTCGGGTCGGGTTGGATTTTTTAGGCCCGATCTCACCTCTCTCTCTGTGTCTTTTACCCGTTTATCTGATCTGTCGTGTTTGTCTCGGTCTTTTTGGTCAGAACTGTTTCGAGCTGTTCATCCCGGAGCACAGGGACCAGGTGATCAAAGCCTGTAAGACTGAGGCGGACGGGCGAGTGGTGGAGGGAAACCACACCTTCTACAGGATCTCTGCTCCCACCAGGGAGGAGAAGGAGCTCTGGATCAACTGCATCAAGTACGACACGTTCTAACACTGTTCCCTCAAAAAAACACGTCTGAGGAGGTTTTAAAAGTCATCCATGCATGTTTGAGTAATCTAGAGATCTGTCCTGGGCTGTGTTCTGTACGAGGCTCCGCCCACAAGCCTCCATCACCCACGCTCCACACGACAATCCTCCATAAATATATAAAAACATGATACAAACTACACTACGACTTCACAAACCTGATGTATGTGCAGTATTTCACTAGTGGGAGGCGGCTGGTTGTGATCGTGCTCTGAAGGGGGAGGGGCTTAGCACAGCGAGCAAAAAGAGGCGAGACTTTTTCCTCGTCGTCAGAGCTGAATCTGAAAACGTTTTGTTCTTTGTTTCGTCGCAGAGCCGCCATCAGCAAAGACCCGTTCTACGAGATGCTCGCCGCTCGGAAGAAGAAAGTCTCCGCCCACAAAGGCCTGTAACCACGACGACGACCTCGCCTTCATCACGCGAGGACAGTGAGATCGCCATGGTTACGGCGTGGTCCTTCTCGTTTCAGGAGGAGCTTCTGGGACTCGAACACTTCAAACCGTTAAAGGTGCATTGTGTAACCTGTGTTTGGTCTCCATGGAGATGTTACTGCTTTGTCTACCGGACCAGATCTGCGGAGAGGCGACCCGTCCGTCCAGTTTTCAAGACAGTAAACACATGAAAGATTAAAAAAGTGAGAAATGCTGAATGCTGCAGTGTGGAACATTACAGACAGTAACGTCTCCATGGAAACGGCACAAAAGAGTCAGACTTTGTGAAGATATTTACAAAAGGCTGAAGTGTCGGTTTGAGTTTTGTTTGTTTCCTTCTGTCGTTTATTTATCCACATCTGGAATAATTTATTTGAAAATATTAAAAATTTTTGAATATGAAAAAAAAAAAGTCAGTGTGATGTGTGAGACGCCCTCTCACCAGGAGGTCACAGGTTTGAGATGACAAAAGAGACAAAAATGAGACAAAAATGAAACAAAAATGAGGTAAAGTCAGTTGTGTTTTTATTGCAATTAACAGTGAAACATAAGTTAAAAAAAAAAAAAAAACATCTTTCAAACATAAAAGGCTTAAAATTCACATGCTCCATCTGCCTCTTCCTCCTCTTCATCCTCTTCCTCCTCTATAACCCTCTCCTCCTCCTCTCTCCTCTCTTCCTCTGTTCCCTCTCTCTTTATTTTTGCTACTTTTGGCGACTTGATGACTTTTAATTTAACCTTCACCAAAATCATCTCGACGTGACGTCGTTTATGAGTCACATGTTTCCCCAAAACTGTCACAGTTTTACGGCTCCTGCATCAGATGAAGATTCACTTTGGTCAAACCAGGACTAAACCAGGTCTAAACCAGGTGTAAACCAGGACTAAAAACCAGGTCTAAACCAGGTCTAAACCAGGTCTAAACCAGTCTAACCAGGACTAAACCAGGACTAAACCAGGGTCTAAACCAGGTCTAAACCAGGTCTAAACCAGGTCTAAACCAGGACTAAACCAGGACTAAACCAGGTCTAAACCAGGTCTAAACCAGGACTAAACCAGGACTAGACCAGGACTAGACCAGGGACTAAACCAGGTCTCTAAACCAGGTCTAAACCAGGGACTAAACCGGGACTAAACCAGGTCTAAACCAGGACTAAACTGGGACTAAACTCTAAACTTGTTGTAAACTTGTTAAATGTTAATGTTAAACTTCTTTCAGTCCAAAAACTTTAAATTCCAGTAAAAATCCCCGGATCATTTAAAAACTCTTCACTCTGTTTTAATTTACAAACAAAATCCCACATTTACAATTTATATTTAAACTTGTTCCAAAACTGTAAATCACTTTTCATATTTTAAGGCCGTTTCGAGTTTATTTCAGCTCAAATGAAATGTTTCGACGAGATTCACAGTTAAATAAAAGTTTTACTGCATGAGGCAGGTCACTGCTTCACGGCGTTTAAGCCACGAGACTCCGACTCCCAGAATGCCGAGCGCCACAGTCCCACTGATGAAGAACATCCACCTGAAACGAGAAATAAACGAATCATGAATCTGTTTTTGGATAAACACAATGATCTGAGGGTTTAGAAAAACAAAAACCGTTTAAAGTATTTTTTTGTGTCCAGAAGCACAGACCAGAATAAATCAGAAAAAAACACGACTTTTTCCTTCAGAACGAGCTTCACACTGAGAAACATCAAACTATAAACTGAGAGAAGACGACGCCTGTGACTCTGGGATTTTTAAAGTTTAAAGACTTTGTGTTGCACTTCCTGATCTGGACACTAGAGGGAGACAGGTTCAAGAGAAAAACTGTTTAAACTCTGCAAAATAAACATTTAAACTTTCAAATAAAAAAACTACGTTAGACTTCAGAGAAAATACTACGTCATGTGAACAGTTTAACTAACTCTAATAAAATATATTTATTTTAAATGTGCAGCGTTTCCATAGTAACCAACAGGACTGAGAAGACGTACTGCAGCAGAAATGTCCTGGTTTAGTCCTGGTTTAGTCTTATTTTAGTCCTGGTTTAGTTTTGGTTTAGTTTTGGTTTAGTCCATCCATTGAGAAATATTTCACATAAATTAGTGTTTGTACAAAAGTTCCACATTGGGCATTATTCAGTTTTACCTCTTTAAGCCTGGTGTTTCATGTTTTATGGCTTAAAATCTTGAAGAAATTCAGATTTGTGTCGGGGCAAAGTGTGAGGGCACCACCTCATGACATCATCAGGTGAAACCGCCTTTAGAGCCTGCAGCATGACTCTGACCAACGCTCAGACCGCACTCGGACCACCCTCAGGTGAGTTTTCTCCCCTCAAACAGGTGACGCTGGGGGAGGCTCTTCAGTCGTCTTTCACGTCTGTCACACTTGTATCCAAGGTTTTATTTTTAGCTTGTGTTTTATATCAGACGGTGGCCACGCCTCACCGCTGCCCGTAAAACACACCGCTTCACTTCCTGGACGTGCGTGAGGCTCGTCCCCGTGTGTCATTCACATGTTTAGAATATCTCTGTGTCACATCTTTTGTTGTCAGTGAAATGAAGGACATCCTTTCTTCTCATTTTAACAAAAACACAAAAGTCACATTTCAAAATGGCTCCTCCCTTTACGGGAAACGAGTCTTTGACTTCCAGAAAAACAAAATGTGAGAAATGCTGCGAGGCGACGGTTTAAACGACTATTTTAAGCTCAGAAAAACTTTTAAAACATGAGGAAAAACTTGGACTGTTGCCAGAGACGATTAACAAAAAAAAATCTAAAGAATGAGGAAAAGTTGTGAATCCAAGAACCGATGAAAGACGAGTGTCAAAGGAAGAAGCTCCTGCATTTAGACCTGGTTTAGTCTGGACATGCAGTCAAGTTACAAATCCAGACCACGGCCCAGACCCGGACCCCGGCCCAGACCCCGGCCCAGACCCCGGCCCAGACCCTGGCCCCGGCCCAGACCCTGGCCCCGGCCCAGACCCTGGCCCCGGCCCAGACCCCGTCCAGTTGACAGTACTTCAGAGGGTCTCCAGGTGGTTTCGGGCTCACCACAGTGATGCAGTGTTTCTGTAAACGGTGTTAGTGTCTGAGGTTTGAACTCTGAGCCGTGAGTGACAAGTTTCTTTGACGACTGCAGAGTTAAACCAGCTCTGCACAAATGAGTCAAGAGCCAGAGGTTAGATTCAGTTCAAAGAGAATGACACGTGTGGAAATCTGCACAAACTGGAGAGAGTTAGACCGGCTCCATGAGGTCGGGGAATAGTCCTATTTCTGATCACACGTCACTGTAACACACTTATAACACGTGTAAAACACATGTAACACATGTAACACACTTATAACACGTGTAACACATGTAACACATGTAACACACGTGTAACACACATGTAACACACACATGGAATATAACACAAAGTAACAGCACTATATTGTCTAAAAAAAGTTTATATTATCACTGTGGTATCGGAATTTGTATCGAGTATCAAGTAAATTCCTACTATCGACATAAAGATTATAGTATCGTAACCACACTACAAGGCACTACCCCCATGTCGCAGCTGTGCCCAGAGACCGGGACTTGACCCAGATCCTACAGACTCTGGACTTTAACACAAGGACAAGTTTGTTTTGAATCAGGTCCAAGTGTTTTCAAGAAGCTTAAAGACAACGCCCTGAAGGTACAACAACGACTGTAGGTACAACAACGCCTGTAGGTACAACAACGACTGTAGGTACAACAACGACTGAAGGTACAACAACGACTGAAGATACAACAAAGCTGAAGGGTACAACAACAACTGTAGGTACAACAACGACTGTAGGTACAACAACGACTGAAGGTACAACAACGCCTGAAGGTACAACAACGACTCAAGGTACAACAACGACTGTAGGTACAACAAAGCCTGAAGGTACAACAACAACTGTAGGTACAACAACGACTGTAGGTACACAACGACTGAAGGTACAACAACGCTGAAGGTACAACAACAACTGTAGGTACAACAAACGACTGTAGGTACAACAACGACTGAAGGTACAACAACGCACTGAAGGTACAACACGCCTGAAGGTACAACAACGACTGTAGGTACAACAACGCCTGAAGGTACAACAACAACTGTAGGTACAACAACAACTGTAGGTACAACAACGACTGTACGGTACAACGACTGAAGGTACAACAACGCCTGAAGGTACAACAACGACTGAAGGTACAACAACGCCTGAAGGTACAACAACGACTGTAGGTACAACGACTGAAGGTACAACAACGCCTGAAGGTACAACAACGACTGAAGGTACAACAACGCCTGAAGGTACACAAACGACTGTAGGTACAACAACGCCTGAAGGTACAACAACGCCTGAAGGTACAAACAACGACTGTAGGTACAACAACGACTGAAGGTACAACAACGACTGAAGGTACAACAACGACTGAAGGTACAAAAAAACGACTGAAGGTACAAAAAAACGACTGTAGGTACAACAACGACTGTAGTTACAACAACGACTGAAGGTACAACAGCAACGCCTGAAGGTACAACAACGCCTGAAGGTACAACAATGACTGTAGGTACAACAAACGACTGTAGGTACAACAACTGTAGGTACAACAACGACTGAAGGTACAACAACGACTGAAGGTACAGCAACGACTGTGTAGGTACAACAACGCCTGAAGGTACAACAACTGTAGGTACAACAACGACTGTAGGTACAACAACGACTGAAGGTACAGCAACGACTGTAGGTACAACAACGCCTGAAGGTACAACAACGACTGTAGGTACAACAACGACTGTAGGTACAACAACGACTGTAGGTACAACAACGACTGTAGGTACAACAACGACTGAAGGTACAACAACGACTGAAGTACACAACAACGCCTGAAGGTACAACAACAACTGTAGTACAACAACGACTGTAGGTACAACAACGACTGAAGGTACAACAACGCCTGAAGGTACAACAACGACTCAAGGTACAAACAACGACTGTAGGTACAACAACGCCTGAAGGTACAACAACAACTGTAGGTACAACAACGACTGTAGGTACAACAACGACTGAAGGTACAACACAACGCCTGAAGGTACAACAACAACTGTAGGTACAAACAAGACTGTAGGTACAACAAACGACTGAAGGTACAACAACGCCTGAAGGTACAACAACGCCTGAAGGTACAACAACGACTGTAGGTACAACAACGCCTGAAGGTACAACAACAACTGTAGGTACAACAACACACTGTAGGTACAACAACGACTGTAGGTACAACGACTGAAGGTACAACAACGAGCTGAAGGTACAACAACGACTGAAGGTACAACAACGCCTGAAGGTACAACAACGACTGTAGGTACAACGACTGAAGGTACAACAACGCCTGAAGGTACAACAACGACTGAAGGTACAACAACGACTGAAGGTACAACAACGACGACTGTAGGTACAACAAACGCCTGAAGGTACAACACGCCCTGAAGGTACAACAACGACTGTAGGTACAACAACGACTGAAGGTACAACAACGACTGAAGGTACAACAACGACTGAAGGTACAAAACGACTGTAGGTACAACAACGACTGTAGGTACAACAACGACTGTAGTTACAACAACGACTGAAGGTACAACAACGCCTGAAGGTACAACAACGCCTGAAGGTACAACAATGACTGTAGGTACAACAACGGGACTGTAGGTACAACAACTGTAGGTACAAACAACGACTGAAGGTACAACAAACGACGAAGGTACAGCAACGACTGTAGGTAAAAACAACGCCTGAAGGTACAACAAACTGTAGGTACAACAACGACGGTGTAGGTACAACAACGACTGAAGGTACAGCAACGACTGACTAGGTACAACAACGCCTAAGGTACAACAACGACTGTAGGTACAACAACGACTGTAGGTACAACAACGACTGTAGGTACAACAACGGACTGTAGGTACAACGACTGTAGGTACAACACGACTCAAGGTAACACAAACGACTCAAGGTACAAACAACGACTGAAGGTCAACAACGACTGTAGGTACAACAACGACTGAAGGTACAACAACGACTGTAGGTACAACAACGACTGAAGGTACAACAACGCATGAAGGTACAACAACGACCTGAAGGTACAACAAACGCCTGAAGGTACAACAACGACTGTAGGTACAACAACGACTGTAGGTACAACAACGACTGTAGGTACAACTGTAGGTACAACAACGACTGTAGGTACAACAACGACTGTAGGTAACAGGACTGTAGGTACAACAACGACCTCAAGGTACAAACAACGACTCAAGGTACAACAACGACTGAAGGTACCACAACGACTGTAGGTACAACAACGGACTGAAGGTACAACAACGACTGTAGGTACAACACCGAACGGAAGGTACAACAACGCCTGAAGGTACAACAACGACTGAAGGTACAACAACGCCTGAAGGTACAACAACGACTGTAGGTACAACAACGCCTGAAGGTACACAACGCCTGAAGGTACAACAACGACTGTAGGTACAACAACGACTGAAGGTACAACAACGACTGTAGGTACCAAACAACGCCTGAAGGTACAACAACGCCTGAAGGTACAACAACGACTGTAGGTACAACAACGACTGAATGGTACTACAACAACGACTGAAGGTACAACAACGACTGAAGGTACAAAAACGACTGTAGGTACAAACAACACACTGTAGGTACAACAACACTTGTAGTTACAACAACGACTGAAGGTTACAACAACGCCTGAAGGTACAACAACGCCTACAACGAAGGTACAACACGACTGTAGGTACAACAACGACTGTAGGTACAACTGTAGGTACAACAACGACTGAAGGTACAACAAGCGACTGAAGGTACAGCAACGGACTGTAGGTACAACAAACGCCTGAAGGTACAACAACTGTAGGTACAACACGACTGTTAGGCCTGTAGTACAACGACTGTAGGTACAAAACAACGACTCCGAAGGTACAACACACGACGACTCAACAAGGACACAACCAACGAAGACTGAAGGTACAACAACGACTGTAGGTACAAAACAACGTATGTAACTGAACGACGGTAAAACAACGACTGTAGGTACACCAACGACGCTGAAGGTACAACAACGACTGTAGGTACAACAACGACTGAAGGTACAACAACGAACTGTAGGTACAACAACGGCCTGAAGGTAAAACACGACTGTAGTAACAACAACGCCTGAAGGTACAACAACGACTGTAGGTACAACAACGCGACTGTAGGGTACAACAACGCACTGAAGGTACAACAACGAATGTAGGTACACACAACGCCTCTTCACTACAACCCACAAAATAACCATGTAGGTACAAACAAAAAGTATCGGACTGTAGGTCAGGACAACAGGACGCGAGGGTTGACAAACTGAAGAGGACCTGTCTGTCAAACCTTCATTCAACTGTTTGTTTTCTCAGTGCAGACACATTTCAAATAAACATTTTCTTTCTCATTTCACTGTTGCCCCAGAATGAACCATTCAAAACATAACCTAATAGATCTGTAATAGAAAAAGGTCAGAGTGTAGCCTCACCTTGTGTGGTGTCAGAGTGACCTCAGTGTTGTGGGGTCAAGGACCTAACCTGTGTTGTTGTGCTGTCAGAGTGACCTCACGTGTG
>JAIEZT010000053.1:52500-108103 GCA_019594935.1 Periophthalmus modestus | reverse complement strand
GGTTAAAGGGGTTTATACTGGGTTAAGGGTGTTTATACTGTGTTAAAGGGTTTATACAGGGTTTAAAGGGGGTTTATACTGGGTTAAAGGGGGTTTATACTGGGTTAAATAAGGGGTTTATATACCTGGTTAAAGGGGTTTTATACTGGGGGTTCAAGGGGTTTATTACAGGGTTAAAGTTTGTTATACAGGGGTAAGGGGGTTTATACTGGGTTAATTAAGGGTTTTTTTTAAAGTGGGTTTAACAGGGTTTAAGGGGTTTATACAGGGGGTAAAGGGGTTTATACAGGTGTTAAAGGGGGTTGGTTTATTTATACAGGTGGTTAAAGGGGTTTTATTACTGGTTTAAAAGGGTTTATAACAGGGTTAAGGGGTTTTTATACAGGGTTTAAAGGGGTTTTATACAGGTTAAAGGGGTTTATACAGGTTTAAAGGTGGTTTTACTGGTTTTTTAAGGGGGTTTATACGGGGATAAAGGGGTTTATACAGGGTTGGTAAAGGGGGTTTATACTTGGTTAAAGGGGGTTTATAATCAGGGTATAAAGGGGTTTATTACAGGGTTTTTAAGGGGGTTATACAAGGGGTAAGGGGTGTATACAGGGTTAAAGGGGGTAGTCTACGGGTATACGGGGTTTATACAGGGTTTAAACGGCGGGGGTTTATACAGGGGTTAAAGGGGGTTTATACCTGGGGTTAAAGGGGTTTATACAGGGTTAAAGGGGGTTTATACGGGGTTAAGGGGTTTTACTGGGTTACAGGGTTTATACAGGGCGTTAAAGGGGGTTTATACTGGGTTTTTAAGGGGTGTATTTAAAGGGTTTATACAAGGTTAAAGGGGGGTTATACAGGGTTAAAGGGGGTTTATACGGGGGTTAAAGGGGTTTTACAGGGTTAAAGGGGGTTTATACAGGGTTTAAAGGGTTTTATACAGGGGGTTACTGGGTTAAAAGGGGTTTATACAGGTTAAAGGGGGTTTTATACAGGGTTAAAGGGGTTATACTGGGTTAAAGGGTTTATACAGGGTTAAAGGGGTTTATACAAGGTTTTAAAGGGGGTTTTATACGGGTTAAAGGGGGTTTATTAACGGGGGTTTGGTTAAAGGGGTTTATACAGTGGGGTTACAGGGTTAAGGGGGTTTTATACTGGGGTAAAGGGGGTTATACTGGGGTAAAGGGGGTTTAAAGGGGTTAAGTGGTTTATACAGGGTTAAAGGGGGTTTATTACAGGGTTTATACAGGGTTAGGGTTTTAATAAGGGGGTTTTTTACAAGGGGTTTACAGGGTTATTACAGGGGTTTTACAGGGGGGGCGTGACGGTGACCGGTCACTCGATAAAGGACACACTCGGCTCAAGGCAGAAGAATGTAGATATGTGCCTCTGCTGCCCTCTGGAGGAGAGCGGCTGTAAGTGCAGATATGTGAAAAAAACAGAAAACAGAAAACACGTTTGACTGGGATGAAATGTAAATTATATTTGTATAAATCATTTACTGAAGTAGTTTTCCAGATTCATTAAACCGAGGACCAGTCGTGGAAGGTGATGAAGTACAAGTATAATGTACTGTACTCAAGTACAATTTTGAGGTATCTGTACTTTACTTTAAGTACATTTTACAGTGGATACTTTTTACTTTTACTTGAGTACATTTGAGAACAGTATCTTACTTTTCAGTCCTGTTCACAAATGTAGTGCAGTAGAAAGTAAAAGTATTTTTCATTTGATTTGAGGCAAGGAAACATCCTGAATAAAGTTTAAGATTCAAGCTTTGGCTTTGAGTGAAAACTAAAATAAATAAATAATAAACAAAACCAACAAAAAATGGACAAAAAGAAATAGAAAAAATTTACAAAAAATAAATAAATAAATAATAAATACAAAAAAAGTAAACAAAAACCAACACAATAAATAGACAAAACTAACAAAAATAAATAGACAAAAATAAACAAACCAAGATAAATACACAAAATTCTAAGAAACATTAAGATGTTGATTCTGTTGTTACTGTGACTAAAATATGTGTCATTTTAATCCATGATCTCTACATTTACACAAATGAACAACACCTGAAATACAAGTACATTTTTAAAATAATACTTCAAGTACTTTTACTTAAGTAGATTCCTTACATGTGATACTTTTTACTTGAGTAATTTTTTCCAAAACTCTGGATCTGTACTTTTACTTAATAAAACTGAGTACTTCATCCACACCCCGCCGAGTACCACCAGGGGGCAGGTGTTTCTAACTCCAAAAAAAACATGGACATATTTGGGCATCAGAAGAATCAGAACCCAGGGACTAAAACAGGTCCTAAACCAGGACTAGACCATTAAACCGGACTAACTAGGACTGAACCAGGACTAAACCAGGACTATAAAGGTCTAAACCAGGACTAAACCAGGACTGAACCCGGTCTAACCAGTCTACTAAACCGGGTCTAAACCGGGTCAAACCAGGACTAACCGGGACTCGTTCATATTTTCACTTTGTTCACCTCTGGAGTTGGTTTATTTCACTCTTTGATAGTTGAACTTCGTCTCGTCAGAATCTTTACGAAAGCATCAAGAACGAGCCGTTTAAAAATCCCGAGGACGACGGGAACGACCTGACGCACACGTTCTTCAACCCCGACCGCGAGGGCTGGCTCCTCAAACTCGGTACAGAATCATTTTATCTACACTGAGCTGCTCTTTGTCCGACAGGTGGAACATGTCCGACTCTGGAGTTTATATTTGAACATGTTTTACTCTCTGACTTAAACCTCGTTCATCATTATTTAAGTTTTGGGTTTTAGTTTCCGCAGCAGATGTGACGTAGACTTAATTTCATAAACTGTTTCCTGGCAACAGTATTTAAACAACACACGTCAAACTCAGGCCCGCGGGCCAAATCTGGCACCAGGTGGAATTATATTTGGCCATGTACGACTAATACTACAAATCCCAGAATGCTTTGCTAGTTACTACAGTGGACTCCGGCGAGCGCCCCTCCTTTTCTGTAACGACTCACACCGGACAAGTTCATTTATACAGAGAAAAACTATTTATTTATTTATTTAAATGAGAAGTGAACACGACTGTTGTGTTCTTTTATTTCAAATTTTATGTCTCATTTTTTTTTTAATATGAGCTTGAGTTGATCCAGATTTTTGGTTTAAGCAAAACTAAAGTTTGTTTCCAGTGAAAAGGTGAAAGGTCACATCAGGTGCAGCCAGTTTTCAGTAAAAAGTAAAAATTCTGCCCCTGAGTCTGAGTTTGACGCCTCTGATTATTCAACAGTTTTGATAAAGACGTCTGTGGTTTATTTCATTTTGATAAATGTTTAAAGTGATCCTCACGTCGGGGATTCTTCTTGTACAAACGTTCTGATAGTTTGATTCTTTGTGTTTCCATGTCGTCTGCAGGAGGTGAGTTTATTCTTTTTGTTAAAGTCTGATGTGTCTTTAAACCTCGTGTCTTTGTTGCTCTGCTGCGTCTAACCCTCATTTGCCTGTAAGTTTAAAGCTGAATCATGTAACTTTTCTGGTGTAAGTGTCTCCATCCGCTCGTCTCCGTGGAGTCTTCGTCACTAGGGCATTAAACTCGTCCGTCTCCATGGAAACGAGCAGGTCAGAGTTCACATCCGGAGGAACTCTTCATGTTTTTCAATTATAAATCCACCCAACATGAAATATGTTTAATGCTGTACTATGGAACATTCCAGGTAAAGACCAGCTCCATGGAGACGAGCAGGAGGCAAATCCTCCATCAGAAAAGTTACACAGTGCATCTTTAACACTGTTGATCTGAAGTGGCTGCTGATTCACTGCTCCACGTGGCTTTGTGAATGAGTCGTTTGGCTGCATTAAACAAACAAAACTAAACTAAATGAAATGATTATTCTCATTATTATTCATACTTAACTGTAAGTCATTTTTTTTACGTGTTTTTTTTCTCAGGAGGAAGAGTGAAAACCTGGAAAAGACGCTGGTTCATCCTCACAGACAACTGCCTCTACTACTTTGAATACACAACCGTGAGTCTGCAGCATCACACTGGGGGGTTGTGCATGGATGTGTATGGATGAAATGTGCAGCTGTTTACCGCGGTGACACTATTCGCCACATTAACAAACACATCTATAAAAAAAAACTCAAGAGGAAACACAAAATGGATTTAAAGAGCATATTTTCAGGGCTGCGATCGGTCAGAGTGTTGATTTTTAACAAAAGGTGATGCTAATGCTAATGCTAATGCTAATGCTAGCTTGTGGCTGTAATGTTATTTGAGAGGGACCTGCTGTAGTTCAGATAAATCAGCTCTTTACAGTCTGGGGTTAAAACAAAGTTCAGATTAAAGTCAGACAGAGCAGAGCCTCCAGTTAGCATCACAGCCACCATGTTGATGACATCATCTGCAGAGTCAGTGTCTGATACAGTGATTTAAATGAAACGTGTTTCTGTGTTTTCTGTTTGACTTCAGGACAAAGAGCCGAGAGGAATCATCCCCCTGGAAAATCTGAGCATCAGAGAAGTGGAGGACTCCAAGAAACCGGTACAAGAAACTCAAACATGAGACTACAAAACTGAAACTGAAACATGACACGAAACTCAAACTGAAACAACTGAAACTGAAACTGAAACATGACAAACTACGAAACTGAAATGAAACTAGAAACTGAAACATGAGGCTACAAAACTGAAACTGACAAAGAAACTCAAACTGACACAAAACTGAAACTGACAAGAAACTCAAACTGACACAAAAACTACGCAACTGAAACACAAAACTACAAAACATGAAACTGAAACAAGAAACTGAAACAGATGACGAAACATGAAACTACGAAACTGAAACATGAAACATGAAACAAACAAGAAACTGAAACAGACGACGTGTGTCACACCTCTCTCTGTTAGAGGGAAGATCTTAATGTCAATGTCTCAATGTCAATCATTGCTTCGTGTCGGGCTTCTCTCTCGCTGAGAGATATATTTAAATAAATATATGTTTATAAAAATGTATACTAAAACCATGTGTGGATACTAAAGTAAGGAATACTTGTTTTAAAATAAATAATTTGGATAAAACAGAGAAGGCGCTGTGATGTAATTGCTATTTAACTAAACAGGAGCCGCAGAGCCAGAGCTCTGCGCATGTGAACGCCGCCCTCTTAATAATCTTCCCTCCGCAAGTCGCATCTATTTTGACCTGGTATCTCCAATATGGAGGAGCAAGAAGTTAAGGATAAACTAAAGACAGGAGAACTGAAAAGACAAACACGCACCGGTAAGAGTGAGGTGTGGAAAAGCTTCACATTAATTGTTGAAAATGCTACAGAAACTTGCGTTGGCTTCGCTGAATGTGTCAATGTGGCGCTTTGCTTCATACGAGACAAAAAGACGAGAGCAAAAAGACGAGAGCAAAAAGACTGGCACCTCGACGCTGAGCAGCATTTAAACAGCTGAACTGATCGTCAAACATCTATATTATCATTTGTTTCAAAAAACGGCCCTCGTCGCACTAAGCAGGTCATCACAGACAAGTGGACTTGTTATCATAAATCACCCCTCCTCCTCACAAATAAAATGTGAAATTTCGGGTTTGCTTCGGGCTCGGGCCGGGTCGGGCTTTAATACCCGCGGGCCGGGTCGGGTCGGGTTGGATTTTTTAGGCCCGATCTCACCTCTCTCTCTGTGTCTTTTACCCGTTTATCTGATCTGTCGTGTTTGTCTCGGTCTTTTTGGTCAGAACTGTTTCGAGCTGTTCATCCCGGAGCACAGGGACCAGGTGATCAAAGCCTGTAAGACTGAGGCGGACGGGCGAGTGGTGGAGGGAAACCACACCTTTCTACAGGATCTCTGCTCCCACCAGGGAGGAGAAGGAGCTCTGGATCAACTGCATCAAGTACGACACGTTTCTAACACTGTTCCCTCAAAAAACACGTCTGAGGAGGTTTTAAAAGTCATCCATGCATGTTTGAGTAATCTAGAGATCTGTCCTGGGCTGTGTTCTGTACGAGGCTCCGCCCACAAGCCTCCATCACCCACGCTCCACACGACAATCCTCCATAAATATATAAAAACATGATACAAAACTACACTACGACTTCACAAACCTGATGTATGTGCAGTATTTCACTAGTGGGAGGCGGCTGGTTGTGATCGTGCTCTGAAGGGGGAGGGGGCTTAGCACAGCGAGCAAAAAGAGGCGAGACTTTTTCCTCGTCGTCAGAGCTGAATCTGAAAACGTTTTGTTCTTTGTTTCGTCGCAGAGCCGCCATCAGCAAGACCCGTTCTACGAGATGCTCGCCGCTCGGAAGAAGAAAAGTCTCCGCCCACAAAGGCCTGTAACCACGACGACGACCTCGCCTTCATCACGCGAGGACAGTGAGATCGCCATGGTTACGGCGTGGTCCTTCTCGTTTCAGGAGGAGCTTCTGGGACTCGAACACTTCAAACCGTTAAAGGTGCATTGTGTAACCTGTGTTTGGTCTCCATGGAGATGTTACTGCTTTGTCTACCGGACCAGATCTGCGGAGAGGCGACCCGTCCGTCCATTTTTTCAAGACAGTAAACATGAAAGATTAAAAAAAAGTGGAGAAGATGCTGAATGCTGCGTGGAACATTACAGACAGTAACGTCTCCATGGAAACGGCACAAAAGAGTCAGACTTTGTGAAGATATTTACAAAAGGCTGAAGTGTCGGTTTGAGTTTTGTTTGTTTCCTTCTGTCGTTTATTTATCCACATCTGGAATAATTTATTTGAAAATATTAAATGTTTGAAATATGAAAAAAAAGTCAGTGTGATGTGTGAGACGCCCTCTCACCAGGAGGTCACGGGTTTGAGACGACAAAGAGACAAAAATGAGACAAAAATGAAACAAAAATGAGGTAAAGTCAGTTGTGTTTTTATTGCAATTAACAGTGAAACATAAGTTAAAAAAAAAACATCTTTTCAACATAAAAGGCTTAAAATTCACATGCTCCATCTGCTCCTCTTCATCCTCTTCCTCCTCTATAACCCTCTCTCCTCCTCTCTCCTCTCTTCCTCTGTTCCTTCTCTTTATTTTGCTACTTTTGGCGACTTGATGAATTTAATTTAACCTTCACCAAAATCATCTCGACGTGACGTCGTTTATGAGTCACATGTTTCCCCAAAACTGTCACAGTTTTACGGCTCCTGCATCAGATGAAGATTCACTTTGGTCAAACCAGGACTAAACCAGGTCTAAACCAGGTGTAAACCAGGACTAAACCAGGTCTAAACCAGGTCTAAACCAGGTCTAAACCAGGACTAAACCAGGACTAAACCAGGACTAAACCAGGTCTAAACCAGGTCTAAACCAGGTCTAAACCAGGACTAAACCAGGACTAAACCAGGTCTAAACCAGGTCTAAACCAGGACTAAACCAGGACTAGACCAGGACTAGACCAGGACTAAACCAGGTCTAAACCAGGTCTAAACCAGGACTAAACCGGGACTAAACCAGGTCTAAACTGGGACTAAACTTGTTGTAAACTTGTTAATGTTAAACTTCTTTCAGTCCAAAAACTTTAAATTCCAGTAAAAAATCCCCGATCATTTAAAAACTCTTCACTCTGTTTTAATTTACAAACAAATCCCACATTTACAATTTTATATTTAAACTTGTTCCAAAACTGTAAATCACTTTTCATATTTTAAGGCCGTTTCGAGTTTATTTCAGCTCAAATGAAATGTTTCGACGCGATTCAGTTAAATAAAAGTTTTACTGCATGAGGCAGGTCACTGCTTCACGGCGTTTAAGCCTCGAGACTCCGACTCCCAGAATGCCGAGCGCCACAGTCCCACTGATGAAGAACATCCACCTGAAACGAGAAATAAACGAATCATGAATCTGTTTTTGGATAAACACAATGATCTGAGGGTTTAGAAAAACAAAAAACCGTTTAAAAGTTTTTTTGTGTCCAGAAGCACAGACCAGAATAATCAGAAAAAAACGACTTTTTTCCTTCAGAACGAGCTTCACACTGAGAAACATCAAACTATAAACTGAGAGAAGACGACGCCTGTGACTCCGGGATTTTTAAAGTTTAAAGACTTGTGTTGCAGTTCCTGATCTGGACACTAGAGGGAGACAGGTTCAAGAGAAAAACTGTTTAAACTCTGCAAAATAAACATTTAAACTTTCATATAAAAATACTACGTTAGACTTCAGAGAAAATACTACGTCATGTGAACAGTTTAACTAACTCTAATAAAATATATTTATTTTAAATGTGTTTAGTCCTGGTTTAGTCCTGGTTTAGTCCTGGTTTAGTCCATCCATTTGAGAAATATTTCACATAAATTAGTGTTTGTACAAAAGTTCCACATTGGGCATTATTCAGTTTTACCTCTTTAAGCCTGGTGTTTCATGTTTTATGGCTTAAAATCTTGAAGAAATTCAGATTTGTGTCGGGGCAAAGTGTGAGGGCACCACCTCATGACATCATCAGGTGAAACCGCCTTTAGAGCCTGCAGCATGACTCTGACCACGCTCAGACCGCACTCGGACCACCCTCAGGTGAGTTTTCTCCAGGGCAGGTGACGCTGGGGGAGGCTCTTCACGTCTTTCACGTCTGTCACACTTGTATCTTAAGGTTTTATTTTTAGCTTGTGTTTTATTCTCACGGTGGCCACGCCTCCTCCGCTGCCCGTAAAACACCGCTTCACTTCCTGGACGTGCGTGAGGCTCGTCCCCGTGTGTCATTCACATGTTTAGAATATCTCTGTGTCACATCTTTTGTTGTCAGTGAAATGAAGGACATCCTTTCTTCTCATTTTAACAAAACACAAAAGTCACATTTCAAAATGGCTCCTCCCTTTTACGGGAAACGAGTCTTTGACTTCCAGAAAACAAAATGTGAGAAATGCTGCGAGGCGACGGTTTAAACGACTATTTTAAGCTCAGAAAAACTTTAAAACATGAGGAAAAACTTGGACTGTTGCCAGAGCGATTAACAAAAAAATCTAAAGAATGAGGAAAAGTTGTGAATCCAAGAACCGATGAAAGACGAGTGTCAAAGGAAGAAGCTCCTGCATTTAGACCTGGTTTAGTCTGGACATGCAGTCAAGTTACAAATCCAGACCCCGGCCCAGACCCCGGACCCGGCCCAGACCCCGGCCCAGACCCCGGCCCAGACCCTGGCCCCGGCCCAGACCCTGGCCCCGGCCCAGACCCTGGCCCCGGCCCAGACCCCGGTCCAGTTGACAGTACTTCAGAGGGTCTCCAGGTGGTTTCGGGCTCACCACAGTGATGCAGTGTTTCTGTAAACGGTGTTAGTGTCTGAGGTTTGAACTCTGAGCCGTGAGTGACAAGTTTCTTTGACGACTGCAGAGTTAAACCAGCTCTGCACAAATGAGTCAAGAGCCAGAGGTTAGATTCAGTTCAAAGAGAATGACACGTGTGGAAATCTGCACAAACTGGAGAGAGTTAGACCGGCTCCATGAGGTCGGGGAATAGTCCTATTTCTGATCACACGTCACTGTAACACACTTATAACACGTGTAACACATGTAACACATGTAACACACTTATAACACGTGTAACACATGTAACACATGTAACACACGTGTAACACACATGTAACACACATGGAATATAACACAAAGTAACAGCACTATATTGTCTAAAAAAAGTTTATATTATCACTGTGGTATCGGAATTTGTATCGAGTATCAAGTAAATTCCTTACTATCGACATAAAGATTATAGTATCGTAACCACACTACAAGGCACTACCCCCATGTCGCAGCTGTGCCCAGACCGGGACTTGACCCAGATCCTACAGACTCTGGACTTTAACACAAGGACAAGTTTGTTTTGAATCAGGTCCAAGTGTTTTCAAGAAGCTTAAAAGACAACGCCTGAAGGTACAACAACGACTGTAGGTACAACAACGCCTGTAGGTACAACAACGACTGTAGTACAACAACGACTGAAGGTACAACAACGACTGAAGATACAACAACGCCTGAAGGTACAACACAAACTGTAGGTACAACAACGACTGTAGGTACAACAACGACTGAAGGGTACAACAACGCCTGAAGGTACAACAACGACTCAAGGTACAACAACGACTGTAGGTACAACAACGCCTGAAGGTACAACAACAACTGTAGGTACAACAACGACTGTAGGTACAACAACGACTGAAGGTACAACAACGCCTGAAGGTACAACAACAACTGTAGGTACAACAACGACTGTAGGTACAACAACGACTGAAGGTACAACAACGCCTGAAGGTACAACAACGCCTGAAGGTACAACAACGACTGTAGGTACAACAACGCCTGAAGGTACAACAACAAACTGTAGGTACAACAACAACTGTAGGTACAACAACGACTGTAGGTACAACGACTGAAGGTACACAACAACAACGCCTGAAGGTACAACAACGACTGAAGGTACAACAACGCCTGAAGGTACAACAACGACTGTAGGTACAACGACTGAAGGTACAACAACGCCTGAAGGTACAACAACGACTGAAGGTACAACAACGCCTGAAGGTACAACAACGACTGTAGGTACAACAACGCCTGAAGGTACACACAACGCCTGAAGGTACAACAACGACTGTAGGTACAACAACGACTGAAGGTACAACAACGACTGAAGGTACAAACACGACTGAAGGTACAAAAACACTGAAGGTACAAAAACGACTGTAGGTACAACAACGACGGTAGTTACAACAACGACTGAAGGTACAACAACGCCTGAAGGTACAACAACGCCTGAAGGTACAAACATGACTGTAGGTACAACAACGACTGTAGGTACAACAACTGTAGGTACAACAACGACTGAAGGTACAACAACGACTGAAGGTACAGCAACGACTGTAGGTACAACAACGCCTGAAGGTACAAACAACTGTAGGTACAACAACGACTGTAGGTACAACAACGACTGAAGGTACAGCAACGACTGTAGGTACAACAACGCCTGAAGGTACACACAACGACTGTAGGTACAACAACGACTGTAGGTACAACAACGACTGTAGGTACAACAACGACTGTAGGTACAACAACGACTGAAGGTACAACAACGACTGAAGGTACAACAACGCCTGAAGGTACAACAACAACTGTAGGTACAACAACGACTGTAGGTACAACAACGACTGAAGGTACAACAACGCCTGAAGGTACAACAACGACTCAAGGTACAAACAACGACTGTAGGTACAACAACGCCTGAAGGTACAACAACAACTGTAGGTACAACAACGACTGTAGGTACAACCAACGACTGAAGGTACAACAACGCCTGAAGGTACAACAACAACTGTAGGTACAACAACGACTGTAGGTACAACAACGACTGAAGGTACAACAACGCCTGAAGGTACAACAACGCCTGAAGGTACAACAACGACTGTAGGTACAACAACGCCTGAAGGTACAACAACAACTGTAGGTACAACAACAACTGTAGGTACAACAACGACTGTAGGTACAACGACTGAAGGTACAACAACGCCTGAAGGTACAACAACGACTGAAGGTACAACAACGCCTGAAGGTACAACAACGACTGTAGGTACAACGACTGAAGGTACAACAACGCCTGAAGGTACACAACGACTGAAGGTACAACAACGCCTGAAGGTACAACAACGACTGTAGGTACAACAACGCCTGAAGGTACAAACAACGCCTGAAGGTACAACAACGACTGTAGGTACAACAACGACTGAAGGTACAACAACGACTGAAGGTACAACAACGACTGAAGGTACAAAAACGACTGTAGGTACAACAACGACTGTAGGTACAACAACGACTGTAGTTACAACAACGACTGAAGGTACAACAACGCCTGAAGGTACAACAACGCCTGAAGGTACAACAATGACTGTAGGTACAACAACGACTGTAGGTACAAACAACTGTAGGTACAACAACGACTGAAGGTACAACAACGACTGAAGGTACAGCAACGACTGTAGGTACAACAACGCCTGAAGGTACAACAACTGTAGGTACAACAACGACTGTAGGTACAACAACGACTGAAGGTACAGCAACGACTGTAGGTACAACAACGCCTGAAGGTACAACAACGACTGTAGGTACAACAACGACTGTAGGTACAACAACGACTGTAGGTACAACAACGACTGTAGGTACAACGACTGTAGGTACAACAACGACTCAAGTACAACAACGACTCAAGGTACAACAACGACTGAAGGTACAACAACGACTGTAGGTACAACAACGACTGAAGGTACAACAACGACTGTAGGTACAACAACGACTGAAGGTACAACAACGCCTGAAGGTACAACAACGACTGAAGGTACAACAACGCCTGAAGGTACAACAACGACTGTAGGTACAACAACGACTGTAGGTACAACAACGACTGTAGGTACAACTGTAGGTACAACAACGACTGTAGGTACAACAACGACTGTAGGTACAACGACTGTAGGTACAACAACGACTCAAGGTACAACAACGACTCAAGGTACAACAACGACTGAAGGTACAACAACGACTGTAGGTACAACAACGACTGAAGGTACAACAACGACTGTAGGTACAACAACGACTGAAGGTACAACAACGCCTGAAGGTACAACAACGACTGAAGGTACAACAACGCCTGAAGGTACAAACAACGACTGTAGGTACAACAACCCTGAAGGTACAACAACGCCTGAAGGTACAACAACGACTGTAGGTACAACAACGACTGAAGGTACAACAACGACTGTAGGTACAACAACGCCTGAAGGGTACAACAACGCCTGAAGGTACAACAACGACTGTAGGTAAAAACAACGACTGAAGGTACAACACGACTGAAGGTACAACAACGACTGAAGGTACAAAACGACTGTAGGTACAACAACAACTGTAGGTACAACAACGACTGTAGTTACAACAACGACTGAAGGTACAACAACGCCTGAAGGTACAACAACGCCTGAAGGTACAACAACGACTGTAGGTACAACAACGACTGTAGGTACAACTGTAGGTACAACAAACGACTGAAGGTACAACAACGACTGAAGGTGTACAGTCAACGACTGTAGGTACAACAACGCCTGAAGGTACAACAACTGTAGGTACAACAACGACCTGTAGGTACAACGACTGTAGTGACAACAACGACTCAAGGTACAACAACGACTCAAGGTACAACAACGACTGAAGGTACAACAACGACCTGTAGTACAACAACGACTGAAGGTAAAACAACGACTGTAGGTACAACAACGACTGAAGGTACAACAACGACTGTAGGTACAACAACGACTGAAGGTCAGACAACTCACTGTAGGTACAAACAACGCCTGAAGGTACAACAACGACTGTAGGTACAACAACGCCTGAAGGTACAACAACGACTGTAGGTACAACAACGACTGTAGAGTACAACAACGTGTGAGGTACAACAACGACTGTATAGGTACAACAACGCCTGAAGGACAACAACGACTGTAGGTACACAGTGACTCATGTAGGTACAACAGGAGCGAGGGTTTCAAACTGACATTTGTCTGTCAACCTTCATTCACTGTTTGTTTTCTCAGTGAGACACATTTCAAATAAACTTTCTTTCTCATTTCACTGTTGCCACAGAAATGAACCATTCAAACAAAATAATAGATCTGTAATAGAAAAGGGTCAGAGTGACCTCACCTGTGTGAGAGGGTCAGTGACCTCACCTGTGTGTGTGTGCGGGTCAGAGTGACCTCACCTGTGAGAGGGTCAGAGTGACCTCACCTGTGTGTGTGTGCGGGTCAGAGTGACCTCACGTGTGTGTGAGGGTCAGAGTGACCTCACCTGTGTGTGTGTGTGAGGGTCAGAGTGACCTCACCTGTGTGTGTGTGTGAGGGTCAGAGTGACCTCACCTGTGTGTGTGCGGGTCAGAGTGACCTCACCTGTGTGTGAGGGTCAGAGTGACCTCACCTGTGTGTGAGGGTCAGAGTGACCTCACCTGTGTGTGTGCGGGTCAGAGTGACCTCACCTGTGTGTGAGGGTCAGAGTGACCTCACCTGTGTGTGTGCGGGTCAGAGTGACCTCACCTGTGTGTGAGGGTCAGAGTGACCTCACCTGTGTGTGTGAGGGTCAGAGTGACCTCACCTGTGTGTGTGTGGGGTCAGAGTGACCTCACGTGTGTGTGAGGGTCAGAGTGACCTCACCTGTGTGTGTGCGGTCAGAGTGACCTCACCTGTGTGTGTGAGGGTCAGAGTGACCTCACCTGTGTGTGTGAGGGTCAGAGTGACCTCACCTGTGTGCGGGTCAGAGTGACCTCACCTGTGTGTGAGGGTCAGAGTGACCTCACCTGTGTGTGTGTGGGTCAGAGTGACCTCACCTGTGTGTGGGTGCGGGTCAGAGTGACCTCACCTGTGTGTGAAGGGTCAGAGTGACCTCACCTGTGTGTGTGAGGGTCAGAGTGACCTCACCTGTGTGAGGGTCAGAGTGACCTCACGTGTGTGAGGGTCAGAGTGACCTCACCTGTGTGTGTGTGGGTCAGAGTGACCTCACCTGTGTGTGTGGGTCAGAGTGACCTCACCTGTGTGAGGGTCAGAAGAAGTTCTTGATGAGTGGAGTGACCAGTTTGACCCAGAGTTGAACGTGTCTGTCCGGACGATCAAACGTGGAGCTGGAGACTTCAGCCGAGCGGCGGTACAGCCTCTCCTGCTCCTGTAGGGGGCGCAGTACATGTTTACATACATACAGCCTCTCCTGCTCCTGTAGGGGGCGCAGTACATGTTTACATATATTACTCTTTACATCCTTAAATCAGACTTATTCTGCAAAATGGACTTTTCTGAGATTTTTCTCCTACCGTGACACTCCCGCCGTGACACGCCCCTGTGACACGCCCCCTGTGACACGCCCCCTGTGACACGCCCCCCTGTGACACGCCCCCTGTGACACACGCCCCCTGTGACACGCCCCTGTCCCACACGAGTTCACGTCTCACCTCCTGAAGTTGCGTCTGCAGCTCCTCGTTGTCCGTCACTATGGCGATCTGAGCCTCCAGGTCTCTGTGCACCGACCGGTACCCGAAGTTTGGAGAGCCAATGAGAGTGAGGCAGGGGCGGGGCTGTCCGCTCAGGTAATACCACAGCCCTGACGCACAGGAGAGGTCATGTCATTTACAACACTCTGCACTAAAGGTCAAAGGTCACGGTTTTATACAGCGTTTTCCACCTTCAAGTCACTCAAAACTATTTACCTCAATTAAACACACATCCACACTCTCGTACATCGAAGTGGGTTAAGTGTCTTGCCCAAGGACACAACAGCAGCCTCCTCCTCTGGGCTGGAATCACACCACCAACCCGCGTGTCCGCCATGATTTTATGATTTTAATGTTTCTTATTCTGTTAAACACGTTGAATGACTCGCTGTGATTCAAACGTCATGTTTCTTTACAGGCGCCATTTTGAGGACTTTTTTACAAATTCAAAGACAGAACATTTTGGGTTTGAGCTGCACATTTGTCTCAAAACTCATGTAAAATCCAGTCATTGATATTTTTATGTTTTATGTTCATCTGTTTTTATGAGAATATTTATAAAAGTAGTTTTAATGTTTCCTCGTCACAAACCGACCTGGAGCTGTGTTTTTTTGTTTCATTCACACTTCTCTCAAACTGAAAACACTGTTCCACCTTGTGATGTCATCATGTGGTGATACAGGAAGTGCTCCACTGTGTTTTTAAACTCCTCACACCTTCGTTTCTTGAATCATTTGGATCATTTCAGCTGCTGGAGTCGCCTCTTATCTCTGCACAACTAAAGGTAAAAGTGGGAGGAGTTCACTTGAAAACGACCACTTGATGACATCACAAGGTGGAACAGAGCGTTTTGAGCTTTGGAGATGTTACAGACTAATAATAAAGTGTGACTCAAACATGTGAATGAAACAAAACAAACTCCAGGTCTGTTTTTTGATTCATGAAACACCAAACATAAAAAACGATAAAACCTTTTGCGTGACGCCGCTGTATTTCCCCGTTTCTCCTCAGACTGAAGTAAATTCCCCGTAGCTGCGTCTCTGGCCTGAGGCTCGTGTGTGACTCACGCTGCATTTTTCTACCGCCACAAAACTGCAAAAAATCTCACAATGGGCTTTTCCTGGAACCTTGAGTCATTTAATATGAGCTGGTTCTACAGAGTGAGGCTGGTTTAAGGAGAAAACTCCGGGTCAGAGACACTTTTACTCAACATGTTCTCGAGACGTGTTCAGACACTGTTCTTCTACAGTGACATTATGAAATGATGTGAACGTTTGTGTTTCTTCAGAGATGATATTCTCGTTTTTTGCAGGTTCTTTTATAAATCCCGGGTTTTGTGCATTACTTCATGTTTTGTTCGTCCGATTACAGAAGATTCACTTAAACTTCACATTATAAATCAGACGTTATGTCCCTGCCTCAAGTTCAAGGATTTAAGTGTCTCAGGGTCTAGTTCACAAGTGAGAGGTTTGGTTTAGTCCTGGTTTAGTCCTGGTTTAGTCCTGGTTTAGTCCTGGTCTAGTCCTGGTTTAGTCCAGGTTTAGTCCAGGTTTAGTCCAGGTTTAGTCCAGGTTTAGTCCAGATTTAGTCCTGGTTTAGTCCAGATTTAGTCCTGGTTTAGGCCCGGTTTAGTCCCGGTTTAGTCCCGGTTCAGTTGTTAGTCTTTAGATCTCTGGTCCTCATACAAGAAGATATAAGAAATGTGAACTAAAGGCCCAGAAAAGTCACTTTAAAATGATACAAGTATAAACATTTTTTACTCAGATCAGAATAAACATGCAAGAACTGAGTAAGAGTTTGGACGTAAAACACATTTAATCTGGTTTATGAGCGAATGTAACTGGTCAGACAAAACATGACAATGCACAGAACAGAACAAGAGTCTGGTTACTTTTACCACTACTCGAGTAATACTTATCACAGAATCTAAAAAAACGACGCCGCCTGATCCAGAGCGACACAAACCTTTGGCGTGAAAGGTCCACTTGTCTCTGTAGTACTCGTGTAGATGCACCCGCTCTTCCTGACCGAGCCGCAGCACCTGATCGTAGAACTGTCTCGCTATGTGGATGTAGGCGGCGGGAATCGAACCGGCAACCCCCTTGGCCCCGAAGAAGCCGTTGACTTCGGGAGAAGCGGTGAGGATGCGATACCTGGCCCCTGCTCCCAGAACCAGCTGCATGTAAGCACGGGTCAGGTTAAAGTACCCCGAGGTGAGGAAGACTGTGGAGTCAGAGCCGGCGTCTGTCAGCAGCCTCTGTGGAGAGATTATAGACCGATTATAGACCGATTATAGACCGATTATAGACCGATTATAGTCCCCAGAGGTGAGGAAGACCGTGGAGTCAGAGCGGCGTCCGTCAGCAGCCTCTGCAGAGAGATTATACACCGATTATAGACCGATTATAGACCGATTATAGTCCCCAGAGGTGAGGAAGACCGTGGAGTCAGAGCCGGCGTCGGTCAGCAGCCTCTGTGGAGAGATTATAGACCGATTAAAGACCGATTATAGTCCCCAGAGGTGAGGAAGACCGTGGAGTCAGAGCCGGCGTCTGTCAGCAGCCTCTGCAGAGAGATTAAAGACCGATTATAGACCGATTATAGACCCCGACCGATTATAGTCAGGTTAAAGTCCCCAGAGGTGAGGAAGACCGTGGAGTCAGAGCCGGCGTCTGTGAGCAGCCTCTGCGGAGAGATTAAAGACCGATTATATACCGATTAAAGACCGATTATAGACCGATTATAGTCAGGTTAAAGTCCCCAGAGGTGAGGAAGACTGTGGAGTCAGACCCGGCGTCTGTGAGCAGCCTCTGCGGAGAGATTAAAGACCGATTATATACCGATTATAGACAGGTTAAAGACCGATTATAGACCGATTATAGTCAGGTTAAAGTCCCCAGAAGTGAAGAAGACTGTGGAGTCAGAGCCGGCGTCTGTCAGCAGCCTCTGCGGAGAGATTAAAGACCGATTATAGACCGATTAAAGACCGATTATAGACCGATTTAGTCAGTCAGGTTAAAGTCCCCAGAGGTGAGGAAGACCGTGGAGTCAGAGCCGGCGTCTGTCAGCAGCCTTAGTCATGTTATAGTCATGTTAGAGTCCGATTATACTCAGGTTATAGAAATGTTATAGTCATACTCATATTATAGACATGTTAGTCATGTTATAATCAGGTTACAGTCATATTATAGATATGTTATAGTCATGAACTGGTTAGATTATACTTGTAAGTCAGTGGTGGGGGGAACATTCTCTCCATTTTGGACATAACACACATGGCCTGTGAGAATTACTCGTGCTCGTTCACGATCAGAGTCTCACCTGTGTGACCTGCTCGTCCAGACTGATCCCCAAAGGCTTCATCTGGACCAAAGGAAAAACCCACGTGTCCTCCTCTCCCTCCTCCTCCTCCTCCTCCTCCTCCTCCTCCTCCTCCTCCTCCTCTTCTCTCCGTGCCCTCGCTCCTCTGTTTTCCCTCTCTCCGCTCTCCTCCTGTAGCCTCTGTCTGAGCCGAGCCTCGTGCATCACCTCCATGATCCTGCTCCGAGCCGCTCTGGAGAAGTCCTGTCTGTTTCCTGCAGAACAACGAGAACATGAGGCTCTGTTCTGTGTGATCCAGACCATCAGAAGACTCTACAACAGAGTCTTATGAAATCAAACACCTACAGACGGAAACTTATCAGTTTGAGAAGAAGGACTGAGACATTTGGGAAAAACATCCAATTGTGATTTTTCTGATGTACTTTGTGATAAGATTTGTAATTTACATTTTGATAAGAAGATTCAGTTTTACTTCTACAAACTCGTCCAAGAATCACATTTTAGAACATGGTACAGAGCCAGGACTAAACCAGGACTAAACCAGGACTAAACCAGGACTAAACCAGAACTAAACCAGGACTAAACCAGGACTAAACAGGACTAAACCCAGGACTAAACCAGAACTAAACCAGGACTAATCCAGGTCTAAACCAGGACTAAACCAGGACTAAACCAGGTCTAAACCAGGACTAAACCAGGACTAAACCAGGTCTAAACCAGGACTAAACCAGGTCTAAACCAGAACTAAACCAGAACTAAACCAGGACTAAACCAGGACTAAACCAGGACTAAACCAGAACTAAACCAGGACTAAACCAGGACTAAAACAGGACTAAACCAGGACTAAACCAGGACTAAACCAGGACTAAACCAGGACTAAACCAGGTCTAAACCAGGACTAAACCAGGACTAAACCAGGACTAAACCAGAACCTAAACCAGGACTAAACCAGGACTAAACCAGGACTAAACCAGGACTAAACCAGAACTAAACCAGGACTAAACCAGGACTAAACCAGGACTAATCCAGGTCTAAACCAGGACTAAACCAGGACTAAACCAGGTCTAAACCAGGACTAAACCAGGTCTAAACCAGGACTAAACCAGGACTAAACCAGGACTAAACCAGGACTAAACCAGAACTAAACCAGGACTAAACCAGGACTAAACCAGGACTAAAAACCCAGGACTAAACCAGAACTAAACCAGGACTAAACCAGGACTAAACAGGACTAAACCAGGACTAAACCAGGACTAAACCAGGACTAAACCAGGACTAAACCAGGACTAAACCAGGACTAAACCAGGACTAAACCAGAACTAAACCAGGACTAAACCAGGACTAAACCAGGACTAAACCAGGACTAAACCAGGACTAAACCAGGACTAAACCAGGTCTAACCACTAAACCAGGACTAAACCAGGACTAAACCAGGACTAAACCAGGACTAAACCAGGACTAAACCAGGACTAAACCAGGACTAAACCAGAACTAAACCAGGACTAAACCAGGACTAAACCAGGACTAAACCAGGTCTAAACCAGGACTAAACCAGGACTAAACCAGGTCTAAACCAGGACTAAACCAGGTCTAAACCAGAACTAAACCAGGACTAAACCAGGACTAAACCAGGACTAAACCAGAACTAAACCAGGACTAAACCAGGACTAAACCAGGACTAAACCAGGACTAAACCAGGACTAAACCAGGACTAAACCAGGACTAAACCAGGACTAAACCAGGACTAAACCAGGTCTAAACCAGGACTAAACCAGGACTAAACAGGACCAAAACAGGACTAAACCAGGACTAAACCAGGACTAAACCAGGACTAAACTAAACTAAACCAGGACTAAACCAGGACTAAAACCAGGACTAAACCAGGACTAAACCAGGACTAAACCAGGACTAAACCAGGACTAACCAGGACTAAACCAGGACTAAACCAGGACTAAAACTAACCAGGACTAACCAGAACTAAACCAGGACTAAACCAGGACTAAACCAGGACTAAAGGTCTAAACCAGGACTAACCAGGACTAAACCAGGGACTAAACCAGGACCTAAAAACCAGGACTAAACCAGGTCTAAACCAGGACTAAACCAGGACTAAACCAGGTCTAAACCAGGACTAAACCAGGTCTAAACCAGAACTAAACCAGGACTAAACCAGGACTAACCAGGACTAAAAACCAGACTAAACCAGGACTAAACCAGGACTAAACCAGGACTAAACCAGAACTAAACCAGGACTAAACCAGGACTAAACCAGGACTAAAACCAGGTCTAAACCAGGACTAAACAGGACTAAACCAGGTCTAAAACCAGGACTAAACCAGGTCTAAACCAGAACTAAACCAGGACTAAACCAGGACTAAACCAGGACTAAACCAGGACTAAACCAGGACTAAAACAGGACTAAAACAGGACTAAAACAGGACTAAACCAGGACTAAACCAGGACTAAACCAGGACTAAACCAGGACTGAACCAGGCTGCAGATCTGTCCAGGACTGTCCTGTGTCATTTGCAGATAAAGTTCAAGTCTGTAGGACCAGAGTCGACTTAAGACTCAGGACAGACGGTCGTCCATGTGTTTGCAGGTTTCATGCAGAAGACTCCATGGAGACTCGGGGAGGGCATCTGACACAGAGGGACATTTCACAACATGTTTGTACAGATCTAAACTGCAGGATCAGACATTTTTATGCAGAATAAGACGAGATTTTTTGTTGTTTGTTGGGAAAATGTGCTAGAATGTTCCAATAAAAGTCACATGGATGTCTGTGTTAAATGTATTTTGCAATGATTCAATTACAGGTTTTTTAATGACTAAAAACAAACTAATTCTTACGAGTGTCGCCTCTCCACAGATCTGGCTTGAAACGTGGCCTAGTGGAGTGTCATACTGAGGGTAAAGCACCGACAGGATTATTCAGTCTAAACGATTCTGAAACGTGCGACAGAAAGTGCAGACCTCAGACACGAGGAGAATCAGACGAGACTTTAACTCTCACTTGAGCAGGAGACGGCAGCGAAGAGACCGCACACCACAAGCTAACGGTCGTGAGCGCACCTCGTGTCTGCCGTTTCCCGTCTGGAGTCTCAGGGTGAGTCGTTTTACTCTGAACTGTTCCAGAGCAGTGCACTTCGAATTTAGTCCAAACTGTGTTATTATTATTGGTGAAATGTGGCGCAGTGGTTCAGATAAAAGCTTTAATGCGAAGAGATAAACAGGAAGTAGAGTCGCTATCGCTAATCTGCAGCAGCTGTAAACTTCATCAAACATATTTTCACTGAGGGCCACATCTGCAAAATGGCTGCCGTCAAAGGGTCACTTTTAACTCGTCACTTAACTGTTTCTGTATTTACTTATTCAGAGTTACAAATATTACATAAGTGTTTGTCTGTGTAACTGTATCTCCTGATAAAACGACATTTTAAGACCCATGAGGAGTTACCCTTTTTACGTTTAAAGGACACTTCAAACTGGAGAACAGCGCCCTCTTGTGGACTGGGGTCATTATTTGCAGAGGACACGTCTAATGGACAATACGGACGAGGACGAGGTGGTTTAACTTCACGACTTTACTGAGTGAGAACAAAGTCGCCTCAGAACTTTCACTATTTCCCGAGTTTGTATGTTGCTCGTCTCGCCGTCTGCCCCTGACGATCTGTTTTCTTGCGTGTTGCCGTGGTGATGTTTCGTGGTTACGATACGACACGAGGATCCTAAACCGGGTCACGCCTCCCTGAAGTCGGGAAGAATCAAATCAGGTCCAAAAATCGGGAAAATGACCCGGCCGTGTGTCGGGTTTTAGTCTAATCGACCCGAGACGACAGCGCCACCGTGAGGTCAAAGAGAGAATGACTCGTCTGCGGAGCCGTTTCCTGTAAACGACCATCACGCTGCAGCCAAACGTCTTTATCTGAAACACTTTATAAACTTAAGTAGATTCTGACTGAGATCGTCCTGGAATCAACAGTCAGCCGTTTCCTCACACGCCTCATAAGTCTCTCTCCCTCTTTTTCTCATCCCCCATTTATTTATACGACTCCTCCTCCACCTCCTATCTCCCGTCTTCTACCATCCCCCCTTTTCTCACCGTCTCACCTCCCTCCATCTTTCTTTTGCTTTCTCCTCTCACCCTCTTCCACCCCCGCTCCTCTACCTCCATCTTTCCCTCTCCTCCCCCTCTTCCCCTTCTCTCGCTCTCTCCCTTCATCTCTCCCTCTCCTCTCACCCTCTTCCACCCCCGCTCCTCTACCTCCATCTTTCCCCCTCTTCTGCTCCCCTCTTTCTCCCTCTCGCCCTCTTCCTCCCCCTCTCCTCTGCCCGCTTTTCTCCTCCCCTCCCTCTCTCCTCCCCCCCTTTCTTTCTCTCTCCCCACCCACCCTCCCCTCTTTTTACTCCCTCTCACCCCTTCACTCTCCTTCCCCGTCTTTCTCTCCCTTTTTCCCCTTCTCCCTCTCTCTCTCCCCCCTTTCCCTCCCTCTCCTTCTTTGTCTCCCTCTTTACCCCCTCCCTTCCTCCCTCTTTCTCTCCCTCTCTCCCCCTCTTTCTCCCACTCCCTCCCTCTTTTCCCCCGCTTCCCCCCTCTTCCCCCCCCCCCCCTCTTCTCTCCCTCTCCGTGAGTGATACAAGTGTGCCCTCTCTTCCTCTTCCTCTCCCTCTCCCTCTCTTCCCCCTTTCTCTCCCTCCCCTTCCCCTCTCCGTGAGTAATGCAAGTGTCCCCTCTCCCCCTCTCTTTTCCCTCCCTCCCCCTCTTTCTCCCCTTCTGAGTGATGTAAGTGTCTCTCCCCTCTTTCTCTCCCCCCCTCTCCTCTCCTCTCCCCTCTCTCCCCCCTCTCCCCCTCTGAGTGATGTAAGTGTGCCCTCTCCCCCTCTTTCTCCCCCTCTCCCTCTTTCTCCCTCAGTGATGTAAGTGTGCCCTCTCTCCCTCTTTCTCCCCCTCTCCCCCTCTCCCTCTTTCTCCCTCAGTGATGTAAGTGTGCTGTTCCTGAAACCCTGACATCAGAGCCTTCTTCCTGGATCAGTCTGAAGCGTTTCTCTCTCTCCTGCTCTCGTCCGGTCAGTGGCGGCGGCTCCGAGCAGCGGCGGCGTTTTTCACGTTCACTTTACGGTAACGGCGGGTCAGGCGGACGCGGCGAGAGCGACGAGTCTGTGGAAATGATGCTCACAACGTCCACAGATATTTTTACATTTAAACTGAAGAAAAAAAACGTCAGAGTTTAAAGGAGCAGGATCGAAACTGGACTTTTCAGACGTTTTAAATCGTTTTTTCCTCCTTAAAGTTACATTTAAAGTGATTCATCTCTGAGTCATTTTTAATCTAATGGCAACAAAAAAATAAGTAAAATAAGTAAATTCAGACGATAAACGATAAAACTGAAACTCACTGAGCAGATTTAAACCACAAAAACTATTTCAAATGTACAAAATCATGAGCTGAGATGAATAAACAGTGAAATCAAACACTTTTGTTCTTATTTTGTGTGTCATGAGTCAAACTAGTTATTGGATCAACCTTTTACAGCTTAAATCTTATTATACAGCCAAAAAACGACCAAAATTGTTCCCGTAGTGCAAAATAAAAAGTGCACAGATTGTTCCATGTGTCGTGGACTGAACGAGACGTCGATGGAGTGATTCTCTGAACAGGCCACGCCCACATTCTCCTCTTTATTTTAAGTGAGTGGCGTTTACGGTGATGTTCTGTAAAGAGGCACTTTTCCGCTCGTTTCTTTCATTAAAGCAGAAGAAACATTTACCTCATTAAACGTCGCTGTGATGGTTAAATGTGTCTGGGGAGTTTAAATCGTCCGTCGTCTGTTTTCTCTGCGCAGAAAACCAGCCGAGCAAAATGTCCGACGCGACGCAAAGATCGTTCTGCTGGGAAACCCTGACGCCATTTTTTATATTTTGAACTTGATTTATGTTCTTAAGTGATTATACTGCCTCATTTTGACTTTAACTCTGTTCCCTGACAGTGTATTCTCATTATGGAGCTGTAGGGGGAGCTCTGTCACTGAAAGTTACATAGTTCTGTTTCAGGAGAGCGATTTAAAATGTCCAAAATGCAAAATTATGATCCATGTTGTAGATTATTCTCTACAAGAGACAAAAGCATCAGGTGTTTTGTTTAAACATGTAAAATGGAGCCAAGTGAACAATGTTTATAGTGAACGATGTTCAGAGGTTCAAAGATGCCGCTCCTCCAGTCTCTTTGTTTTCAGATTATGCACCAGTAATTTTCTTGAGAAAATACTGCGAAAAACACATTTTCCCACAAAAACGTCCTGCCCCTGGTTTAATCATGTGTTAGTTATATTATATATATATATATATATATATATATATATATGTTACTGCAAATATTTCTACCTCCTGCATGGATCAATCGTGTTTAATCGTGTTACATAAACTCTCTCGTCGTGTTTAGTCGTGCGTTACATAAACTCTCTCATCGTGTTTAGTCGTGCGTTACATAAACTCTCGTCGTGTTTAGTCGTGTTTAGTCGTGTTTAGTCGTGTTTAGTCGTGCGTTACATAAACTCTCTCGTCGTGTTTAGTCGTGTTTAGTCGTGTTTAGTCGTGCGTTACATAAACTCTCTCGTCGTGTTTAGTCGTGCGTTACATAAACTCTCTCGTCGTGTTTAGTCGTGCGTTACATAAACTCTCTCGTCGTGTTTAGTCGTCGTGTTGCGTTACATAACCTCTCTCCTCGTACCTTTATACGGGTGAACCATCCCGTCCATCATGGAGACCGAGTCGTCGGGCTGAAGCTGCAGAGACACGTCGCTCACGGCCTCCACCAGATCAGAGAAGAAGTCCGCCACCTCGGCGCAGTCGTCCAGCAGCACGTAGCGGTCCTGTCGGTTGGTGAAGTACGACTCGCTCAGGTTCGCCCTGAGACGTGGAGGACAGAGGGTTTAGATCTACGACTCTGCAGTAGAACCGTGAGTGTTCACACCTCGTACCCGCTGATGATGACGCTGTCGTCAAACAGATAGACTTTAATGTGCTGGACTCCGATGGTTTCGTTGAATCTCTGAGGCACGAGGAGGCGGAGCAGCCCTCTGAGGTCGGGAGTGTGGTACAGAGACACTCTGACCTGAGACCAGAACCGAGACAAGAGCGGCAGCAGCATGGAGCGGGAGTTCTCCGAGCCTGAGGACAGAAGAACGAGCTGAAGGACACACTGAGTATCTGCTTTGCCTCTGCACACAGAGGTTCTCTGTGGAAAGACGATACATGTTTTTCGATGATCAGCAGACGTGTCGTTCGGGGCGTTTAAAGAGACTCTCGTCTCTCTTGTCTCAGCCGTGCAAAATGGCCAACCTGGGAAATCCTGGCACTTTTTTGGACAATTTTGATTTTGCAACTTTATATATGTTTTGATCTAATTATACTGACTCATTTTGATTATAAAAATAAAAGAGAAGTTTTAAAAAAATCACTTTTAACTCTGTTTCCTGACAGTGTATTCTCATAAGCGAGCTGTAGGGGGAGCTCTATCACTGAAAGTTACAAGTCGTTTTACTACAACAGAAGGATTTAAAATGTCCAAAATGCTAAATTATGATCTGCGCTGTAGATTATAACTCTACAAGAGTCAAAAGTATGAGATGTTTACTTAGAACAATCTAAAATGGAGCCAAAGGAACAGTGTTTACAGTGTGTGATGTTCAGTTTCAAAGATGGACGCTCCTCCGGTCTCTCTTTGTTTTTTAGACTATGCACAAGTCCTGCTCCAACCAGAAGAAGAAGAAGAAGAAGAAGTCCGAGTCTGGACCCAAACGACATGTGTCCAGTGGATAGTTTTTATAAGATGTTTTGTGTGATCACAACATACCGTATTTTCCGGACTACAGAGCTCATCTGATTAAAGCCGCATGCTTTAATTTTAGAGAAAAAAACTTGTACAAGCCGCAACGGATTTAAGCCGCAGGTTCCCACGAAGTAATATGAAAAATGAGTCAAAAAGGTTAATCTGTGAGGGACTAGTGCAGTTTTACATGTTTTTTACATGTGTATGAAGCTGCGTGTTCTGCGTCCTGATTGGCTAAAGGAGGTGTCGTGTTCTGCGTCCTGATTGGCTAAAGGAGGTGTCGTGTTCTACGTTCTGAACTAAAGGAGGTGTCGTGTTCTGCTTTAGTTAAAGGAGGTGTCGTGTTCTGAACTACGTCTGCTTTAGTTTGTGGATCAGTGACTCAGGAAACAGAACATTACGGGACATTACAGCGGCGCCAGGACGAAGAGGCGGAGTCAGAGGAGCTGAGAAACACACCTGCAGCAAAACATATATGTGGATGAGGGTTGTGAGTTGTGAGAGTGGCTAAATTGATCAGACAGTTTCATTGGACTCTGTGAAATACTCATCAGCTTTATTGGTCGACTGTTGCTGGGCTAAATGTTTTTGGCGCCACAAAAAAAAATGTATAAGCCGCACTGCACCATCAGCTGTTAAAAAGTAGAAAAAAGTAGCGGCTTGTAGTCCAGAAAATACAGTACACAGTGAGGAATTCTATGGTAGGAGTCTGAGTGAATATAAAGAGTCTGAGGCCGACCTCTGGATCCTCGTGTATAATCCAGCAGCACCGACACTTTGAGCTCAGAGCTGTTTTCCTGCGATCGCTCCAGAGCCTCCTCCATACAGTCCACCTACGACACAGGAAACACACCGGATTAAACTTTAAACAACACGGTTTTATTTATACAGCTCAGCACTACACGACCTTTGACCTGGATGTGTTTAAAACCTCCACTTTGACCTTTAAGTTTGTTGAAATCATTGCACAAGATCGAAAATTCCTCTGGTTTAGATTTGCAAATGTGCGGTTCAGGCTGAATTATTCACAGACGTGCCTTCGACCAGGTGCTCTTCACATCCACACAATCAAAGTAACAGCTAGCATAAACCGCTAGCATAAACCTGGTATCGCCTTATGTTGTTTTTGGCCCAGACGTAGCCTTGAACTTTAGCGTTAGCACGTAGCGAGTTAGCCCCACACCTGCCGCACTGTTTTCTCTCTCGCCCAAACACATATTATAGTATTACGTTTCAGCGGATTTAGTTAAAAAGTCCGAGCGATGTTGACTTTTTCGATCAGGTAATCCATCATCCTCTGGGCCTCGCAGCTATAATTAAGCACGTCCAAGTTTTACAGGCGCTTTTCAGTAAATCGTCCTGGTGGAGACGCGGGAGAAAGAGCTGGACTGAGGTTTTCGGGCTCGTTTTCAGAGTTTAAAAGAGAAAAAAAAAGGAGCGTTAGTGTTTAAGGCGAGCCGCGCGTTTAGCTTTGACCGCGGAGTTTGTTTGGGAACAGACGGTGACTCAGTGTTTCTATTATTTCGGGCAGATTTTGAGAGATTTTCGCTCACACCTGCACAGACGCGGCTCGTGATTAATGGAGCCTGGAGCCTGTGATTTAAAGGGTCCATATAATACAGTGTTATTCAGGCTTTTAAAACGACCTGGTTTTGGAGTTAAAATAACATGTACCTATGGAAAACAGCTTAAGGCGCCTTCCTCTCACTCAGGTTTTTTTTTTTTACTTGTTTTGGTGAAGTATCCGTGGTAAATATTTATCGGAGCTTTACACAAACTCATCAAGAGGCAGTTTGTGAGAAAAGTACAAAACCAAAACTTGGAAAATACAGGAAGCAGCGAGGTCATTGTTGGGTTTGGGACGTTTTCCTCTGGATTTCTTTAAATTTATGACTTTTTTTGTAGTATTTTTTCTGGTTTCGGGTCAAAAAAAGTCCTATTTTTTCCTGTAGATTTTGTCATTTCTAGTTGATCATTAGTTGATTTAGATTTTTTGCCTATTTCTGTTCATATTTAGTTAAGTTTTCAGTTCATGGTTCCGCTCCCGGTTCTCTTTGGCGTCCTCTTTGGCGTGCTCTTTGGCGTGCTCTTTGGCGTCCTCTGTGGCGTGCTCTTTGGCGTGCTCTTTGGCGTGCTCGCTTTCTGCCGGAATCCGCTCGCTCTCCTGTTCGCTGTGAGTCCTGAGTCTGACGCTGCCCCCTGCTGGCACACCTACGCTCCTTAGCTTTTCGTTAGCTAAGCTAACTTATTTTTGTTTGAACGTCCTGTTTTCGTTCTTTTGTTTTGTAATTTAGAGATAGTTTACGGGTTTTTTTCCTTTGTTACTTTGTTTTTTGGGAGTGTCACAGTGGGCGTGTCGCAGTGGGCGTGGCACAGGTGAAGGTGAAAACGGGGCTTTATTGGCAAAATGGCGTCTTGAAAATAGTGGATTAAAGATTAAACTCAAAAATGAATCATTCCAAATACAACTTCAGAGGCTCAATGAGAAGAAACGACGAGAACATGAGTCAAACTCAAGGCCCGCGGGCCAAATGTGGCCCTCCACATCATTTTATGTGGCCCCGACAAGGTAAATTAAAAGGTCTAATGGTCTTAAAATGTCATTTTATCAGGAGATACACAGTTACACAGGCTGATTTTTACATCTAGACAAATGCATAAACAATATTTGTAATTTGAATAAGTGATAAATACAGAAACAGTTAATTAACAAGTTAAAAAGTAGTTAGATTTATTTTACATCTGGCTCTTTGATGGCAGCCATTTTGCTGACGTGGCCCTCGGTGAAATTGTGTTTGACGCTCCTGGACTAGAACATGGATCAAATCTCTGAAAAGTGCTGCTCCACAGATAAACTCCAGAGCTCTTTACTCACTCACTTGCCAAACATAAAAAAAAAGTAACATTTGTCAGTTTGCCTGTGGTTTCAGAGCACGATTGCGAGATAGGGTCATTCTGTGTCTCACCAGCTCCTGCTCCAGTTGTCCCGTGCCGAGGTACAGAGACGCCATGACCACTCTCCTCTGAGCCGTCCTGATCCGAGCCTGAAAAACACACCGGGAAAAACAGAGTAAAGACCTGAAAACGACGGGGAAAACATCTGCGTTTCAACTGGACTAAACGTCGCTCTGGAGGATAAAGTCGCACCAGTGAAAAACACAGAATAATGAAGAAAAAAACATTTATTTCAAGTTATAATAATGAGAATAAAATGTGGAAGAACAGGCTGAATATCACTAAATCCACTGAATTCTTGAACGTTTTTTTAAATTATCGTAATGCGTAAATGTTAAATGTTCAGTGGCTCAGGGGGAGTAGATACTGGTACAAACAGCGCCCTCGTGTGGTCGTCACTGTGACAATAACCAATATATTTGAATAATTTCACATATAAGTCGCATCTGAGTATAAGTCGCCCTCGAAAAACTATGAAAAAGTGACACTTTTAGTCCAGAAAATACGGTAATTGTGATTTTTCTGACAGCACACAGGTTAGATTTGCGATTTATGTTTTATAAAAATAGATTTCTGTTCAAAGTTCCAAATGATTCTAGAAATGTAGGTACTGTATTTCGAAGCCGTTGCAGTTACAGGAGTAATATGTGTGTAACTACGCCAAAATAACAAGAAGTAGATCACAGAAAAGTAGATCCGGCCAGAGCACATGACCGACACGGACGACGTCTCCTTCACCTTTGACCTCCCCATGAACCTTTGAGAAAACAAGAGCCAGTGCGGTATCTATACACACCACAGGGGGGCGCCAGGCTAATGTCCAGAAACTACCGCCCACGGTCATTTTCAAGAGGAAGACTTTGCTAAAAGAAAAGTTTCCGGCCTCATCATCATCGAGGCTAAACCCAAAGGTCTGGACGGACGAGGAGACGACGAGCGAGGGGCTCGAGTGTCGTCCGAGCTTCAGGAGAGTCGAAATCGTCACTGAACGGCTACGTAAGAGCGACGAGACGGACGAGGATAATGACGAGAAGGATCCAGGCGGGTTTCGATTTGCTTAATGCGCCTTAGACGGTTTAAGAAGTGAACGAAGCGAGTGTGCGGCTTATGTAGGAGAATAGACCCATTCACTGACATAGCGCCTTGTGATCCGGTTTGTGGAGTTTAAAAACACAGTGGAGCACTTTTATATTACCACATAATGACATCACAAGGTGGAACAGAGATCAGGTTTGTTTGTGTGTTAAACATGTGTAAATGAAACAAAAAAAACACAACTCCAGGTCTGTTTGTGACGAGAAAACGACACTAAAACAACATAAAATAGTGTAATCTGGAGCTGGATTATGTGACTACTGCTGCACCTGGAATGTTACACGGTCTGGCATTAACCTTCTGAGAGTAAAGATAAGAAGGATAAGACACTAAACGAGCGTTCACACCCACACACACCCACGTCGGCACGAGTTTGAAGGATGGATGATGAGTCGGGAGGCGTCTGTAACATGAGCCAAATGGACATCCCAGAATCACAGAACATTAACAACACGTTACCGACAACACGCCACGCCCCCTTCTCCGTGTGCGAGACCGCAAAGTACCGCTTCAACAAGGACTGAACACGGCCCAAAGCAGGTCAAACCGGGGCTGAACAGGGCCAAACCAGGACAAGAGTCGAACCGGGTCAGACCGAGATCAAACCAGGACACAGACGATGCACAATACAGTTATGTTAATGATGAGTTTGAGAAATCAATCAAATCAAATCAAAATATAACGTACACACGATTTTAGTATGTTCTGACCTGGTTTAGTCCTGGTTTAGTCCTGGTTTAGACCTGGTTTAGACCTGGTTTAGTCCTGGTTTAGACCTGGTTTAGTCCTGGTTTAGACCCGGTTTAGTCCCGGTTTAGACCCGGTTTAGACCTGGTTTAGTCCTGGTTTAGTCCTGGTTTAGACCTGGTTTAGTCCAGGTTTAGTCCCGGTTTAGTCCCGGTTTAGTCCCGGTTTAGTCCCGGTTTAGACCCGGTTTAGACCCGGTTTAGACCCTGGTTTAGTCCCGGTTTAGACCGGTTTGGTTTAGTCCTGGTTTAGTCCTGGTTTAGTCCCGGTTTAGTCCCTGGTTTAGTCCTGGTTTAGTCCTGGTTTAGACCTGGTTTAGACCTGGTTTAGTCCTGGTTTAGTCCTGGTTTAGTCCTGGTTTAGACCTGGTTTAGACCTGGTTTAGACCTGGTTTAGACCTGGTTTAGTCCTGGTTTAGTCCTGGTTTAGTCACGGTTTAGTCACGGTTTAGTCCTGGTTTAGACCTGGTCTGGTCCTGGTTTAGTCCCAAGTCTAACCGGTTTAGACCTGGTGGTAGACCTGGTCTGGACCTGGTTTAGTCCCGGTTTGCCACAGTTTAGTCCCGGTTTGTGACCTGGTCTGGTCCTGGGTTAAGTCCCGTTTAACGTTTAGACCTCTTTTACACCTGGTCTGGTAAACTAACAGTTTATGACATCATCGTTTTAGTCCCGGTTTAGACGGGGATTAGAGTCGGTGGTTACAATCGTAATAACAGACCAAGTCTAACCCCAACCTCGTGGTGAGAGGGAGGACACAGCTGAACCCCTGTGCCCGACGCTCAGTTGTGCCCGACGTTAACGTTTTGACTCTTTTACGCCCGTCGCTCGGCCCAGTTATGACATCATCGTTTGAACCACAACGACGGAGATTAGAGTCGGTGGTTACAATCGTACAGTCAGACCGAAGTCACACGCCTCCAGAGTCTGACGCCCGGCCCGCCCGACGCCGTTTATGGACGTCCCTGCGGCCTTAGGCTCACCTTCGCTCAAACACACACACCTGCCTCACCTCGCCTCACAGAAACAGCTCATCTTGAACAGTTAGCAGCCGTCTGAAGTTAGTTTTTCGCAACTTTTAGATATTAGACAGAGTTTTGGTAGAGCTAACAACAACTAGCATGCTCACCGCGCACTTACAGACAGTACACAGTGGACTTATTAGAAAACAGGAGCTGCTAGGAGTCGTAGGAGTCCAGAGTTGTGGGAGTGAAGACGTCGGGTCAGACCTGAGTCCAGCAGGGATGAAGCTGGAGAAGAGACTTGGACGAGCAGAAAAACATCTTCACTCCCACAACTTTCTGACAGATCTTTGAATCTTCGTTTGACTTTTTACAAATGTGGCTCAAAACCATGGGAGAAAAGTGCAGCAGAGGCGCTTTGAGTCGTGTTCAGTGCTGCTTTGGCTCTGGTTTATTGCTGATTTTAATTTGCTGTGTCAGTTTGGCTCGTGGGAAACGAGATAGCAGATCGTTCTGGTTCCTCGCACGGTACCAGACTCATTCTTAGACGCTCATGTCGTGTCAGAAGCAGCTCCGTGTGTAAACTCCCCCCGCACCTCCGCTCTGTCTGTACTGGTTTAACTGCCTGACGTAACACTCTGGATTTGGTACATTTCACTTTGTTAAACAATGATGAAGAGAATCCCTGTAAACCACTTTTAAATACAAGAGAATTACAACAAAAACAGCCCAAATCTCCCCATTTTTGCAAAGAAAAAGAACTGAGGCCCAAAATATATCGCTCCTGATCAAAATGTTAAGACCAGGTGAAAAATTGCAAGAATTCATATTTTGCACTGTTGGATCTTAAGAAGGTTCTAAAAAATGGGAGTGAGACAAAAAAAAAATTTGAGTCGGTAATTTATTACAAACAACCATTAAACTGAAATAGGCTGTTCAAAAGTTTAAGTCCACATCAAAAAAAAAAAAAAAAAAAACTAGAATTTAAGTAACGTTTTCAAAAAAGGACTTCGCAATGAAGAAAATTGGCTTCACTAAGGACGTCCTCTGTCTGGATCTGGTGTCCAAACGTCCTTCACCGTCCAACCACGAATGTTCTGAGGTGGATTTAGATCAGGGGAACACGCAGGATGGTTCAAGAGAGCCATGTTATTTCTCTGAAGACGTCCTTTGTCAGGCGACGTCGTGAACTGCAGCGTTGTCCTGTTGAAAAACCCCGTCGTTACCTCACAGACGATGGTCTTCAGTCGTGAGGGACGCCCCTGAAACATCTCCACAGCCTCTGAAACAACCTGAAGCTCCATTGTTCCACTGAGGCAACTGAATCATGACGGCGCCCCCTGCCCTGTGCCATGAGGAAACATCTCAGGTGGATCTCCTTCTCGTGCCAGTGACCGTCAAGGATTAAAACTTTCTTCTACCTTTCAGTGTTTGAGTCTCTCGTGCAAACTCCAAATGGCAGTTTTGTGTCGTTGAAGGAGGAACGAGGTCTTTGAAGATGTTTTTTGTTCTTCAAACCTTCTCTCACAGATCTCGTTTAATGGTGATGGGACAGCAGCTGGCACCAGGGACGAGCTGGATTTGGGCCGAGGATTGTCCCGTGTCTTGAGGGACAGACAATCGGCCAGGGACATGTTCTTTTGGTTCTACCACTTGACTTTTTTCCCCATAAGCCTCAGGATGTTTTAAGAAGTTTAGAGGCTGATGCAGCTCAAAGATCTGACCACATTCAAAGACACAAAGATCTTTGTCCTTTTCCGTCAGGGGGTCGTGACAGTGTGGACATCTGATAGAACATGACACTGAATCCACATTTTGGCAAAGATTTGGGCTTTTAAAGCTGTCGTCTTAAACTTTTGATCAGCTGATGAACAGACTCTTTCAGTTTAATGGTTGTTTGTAATAAATTCCTGACTCAAATTTTTTTTTGTCTCTCATTTCTTCTTTTTTTATTTTGAAGCACGACTTAGAATAGACATGGTCAAACTACGGCTCAGGGGCCACACACGGCCCGTGGGGCTTATTAATCCGGCCGAACGTGACCAAATTATATTAAAATAATTCAGGGTAAACCTTGTTCAAAGTTTTTCCTCTGTTTTTATTTAACTGGAATTTAATAAATAAATTTTGAATTTAATTAATGCATTTGGAAAACAATTTGTACAATATCTCCTGGCCCCGCCCCTCACTGTGGCCCCGCCCCTCTGTCACATTTAGACCCACTGTGGCCCCGCCCCTCGGTCACATTTAGACCCACTGTGGCCCCGCCCCTCGGTCACATTTAGACCCATGTGGCCCGAGTGTCACACAGTTTGGTCCCTGAACCTTTTTAAAATCCAACAATGCAAAATGTGAATTCTTCTTTTCCCCTGGTCTTTAAATTTTGATCATATTTGAACGATATCTGTGTGTAAGTATAAATCGATAAAGTGATGATCGTGATTATCGTGATCAGTCAAACCAACACTAGACCACGTTAAAGCAGCTCGACCTCATTTTTCTCATGTGACTGAACGAGCAGGTCTGGACGTCAAAATAAATCCTCTGTATCCTCTCTATGGTCCAAAGTTAAATTCACTCACTTTACGCTCTCTGAACATCCTAAGGATTCACCATGATGAGTTTATAAGCTCGAGATCGGTCATAAACTTTCGAACATTCATCTTACAAGGTGAAAGATTTACTGTGATGACAAAACTCCACTGTGGTCTGTGAAAGCTCTTATAAACTCATCGTGGTGAGTAGTTAGGATGTTCTGAATGCACACAGTGAGTGAGGAGTGACTTGCGGCTGTTTAAAATGAGCTGGTTCTGTTTGTACTTGATGTCGAGTGTTAAAAACGAGACTTTCACTCGACTCCCACCTTCATGGTCTGGTAGAACTGGTCCGGGGAGCTGAGGATGTGCACGTGCGTCCCCGGTACTCGGAACGCCGGGACGTGCTGGGACATCCACGTGAAGTGAGGACAGGGGCCGTCGCTGGAGCCCTGCGCCCCGGCCGAGCCCTGCGTTCTGGGGACGCGTCGGGGGGCGGGGTCGGCCTCGGCCAGGAGAGGAGCCAAGAGCAGGACGGACGACCTGGAACGACAAAGGAAACGTGTGAACGAGGGTCAAACTTTCAGCAAATACAGAGTTTTATATCAGATCTGACTCATATTTGAACCACACAGACGCGGCTCTATGACGGCGGATGAACCGATCCACCTTCTCAGTTCTGATACTAGAGATTTAAGTATCTGTCCACACGATACCGATACCTGAGACTGACAACAGCTTTTATTTCCTTTAAGCTAAAATAAGAAGATAAGTAACTACAGAACAGCTCTATCGAGAACAGGCAATGGTGGCTCCTCACACTGCGGCTCTTTCGTCCTCACACTGCGGCTCTTTCGTCCTCACCCTGCGGCTCTTTCGTCCTCACCCTGCGGCTCTTTCATGGCTCTTTTCTCCTCACCCTGCGGCTCTTTCGTCCTCACCCTGCGGCTCTTTCATGGCTCTTTCGTCCTAACCCTGCGGCTCTTTCCTCCTCACCCTGCGGCTCTTTCGTCCGTCCTAACACACTGCGGCTCTTTCCTCCTCACACTGCGGCTCTTTTCCTCCTCACCCTGCGGCTCTTTCGCTCCTCACCCTGCGGCTCTTTCGTCCTCACCCTGCGGCTCTTTCGTCCTCACACTGCGGCTCTTTCGTCCTCACCCTGCGGCTCTTTCGTCCTCACCCTGCGGCTCTTTTTCATGGCTCTTTTCTCCTCACCCTGCGGCGGCTCTTTCGTCCTCACCCTGCGGCTCTTTCGTCCTCATGGCTCTTTTCGTCCTAACCCTGCGGCTCTTTTCCTCCCCTCGCCCTGCGGCTCTTTCGTCCTCACCCCCCGCGGCTCTTTCGCCCTCACCCTGCGGCTCTTTCGCCCTCACCCTGCGGCTCTTTCGCCCTCACCCCGCGGCTCTTTCCTCCTCACCCTGCGGCTCTTTCGTCCTCACCCCGCGGCTCTTTCGTCCTCACCCCGCGGCTCTTTCGTCCTCACCCCGCGGCTCTTTCGTCCTCACCCCGCGGCTCTTTCCTCCTCACCCTGCGGCTCTTTCGTCCTCACCCTGCGGCTCTTTCCTCCTCACCCTGCGGCTCTTTCCTCACCCCTCACCCGCGGCTCTTTCCTCCTCACCCTGCGGCTCTTTCCTCCTCACCCTGCGGCTCTTTCGTCCTCACACTGCGGCTCTTTCCTCCTCACACTGCGGCTCTTTCCTCCTCACCCTGCGGCTCTTTCGTCCTCACCCTCGGCTCTTGCATGGCTCTTTTGTTAACCCTGCGGCTCTTTCGTCCTCACCCTGCGGCTCTTTCATGGCTCTTTCGTCCTCACCCTGCGGCTCTTTCGTCCTCACCCTGCGGCTCTTTCATCCTCACCCTGCGGCGCCGTGTGTCTTGGGAAAATAGTAATAGTATTTAATTGAAGTGTATTTTATTTATTCGTTTTTAATTGTAGTTTAAATCTGACGATCACTGTCATCTTGAAATATTAAAATAAAATTACATATTATTATTTTTTAATCACTCAAAATAAGCGTCACACTGGCAGAAGCCGGTTTACCCGCCAAAAACACCATTTATTCTCCAAGTCGCTCAAAGCACAAAGGCGACGTCAGGATCATTTAAGTTCAGATTTTTAATTCAGCTCAGAGCGTTTGGTTTTTTGTTTTTTAAGAGTTGAAAATGTGGATACAGACGTTTGTTTAATGCCATCCTGTGGAATATTACAGTGGAGTGTTTCCGTTGACACCCTGGTTCCTGCCCTCTGCTCACGTCTGTTTTAAGTTTGAATAAAAGGACTAATCAGGCGTCATTATAAAAACACAAAAGGAGCAGAGTCACTGAACCGAGCACCTCCTGAAAACACGAAATACCAGCCTCGGTTTTTCATTTATCAAAAAGAACAAACACTCTCCTTATTCAACCCTTTTGTCGTCAGGAAGCAGAGAAATTAACAAGTCATGATGATTTTGTGTTTTCGACAGTTACAGCGTTTGGCCACTAGGGGGAGAAACAAACAGACGTGTGGAGTTTAAGGTGAAGATAAAGTTTCCTCAGACAGACCTGGAGCTGTGTGTTTCACATGTTTTATCAAAAAGAAAAAACACTCTGCAGATTTACGTCTGAAGAACTGAAAAACACATGATGTTTTTGTGTTGTGACAGTCACAGCGTTTGGCCACTACAGAACAAACAGACGTGTGTTTTTAAGGTGAAGATAAAGTTTCCTCAAGAATCACAGGATGGAGCTGTGTGTTTCACATGTTTAAGAAAAAAACCTGCAGATTTACGCTGAGACTGAAAACACTCTGTTCCACCTTGTGATGTCATCATGTGGTGATACAGGAAGTGCTCCACTGTGTTTTTAAACTCCATCATTTTAGTCCGGGAATTTCTTTCTGTCCTTTTTTTATTAACTTTCCTCCATCTCTGTTTTTTTTTTTACTACACCCCCCTTTCTCTCATTATCCCTCCTTTCCTCTTTCTCCCTCTCTCTGTCCTCTTCCATCCCTTTCTCTCTCTCTCTCCCTCTCTCTCCCCCTCCCTCTCTTTCTCACTGTCTCTTTCTCTCTCCCTTTCTCTTTCTTCTCTCTCTCTCCCCCTCTCTTCCTCTCTGTCCATTTCTCCCTTTCTCTCCCCCTCTCTCTCCCTTTCTTCCTTTCTTTTTCTTTCTCTCTCTCCCTCACTTTCTTTTCTCTCTCTCTCTTTCTCTCCCTCTTCCCTTTCTCTCTCTCTCTTCTCTCCCTTTCTCTCTCTCATCACTCTTTTTTCCTCGTTCTTCTCTTTCTTCATGTGGATCATTTCATCTCTGGAGTTGTCACTTATCTCGACTGAACTAAAGATAAAAGGAGATGTTCACTTGATGACATCACAAGGTGGAACAGAGCGTTTTGAGTTTTGCAGATGTTATACTGATACTAAAGTGCGACTCAAACGTGTGAATGAAACAAACACGACTCCGGTTTAGAACATGACTTAGATGTTCCAGGTCAGCTCTGTGGACCGGTGACCTCACTCACAGGTTTAATGCTCTACTGTGGGATTTTCTGAGCAGAGTAATGAGAGCCCAGCAGGGGGCGTAACTTTTAAAGTATCGTAACAGGAGACGGTGAAAAACACTCGTCTAATCTCTCGTCTCGAAGGGTGTTTCCCGTTTTTGAACAGTCGGGTTAAACATGTGAGCTGCAAACTGAAACCGAGCAGAACCAGGGTTTTGTGTCGGATCTGGGACATTCTGAGCTCAGAGAAAAGTACGACAGAAAACATTTCCCATAATCCACCACTGCACGGCCCAGATTCAGCCTTTGTCCCTGAACAAAAGAAATGTGCAACACGAAGAGACTCAAGACGCTCACAGCTTCAACCGCCCAGATTCAACTCATCACCCCCGAGAGTCCAGGGTTTAGAGAGTCCAGGGTTTAAGTCCAGGGTTTAGAGAGTCCAGGGTTTAGAGAGTCCAGGGTTTAGAGAGTCCAGGGTTTAAGTCCAGGGTTTAGAGAGAGAGTCCAGGGTTTAGAGAGTCCAGGGTTTAGAGAGTCCAGGGTTTAGAGAGTCCAGGGTTTAGAGAGTCCAGGGTTTAGAGAGTCCAGGGTTTAGAGAGTCCAGGGTTTAAGTCCAGGGTTTAGAGAGTCCAGGGTTTAGAGAGTCCAGGGTTTAGAGAGTCCAGGGTTTAGAGAGTCCAGGGTTTAGAGAGTCCAGGGTTTAGAGAGTCCAGGGTTTAGAGAGTCCAGGGTTTAGAGAGTCCAGGGTTTGGTCCAGGGTTTAGAGAGTCCAGGGTTTAGAGAGTCCAGGGTTTGGTCCAGGGTTTAGAGAGTCCAGGGTTTAGAGAGTCCAAGGTTTAAGTCCAGGGTTTGAGTCCAGGGTTTAGAGAGTCCAGGGTTTAGAGAGTCCAGGGTTTAGAGAGTCCAGGGTTTAAGTCCAGGGTTTGAGTCCAGGGTTTAAGTCCAGGGTTTAAGTCCAGGGTTTAGAGAGTCCAGGGTTTAGAGAGTCCAGGGTTTAAGTCCAGGGTTTAAGTCCAGGGTTTAGAGAGTCCAGGGTTTAGAGAGTCCAGGGTTTAAGTCCAGGGTTTAGAGAGTCCCAGGGTTTAGTCCAGGGTTTAGAGAGTCCAGGGTTTAGAGAGTCCAGGGTTTAGAGAGTCCAGGGTTTAAGTCCAGGGTTTAAGTCCAGGGTTTGAGTCCAGGGTTTGAGTCCCAGGTTTGAGTCCAGGGTTTAAGTCCAGGGGTTTAAGTCCAGGGTTTAAGTCCAGGGTTTAAGTCCAGGGTTTGGTCCAGGGTTTAAGTCCAGGTTTGAGTTTGAGTCCAGGGTTTGAGTCCCAGGGTTTGAGTCCAGGGTTTAAGTCCAGGGTTTGGTCCAGGGTTTAAGTCCAGGGATTAAGTCCAGGGTTTAAGTCCAGGGTTTAAGTCCAGGGTTTAAGTCCAGGGTTTGGTCCAGGGTTTAAGTCCAGGGTTTAAGTCCAGGGTTTAAGTCCAGGGTTTGGTCCAGGGTTTAAGTCCAGGGTTTGAGTCCAGGGTTTAAGTCCAGGGTTTAAGTCCAGGGTTTAAGTCCAGGGTTTAAGTCCAGGGTTTGGTTCAGGGTTTGGTCCAGGGTAGGGTCCAGGGTTTGGTCCAGGGTTTGGTTCAGGGTTTGGTCCAGGGTTTAAGTCCAGGGGTTAAGTCCAGGGTTTAAGTCCAGGGTTTTGGTCCAGGGTTTGGTCCAGGGTTTAGGTCCAGGATCTCAGTCCCAAGTTTCAGTCCCGGGTTTTAGTCTAGTCCCGGCTTTTAGTCCCGGGTTTTAGTCCCAGGTTTCGGTCCAGGTTTTAGTTCCGGTTTTGGTCCTGGGTTTCAGTCCAGGGTTTTAGTCTAGTCATAGATTTCAGTCCCGAGTTTCAGCCCCAGATTTTAGTCCGGGGTCTTAGTCTAGTCCATGGTTATAGTCCAGAGTTTTAGTCCCAAGTTTAAGTCCCGGGTTTTAGTCTAGTCCCGGTTTTTAGTCCAGGTCCGGGTTTTAGTGGATGTTAGTTTTAGTCCAGGTTTGTAGCATGTTCCACAGTATTACATTCAACCTATTAATCTCCATGGAGACAAGCAGGGCAGGAGACACCACTAAACACAGGTCAGATCTGTGGAGAGGCGACCCCACCCCAAGTCAGGAAGTAGTCTGGGGAAAATTCATGGCAGACTCCAGAAAAGTGACACAGTGCCTCTTTAAAAAGCCAAGTAAACCATCCAGACAGCAGTAAAATACATGTTAAATGAACTCAACAGAAGCAGGTTTAATGCTTCACTGTGGAACATCCCTGAAAACTCAAACACATCTCCATGGAGACAAACAGGTCGCACCGGAAAAGCTACATAATCCACCTTTAACTAAGAAGAAGAAGAAAGAAAGTGACCAAAGACACATGACCTTCTGCAGAACCAAAACACCCAAAAATGCAAATGGACTTTTCTTGGATGAAAACATGAAGCAAACAGAAAAATCACAGCTTCAGGCCCGAGTCCAAACCCACAGCAGCCGGGGAAGTCCCTGTTTGTCCCACAATACTCGCTCCATCGTGAGTTTATTTATGCGGCTTTATTTCAGCGCCATAAAACGATAGCGCCTGGTCAAACATTCGCCCGGGTCTGTTTTGGACATAAACTTACGTAACATGAGGTGTAAAGTGTTCGTGTGATTATGGAGAAGACGGGAAGAGGAACCAGATAAGACGCCGGGTTTGGTTTGAGAAGAGCCGTAAAAGGAGGTCGTTAAGATAATGTTTCAGAGAGAGTTTATTTCTATATTACATTTAAAACGACTTCAGATGGACCAAAGTGCTGCACATAAAAGTCGACATAAAACAATATACAGATAAAGAACAATCAAACAACAATGTCCTGTTGAGTATTAAATGCCAGGGAGAAGACGGGGTTTCACACTGGTCTTAAATCTGTTCTGTAACTGGACTTTTCACATGTTTTAACCATGTTCACGTTGTTTCTTTCATGTTTGAGTAATATTTAATCACTTATTTTCAAGACGCCATTTTGTCAATCAACTCCCATTTTCACCTCCACTGTGACACGCCCCCTCCTGTGACACGCCCGCTGAGACACGCCCCCTGTGACACGCCCGCTGTGACACGGCCCCTGTGACACGCCCCCTCCTGTGACACTCCCGCTGCGACGTGCCCGCTGCGACACGCCCGCTGAGACACGCCCCCTGTGACACGGCCGCTGTGACTCGCCCGCTGAGACACGCCCGCTGAGACACGCCCCCTGTGACGTCCGCTGAGACACGCCCGCAGTGACACGCCCGCTGAGACACGCCCGCTGTGACACGCCCCCTGTGACACGCCCGCTGAGACACGCCCGCTGTGACACGCCCGCTGAGACACGCCCCCTGTGACACGCCCCCTGTGACACGCCCGCTGAGACGTCCGCACTTTCTTCTCCAGTTTTATTTTCTTAATTGTTGATACTTGTAGGATTCTGCAGCGTTGCATCGTCATTTTGGTCCAAATGTAAAAAAATGTGCTGCTGTAGTGTGATGCCTCTGTCCATAGGGGGCGCTACAGCCTGCAGCGCTTTGTTGTGATGACGTGGTTGTTTTTTAGCTGAATATTGTGGTTTAAAATGTGTAAATTATAACAGAATGATCCACAGAGTCAGAGTACTGTGTTCTTTAAAACTACGTTAACGCCTGAGAGGATCTGACAGGCAGAGGGCGCTGTTCCATAGTCTGGACACCGCCACAGAAAAGGCTCTGTCACCTCTGCTCTCTAGGTTTGGGCACAGACATTAAAAACATGTCTATAGTCTGGACATTTGTTGTTTTATCCGTTTAAAGAGGCGACATTTTGCAAAATTTTGGAGTTTTCTACACGACTCCACAGTTGGACAAAAGAAGTGCTGCTGATCGATTAGTCAAGTAAAAAAAGGGGGTATGACAACAGCTCTTAAACTATTACGTATCTGTATGTATCTGACCCAAACTGCACTTACAAGAGTACACCTGCAGGGGGAGTTCATGCAAAAACTGACGTATTTTCAGGACTATAAGTCGCACTTTTTTCATAGTTTGGCCGGGGATGTGACTTATACTCAGATGTAATTTATACGTGAAATATGTTTGTTTTTTTCATCATTATTATGCATTTTTTGGCCGGTGCGACTTATACTCCGACTCTTGTGCGGCACAGATTGTCATTGTGTCCTTGGGCAAGACACTTAACCCCACTCGCCCCAGTGTCTGTTTGCACTGGTGTGTGAATGTGTGAGTGGTTCATTGATGTAAAACACTTTGAGCCTTGAACGTGGAAAAGCGCAACATAAAAATCTGACGTTAAATCATGAGTTTAATCTGGATTTTTACATAAATGTCAAAAATACCAAATCTTCAGCTCACTCACTCCTCAGGGTGGAACAATAAGGAATATTTATCGTGATAAAAAGGGTCGACAATAATCGTTTGTGGGACATGTTATATAATCGTGATAATCGCCAACAAAGATAATCACCGTTAGAGGGGGGCCATGTGAGGCTTATTGACCCAGGCCCCCAAATCTGAGTGGACGGCCCTGCTCGTCCAGAATATTCTCTGTTAAAGTCGTAATTATTCGTATCCATAACAACTTTACTCATTATCGTGACATAATCGCATCCCAGGCCTCCTCATTTCTACTTTCTGCTGTTTTTTGGGGGTTGACTGAGGCTCCATCGACTAAACGACCACAGCCGTAAAAAAAAACTAATTACTATTTCTGAATAACTGCTTTTGCACATTTTGGTTGAGACGTGCGGTAAACCCATAAAACACACAGCTGGTTATAAGGTCATTATTTTATCAGCGAGTTTGGTATGTCCTCGTGGTATTTCTAATCATGTGATACTTTTAAATGATCCTCGTTAAATGGGTCAATTCAATTTACCAGAAACAGACATGGGCGTCTATTTAAAACAATACATCCTTGTTCCTTGTAACAAACACTACGGAACTTTTCTGGTCGGGTTCAGTCACAATCTCGATTAAACTTCCTTGTCTGGGATGTTCCATAGTGTGACTTTAAGGGAAAATATCTGTTTCTGACAAATATTGAGACTGGGTTTTGCAATTTATGGTTTAATAAAAGGATTGAAGAAGAAATTACAAAAAAAATAAATAAAACAAATATGACCTGGCGAATGTTTGAACAGATGTAAAGTACAGTATTCTCAGTTTTTTTGAGGAATAAGACCCGATGGAGACACAGGGAGGATATTTTCATGGAGGAAATTATAGTACTTTATAAAATTGCAGTACATATCCATCTTGTATTTATTAAATTTGAGTTTTTATTGCTCAAAAATACCGTCAAAAACATGCACTGTTACTGTGCACACTCGCCTCTCCACAGATCTGACCTGGTCCAGCCACGTAACTCGGTTCTCTGCGTGCTGACAGATACGTTAGTTTAATGCTACACTGTGGAACATTTCAGGTAAAGTAATAATCTTCATGGAGACGAGCTTCTATCAGGAAGGTTCCGTTTAAATTTCAAATACTGAACATGTTTTTCTGGTCGAAGGCTAAATTTCTTAACGAATTTGCATAATAAAATTAGCAAAAATATAAAGTATATTTCACTGGTTGAATTTAAAAACAGAAATGTCATTAGATCCAGATGAACCACGCCTGTTTCTTGGTATCGCTTGGCACGGTTCAGTTTGTCTTGGCTCAAACTTTCATCTGGTGCCAGTGAAAACTTCCTGTTTTATTTATAGAGCTGCACAACCGGCCGAAGCCCTTTATCGTTAATTAAGAAACAATAGAAAACAGTTATTTTAAGCCACATGTTAATCTTGTTCATTTAAACCAGTGCGTTAAAGGTTATGTAAAAAAAAACAAAAAACACCAAAGTGCTTCCATGATGTCACTGGATCGAGACATTACGCATTATTATTTAATCTAGTTTGGCTCGGAGTTGCCATAGCGATACGTTTAATTCTGATAAAAATGAATTTCTGTTGTTCAAGAATCTGTGTCAAGATTATATGAGCAAAATAGTTCTGATCATTCACGTCTAGGGTTGTCAAGATCATAACCGAGAGGAGACCAAGAACGTAACCGAGAGGAAAACAAGCACGAGAGGAGGAAACCAAGCACGAAACCGAGAGGAGACTAAGAACGTAACCGAGAGGAAACCAAGAACGTAACCGAGAGGAAACCAAGAACGTAACCGAGAGGAAACCAAGCACGTAACCGAGAGGAAACCAAGAACGTGACCGAGAGGAAACCAAGAACGTGACCGAGAGGAAACCAAGAACGAAACCGAGAGGAACCAAGAAACCGAGAGGAAACAAGAACGTAACCGAGAGGAAAACAAGAACGTAACCGAGAGGAAACCAAGAACGTAACCGAGAGGAGAAAGAACGTAAGAAAACCAAGAACGTAACCGAGGAAACCAAGAACGTAACCGAGAGGAAACCAAGAACGTAACCGAGAGGAAACCAAGCACGTAACCGAGAGGAAACCAAGAACGTAACCGAGAGGAAACCAAGAACGTAACCGAGAGGAAACCAAGAACGTAACCGAGAGGAAACCAAGAACGTAACCGAGAGGAAACCAAGAGAGGAAACCAAGAACGTAACCGAGAGGAAACCAAGCACGAAACTGAGAGAAAACCAAGAACGAACCGAGAGAAAAACCAAACACAGAACCGAAGTAACCGGAAACAAACGTAACCGAGAGGAAACAAAAAAAACGTAACCGAGAGGAAACCAAGATCACGTAACCGAGAGTAAACCAAGCTCGCAGCCAAAGAAAACCAAGCACGTAACCAAGGAACCAAGATTATATGGAAACCAAGAACGTAACCGAGAGGAGACCCAAAGAAAGAACGTAACTGAAACAAAGCACTTAAAACCAAAAACAGAACCGAGAGGAAACCCAAGAGGAACCAAGAAACTGAGAGGAAACCAAGCACAGACCGAGAGGAAACCAAGAAGAACATAACTGAGAGGAAAAACAAAACGTAACCGAGAGGAAACCAAGAACGTAACCGAGAGGAAACCAAGCACAGAAGAAGGAAACAAACCTCGTAAGCATGGAGACCAAGATCGTAACCAAAAAAAGCTAAGCTCGTAATGAAGGAAACCAAGATCACAACCAAGTAAACCAAGCTCGCAGCCAAAGAAACCAAGCACGTAACCAAGGAAACCAAGATTATATGGGCAAAATAGTTCTGATTATTTATGTTTAGGATTGTCAAGAACGCAACCAAAGAAATGAAGCACGTAACCAAAGAAACAAAGCACTTAAACCAGAGGAAACCAAGCATGTAACCGAGAAGAAACCAAGAACGTAAACCGTAAGAGGAAACCAAGAACGTAACCGAGAGGAAACCAAGCACGTAGAACCAAGATTATAAACCATAGCACATTTACTCAGGGAGAACCAAGCACATAAATGAGAGTAACCAGAGAACCAAGCACTGTAACCAAGAGGAAACCAAGCACGTAACCAAGAGGAAACCAAGCACAGAACCAAGAGGAAACCAAGCACGTAACCGAGAGGAAACCAAGCACAGAACCAAGAGGAAACCAACCACGGAACCAAGAGGAAACCAAGCACATACTCAAGGAAACCAAGCACATAACCGAGAAGAAACCAAGCATGTAACCAAGAGGAAACCAAGCACAGAACCAAGAGGAAACCAACCACGGAACCAAGAGGAAACCAAGCACATACTCAAGGAAACCAAGCATGTAACCAAGAGAAAACCAAGCATGGAAGAAGGAAACAAACCTCCTAAGCATGGAGACCAAGATCGTAACCAAAAGAACCTAAACTCATAACCAAGGAAACCAAGATCATAAGCAAGGAAACCAAGCTCGCAGCTAAGGAAACCAAGATCGAAATCAAGGAAACCAAGCAGTAGGCCTGTCACAATAACCCATATTGAAGCACAATATATTGCTACAGTGATTTATTTTATTCTTGGTATCTTTTGGCATGGATCAGGTTTGTCTTGGCTCAAACTTTCATCTGACCAGTGAAAGCTTCTTGTTTTATTTATAGACCTGCAGAACCAGCCCGAGGAATGCCTTGTGCGGAGGAAGTCCCATTATCATTATCATTAATTAAGAAACAATAGAAAAGCCGCGCATCACATGTTAACCCTGTTGATTTAAACCAGTGCGTTAAAGGTTACATAAAAAAAAAAAACGCCAACGTGCTTCCATGATGTCACTGGATCGAGTCATTACGCATTATCATTTAATCTGGTTTGGCTTGAAGTTGCCATCGCGATACATTTTATTCTGATGAAAGTGTTGGTTATGGTTATATGGGCAAAATTGTTCTGATAATTCACGTCTTGGCTTGTCAAAAGTGTCAAAAACCTACCTGGACGACTGAGGGATGACACAGATATAAGACACGTGGGAATAGAAAACGTTTAATGTGGAAAATCGGTCTGCTGTCCAAAGAAAGAGTATTTTTTTATTAGTATCGTGACAGCTTTGTTTCAGTTTGGTCCATTGTAAATAGCAGTAACATTTAGGCTGTAGTTGACACAAGATATTTTTGGCGAACTAAAGACACTCCCTGAGCGTTGGGTGGAGCTGTAAGTACTGATCATCTTCAGAACTGAAAAGGCAGATGAAACTGTTCCAAACTACACCTGTCTCACTCCATGGATTCTGCTTCTGCTCATCTCATCAACTCGACTAATACAAACCTGGTTAACCAAGACGCTATCGGCCGATTAATCGACTTCACAAACACAATTCAATATTGCCACATAATGAAATAACAGATTTGTTTTAAACACTGAAAGATATAAAACAAAAGCCCCGCTCACACATGCACAGTCCCAGAACACTACCGGAAAACTAAGCACGTAACCGAGAGGAAACCAAGCACGTAACCGAGAGCAAAACCAAGAACGTAACCGAGAGAAAAACCAAGCACGTAACCGAGAGAAAACCAAAAACGTAACCGAGAGAAAACCAAAACGTAACCGAGGGGAAACCAAGCATGTAACCGAGAGCGTAACCGAAAACCAAGCACGTGACAGAGGAGACCAAGCAGGTAACTGAGAGGAAACCAAGCACGTAACCGAGAGCAAAACCAAGCACGTAACCGAGAGAAAACCAAGCACGTAACCGAGAGCAAAACCAAGAACGTAACCGAGAGGAAAACCAAGAACGTAACCGAGAGGAAACCAAGCACGTAACCGAGAGGGAAACCAAGTACGAAACCGAGAGGAAACCAAGTACGTAACCGAGAGGAAACCAAGTACGAAACCGAGAGGAAACCAAGCACGTAACCGAGAGCAAAACCAAGCACGTAACCGAGGGGAAACCAAGCACGTAACAGAGGAAACCAAGCACATAACTGAGAAGAAGTCAAGTACGTAACCAAGAGGAGACCAAGTATGTAACCGAGAGGAAATCAAGCACGAAACCAAGGCAAAAACAAGCATAACCGAAAGAAACCAAGCTTGTAACTGAGAAACTAAGCTCATAACCATGAAGACCAAACTCGTAACCAAAGAAACCAAGAGCGTAACCAAGGAAAGCAAGCAGTAGGCCTGTAACGATAACCAATTTTAAATTTGAATATGTTGCCGAGTGAACCACCTTTTAAATACTCAGTGTAATTAAAGGTTTGAGCTGCAACCGCAGAAGAAGGAACCAATAATTAACCAATAATTAGCCACAAATGTTACGCAACTCTCTGCTACTGTTCAAATCTGATCATATCACAGCTTCAGTAACACAAATCTCCCCAGTATTGCAAAGAAAAAAATACACACGATAAATACTGAGCCCCACAATATATCGTTCCAGTTTTCATTTATAGAACGATAAGTCGCTGTCATCATTATTGTGACGGGGTAAGCGGCGATACCGGCAATACTCGGATACTTCTCACATACAACTCTCTGCATAATCCAGGAAAGAGTCAGATCAAAAATCCAGAAAAATCAGTTCTGGACTCGTTCACACGTGACCCTCGTTCACACGTGACCCTCGTTCACACATGACCCTGTTCTGGACTCGTTCACACGTGACCCTCGCTCACACGTGACCCTCGTTCACACGTGACCCTGTTCTGGACTCGTTCACACGCGACCCTCGTTCACACGCGACCCTGTTCTGGACTCGTTCACACGCGACCCTCGTTCACACATTCATTCACACATGACCCTGTTCTGGACTCGTTCACACGTGACCCTCGCTCACACTGACCCTCGTTCACACGTGACCCTGTTCTGGACTCGTTCACACGTGACCCTCATTCACACGTGACCCTCGTTCACACGTGACCCTCGTTCACACGTGACCCTCGTTCACACGTGACCCTCGTTCACACGTGACCCTCGTTCACACGTGACCCTCGTTCACACGCGACCCTCGTTCACACGCGACCCTCGTTCACACGTGACCTGTTCTGGACTTGTTCACACGTGACCCTGTTCTGGACTCGTTCACACGTGACCCTCGTTCACACGTGACCCTCGTTCACACGTGACCCTCGTTCACACACGCGACCCTCGCTCACACGTGACCCTGTTCTGGACTTGTTCACACGTGACCCTCGTTCACACGCGACCCTCGCTCACACGTGACCCTGTTCTGGACTCGTTCACACGTGACCCTCATTCACACGTGACCCTCGTTCACACGTGACCCTCGTTCACACGTGACCCTCGTTCACACGCGACCCTCGTTCACACGTGACCCTCGTTCACACGTGACCCTCGTTCACACGTGACCCTGTTCTGGACTCGTTCACACGTGACCCTCGTTCACACGTGACCCTGTTCTGGACTCGTTCACACGTGACCCGACCCTCGTCACACACGTGACCCTGGCTCACACGTGACCCTGGCTCACACGTGACCCTCGCTCACATGTGACCCTCGTTCACACGCGACCCTGTTCTGGACTCGTTCACACGTGACCCTCGTTCACACGTGACCCTCGTTCACACGTGACCCTCGTTCTGGACCCTCGTTCACACATGACCCTGTTCTAGAAAAAATGCAGGTGAATTCCCAGGTCAGGCTGCACGTGTGACACAAACGTGACCTTTACTTTGACAAATGCTCCAGTTTGTGTGAATTCTCCGACACAATGAGACTCCAGTCGTCTCATCTACAAACGACGTTTACACCCAATTTAAACGCAGACGACACCTAAACAAGAACAGACGGATGAGCCACACCTAAAAACAAAGAACAGAGACTCCGCTTTGTTCACGAGTAAAGTTTTCCAGAGCAGCACATACGAGTAGATCTGAGATTCAAGGAGGATTCTGCTCAGAGTTCACATTCTACACGACTCCAGGAGAGTTTGGCACAGACTGAAACACAAACCGACACAAGAATCACATGAACTTCACAATGTTCAGTGTGATTTGGGTTTGAATGTAAAATATGTCGCTCAGGTTTAGTCCATAGACAAAAGCAGAGCACACAGAAAACACACTGCTGCATTTCAGAGTTCTGTGACGGGAAAGTGAGCAGCAGCTTGGACCTTAAATACATGTTTTTTGTTGCATTATCGTGCTGCACCTCACAGCTCCGACGTTTGACTTTTAGTTTGGCTTTAAGTTCATTTTTCATTTGTGAGATAGACAGACAGATTTCAATAGAGATGCGATCTACAAATTAGATCAAATGCTGACGACGTCTCATAACAATCCCCTGATTCAATTATAGAACAATTCAGCTCAAAATGATTATTCATGATTTCAGACTGAAGCATTACCAGCGTTACCATGGTTATTATCAATTCAAAACTAAATATTACATCTTTTAAATGATCAGAAGTCCCGGAACAGCTCTTTAAAACACTGCTTTTAGTCATTGCTTTGCCTTGAATGTTCCAGTAGTTACAAGTCACAGGTCTCATCTATGGAGAGGCAAGCCCGTTTACAACAAGTGTGTGTTTTTTAAAATGTCTTTGATATTTTTCTTTTTAAATCTGCACATGAATAAATGCCAATTTAAAGCGATACTGTGAAACAATATCATCTCCATGGAGACACTTTACCGCATCTTTGAGACAATATTCTGATGTTAACTTGATAATTTAAGGCAGAAAAAGGAACATAAAAGTTTGTCACGCTGAGAAAACACGAGCCGTCACAGTCTGGACACACCCTCTCATTTATTTAATATTTTTATTTTTATACTTTCTACATTTTATACACACAGAAGACATCAAATATATGAAGTAAAATATATGGAATTATGTAGTAAAGGTGCATGTGCCAGTGTAGGACATGCACCTCTAATACTACAACTCCCAGAATGCTTTGCCCCCACTGCTCCTGTCGCCTCAGACTTAGTCACAGTTTTTCAATTTTTTTTTTTTGCCCAAGACTTTGAGTTTTTATTTTGGCCTGCCTTAAAGTATCCATACATAGATATCTTTACTACATAATTCCATGTATCTTACTTCATATATTTGATGTCCTGTGTGTATAAAAAGTAGAAAGTAGTAAAAATAAATAAAAAACACTGAGTGAAGGGTGAGTCCGAACTTTTGACTGTCCAGAGATCGAGTTTTTTCACAATCGATGCTGTTTAAAAAACTGGTCTCTGAGAAGCTTTACCAAGATTTTTGGGCTGATTTAGATTATGTAATTTAAAAAAAAGAAAAGTTATGTCATTTAAATGTGCTCCTAACTCCCCCCGAGCCTTTTTTTAGGACAAACCTGTGAGTGATGTGTGCAGACATGATCAGAGCAGCTTTCTCTTCATGTTCACGTGTTAATCTAAAGCTTTGTGTGAGTTTTGTCGACCAAACACCAAATATCGGTGCAGTATCGGTCCGGTCTGTGCATATATCGGCCGATCTCTAGTCGTGCACGTTCACACATTCAGCCCTTGTGTCAGTTAAATGCACCACAGCGTATCTCACTTGTGATAAAGAGCAAACAGAACATTATGGTCTGGACATTATGTAACATGTGATTAGTTCAGTTCATTTAGAAAACATCTTTTTACAACTATTTACTCCTTATTAAAATGAGACTAAACTGGTCTTTCTCGCCCCCCGTCGTCACACTGCTTCTAGTTTCCTGATGTACACAAATGTAATATCAGGATGGAATAAGTTTTTAGGAAAATTTGAGCTTCCCAGTGTTAAATGAATAACCCGTCTTCTCGTTAAAGTTGGTAAAATATCTGTACGCACTGCCAAAAACATCTGATCTGTGTTAAAGAGTCAAGTGAAAGCTACAGTCTGCACGTTATGTTAGCTTAGTTACTATTACCGGTAAATATTACACATTTTCTACAGATATTTATATTAAACTTGGACTAAACTTTGTCCAGAATCATCGTATCTGTTGCTCTACCAGATAAAGAGACAGTAAAGAGAAGTCGCACCTTATGTAATGTTAGCCAAGTCAATTTAAATTAATTTACAAATCTACAAGTCGACCTGTCACGATAACATTTTCAAGCAGGATACAGAGAAATACTGCGATAAACGATAATATTGAAACTACTTTATGTCATTAATTAAGATTTAAATAATGCAAGATAATCCCACGGAGCCACAGAAGCGACTCGTTCACAAATCAAATCTTATACTACAGAAAACACATCAAATCTCTCCACTTTTGCAAAAATATATTGTTCCAGCTGTGATATACTGAACCGTAAGTGATTATTGTGACTCCTTTACAACTATTTATATTCAAATTACCTAAACTTTGGCTAGAATCATCGTATTTACGGATATGCACAACCAGACACATCTCATCTGTGATAAAGTAACAGTAAAGTGACTATTACACTCTGCACAATATGTAACATTAAGCTAGCTACAGTCAGTTAAATTTGTTTTCAACACTAAGAGACGTTTCACATGCATTTTCTACAACTATTTCTATTAAAAATAAGTTTAAACTTTGGCTAGAATCATTGTATTCACAAATATCCACTACCAGACACATCTCATCTGTGATCAAGTAACAGTAAAGTGATTATTACACTCTGCACAATATGTAACATTAAGCTAGCTACAGTCAGTTAAAAGCTAAAGTCAGTTAAAATTTGTTTACAACACTAAAGTGACGTTTGACATGCATTTTCTACAACTATTTATATTAAAATAAAACTAAACTTTAGCTAAAATAATCATACTGCTTGCCATGGCAGCAGAAAGTGAACTAACCTGCACATTATGTAACATTAGCTTAGTTAGTTGGATGTTAAACATTCAGTATTAAACAAAATTCATTTTCTACAATAATTTACCTTAAAATAAGTCTAAACTTTGGCTAGAATCATTGGATTTACGAATATGCACAACCAGACACATCTCATCTGTGATAAAGTAACAGTAAAGTGACTGTTCTACTCTGCACAACATGTAACATTAAGCTTGCTACAGTCATTTAAAAGCTAAAGTCACACTAAGGGACATTTGACATGTATTTTCTACAACCATTTACATTAAAATAAGTCTAAACTTTGGCTAGAATCATCATATTTCCCTTGCCATGGCAGCAGAAACATTACAGCCTGCACATTATGTAACATTAGCTTAGTTAGTTGAATTTTGTTTGCTACTGCACGTTTAAAATGCATTTTCCACAACTATAAACATTAAAATAAGATCAAACTTTGGCTAGAATCATTGTATTCACGGATATGCACTAAAAGACACATCTTATCTGTGATAAAGTAGCAGTAAAGTGATTATTACACTCTGCACAATATGTAACATTAAGCTAGCTACAGTCAGTTAAAAAACACTAAGAAACGTTTGACATGTATTTTCCACAACTATTTACATTAAAATAAGCCTGAACTTTGTCTAGAATCCTCATGTTTCCCTTGACTTGAGTCTCATAACCCTCCTCAGACACTTTGTGCAGGGCATCCCCGGCTCTGCTCCCTGTTTGTTATGGGACATTTCCCCGGACTTTCCTCGGTCCCGCTGCCCGCACACGGCGCTCTCAGGCCCGGCTCGGAGCTTACCCGCCTCCCCGGTCCCTGGCCCTGAAGAGGCGGTCCGTGATTCGGCTGAAGACCCCCGCCACGGCTGGAGAGGACACGGAGTACACGGAGTTCAGCAGCCTCCTCCAGGACACGGGCGCCGCCATTACTGCTCCAGTGAGACCCGCCTTCAACACAACTTTATTGACAACAGAGAACACAAAAACACGAACGAGAGCAGCTACGGACAAAAATCTATTATATTATTACTAACGTGCTGTTTTCAAACGAACTCGTGCTAATTTGATCTATTTTTACTCGTTTATTTAATATTTTAATTAATACCAAAACAAAGAAATAGCACCCCAAGCGGTGGCCTGTGTAAACGCAGGGTCACAGAACAGAACAGGATGTGCTGTTTTAGATCTGTGATATGGAGGGTGGAGGAATTCTAATATAATTATGTTTTTATTAAAGTTATAACTCAATTTAACAAAAGGTCAAAGTCACGGGTGACTTTATAATTTAATTGAATAAACAACTTTTGTCTCGTTGGCAAGATGGAAATGACAAACACACAGGGGTGGAAGAAGTGCTCCGTTTTGTTAAAAAAAAGTAAAAGAATCACATGAAAAAATCTGTGTGCGTAAAAGTATTGAAGTATCTGTTTAAACATGTACTTAAAGAGTAAAAAGTAAAAGTATTTTGCGCAGATTTTGAGACGTAATGAAACTTCAGATGTGGTGATAAAGAAGCAACTGAATCAAATATGTTGGTTTTTTTTCTGTCTGTTTTTATTTGTGTGTTTTTGTTTTCAGCAGGTCTCGAACTATAATGAAAAATACTTGTACTTTTCAGTCCAGTTCAAAAATGTAGTACAAAGTAGCACTTATATATGTACTTTACTCCGTTACATGTCACTTCTGCACAGACGTGACTCACTTCTTCATGTGACTCACAAACACAGACGGTAAATATGAATCTTCTCTGTGACTTTTCTGTCGGGTTCATCTGCTTGTATCTGTTATTTTGTCAGAAATGTTCCACAGTGGCATTAAACTTGTGTCTATGCAGCACAGAGGTTTTACTGTTAGATTATTCACTGAAAAAACACAGACTCCTGCTGTAAACGGGGCCACCTCTCCACAGATCTGACCTGCAGGTGAGTTTATTTGTACAGCTCAAATCTGTCAATAAAGTTATTCAAAGTGTTTTACAGAAAAAATAAAGACAAAAAATCACAATAGAACAAATGAAACACGAATAATCACAAATAACCATCATAAAATTAACATTAAAGGAGAAACGTGCAGATGAACAGATCAGCTTAATGCCACACTGCGGAACATTCCACGTGAAATAACATCTCCAGGAAACAAGCACGAGGTGAACTCTTCAGCAGGAAAGTTCCAGAGTGTGTCTTTACAGCAGAGTCACGTTTAGTTTGTGTTATGTTTGTGTTATGTTTGTGTGTTGTGTTCATCTTTTCTGTTGTGTTCACGCTCTGTTGATCACATGACTTCACTTCAAACATGTTCAGTTCCACTTCACGCTTCGTTATTTTAAACTCCGCCTCCCCTCGGACACGCCCACATCTGTAACCACGTCTGTAACCACGCCCACATCTGTAACCACGCCCACATCTGTAACCACGCCCACATCTGTAACCACGGCGACATCAGGTCACAAGATCCTTTAAACGGCGTTAAGTGGAGCAGAGGAACTGTCCACAGGGAAACTGTGAAAACTCTCACTTTAACTTTGATTTTCCTCCAATATCTCCTGCTCCTCCTACTCCTCCTGCTCACTCCTGCTCCTCCTGCTCCTCCTTCTCCCTCCTGCTCCTCCTGCTCCCTCCTTCTATCTCCTTCTCGCTCCTGCTCCCTCCCGCTCCCTACTGCTCCTTCCTTCTCCGTACTGCTCCCTCCTTCTATCTCCTGCTCCTTCCTTCTCCGTACTGCTCCCTCCTTCTATCTACTGCTCTCTCCTGCTTCTCCTGCTCCTCTTGCTCCCTCCTGCTCCTCCTTTCCCTCCTGCTCCTCCTGCTCCTCCTTTCCCTCCTGCTCCTCCTTTCCCTCCTGCTCCTCCTGCCCCTCCTGCTCCTCCTGCTCCTCTTGCTCCCTCCTGCTCCTCTTGCTTCCTCCTTTTCCCTCCTGCTCCTCCTTTTCCTCCTGCTCCTCCTTTTCCTCCTGTTCCTCCTGCTCCTCCTGCTCCTCCTGCTCCTCCTGCTCCTCCTGTCCCTCCTTCTCCCTCCTGCTCCTCCTGTTCCTCCTGCTCCTCCTGCTCCTCCTGTCCCTCCTTCTCCCTCCTGCTCCTCCTGTTCCTCCTGCTCCTCCTGTTCCTCCTGCTCCTCCTGCTCCTCCTGCTCCTCCTGCACATGACCCCGTCAGACCATGTTACAGGTCAGATCTGTGGGGAGGCCCTGTTCATGATAAGATCACACATTTTTTTCAAGCCATTTCTTTTCACAATAAATAAAACATCTTGAACAAACTGCAGTTACACATGTTTAATGCCACACTGCGGAACATTCTGGACTGATCCGAGGAAAACACATCCATCACAAATCCATCCAAACTGTTTGTTCTTTGAGTCGTTTTCGGACATGTTCTTGATCATGTTGTGTTAGACTGATCCTTTAAAATAAATCCAGCTTTAATAAACACGAACAAGACTTAAGGAAACAAAGACTCAGGATTAGACATAATCAGAGAAAAAGAAGCGACAGAGTGAGACGTCTCCACAGCTTCAGCTCCACATGAAGCTCG